>JAMJFZ010002229.1:297500-780000 GCA_026225945.1 Cricetomys ansorgei
GCTTTATTTTGGACCAGGTGCCTTTGGGTACTGGGCTCCAACGGTCAAGGAGATGCAAGGAGTTCTTACCTCCAAAGGTCAGGCCTTCCAGAAAATGACCAAAACAGGAAACTGGGAGACAAGTAAATTGTGGTTACGTTTCGCAACTCATGTCTGGTTCAGACAACACAGGGCAAAGAGCTTGAGGGTGGGGGCCTGTGGGAGGGAGATCGAGAAAGCCTTTTCTAAGATATGACCTTGAAGCCCAAATAGAAGAGAGAGGAAAGAGCAGGCTGACACTTGAGGAGTCAGAGCACCTCAAACAGCGGATGAGAGGCAGATCCAGTTCCAATCTACACCAGGAGCTGAACTAAAACCACTGACTTTCTACTCCTTTTAGCCTAACTCATGGCAAGGGAGAAAACACCATGAGTCCCAAACAGCTGGGAAAGCCATCTTGGTCCGCTGTCCTCAGATCATCCTGACTAAGCAACAGCAACTGGACACCCTCCAAACTGAGCTACTCTCCTACCAACTTCCCTTCCATGTCTCCGTTCCAGCTCCCATGCTCCAAGCCTGTAGACTTCGCCAGAAAGGCATAGTCTTGATTCTTACACAAACTCTTTTCACCCCAGCATTCCTCACGCCATCTATAGGTGGGAACTTGCAGACCAGTCTATGTGCATTAGCCGAGAACACCAGAGGATTGAATCAAGCCTGGAGAGGTGCCAGGTTTTCATTAAATCCCTTGTAAAACAGCAGTGCACTTCTACAGGGCCGCATCTGCTAAGGAAGCCATCTGGGATCCATATCAACAGGCTCCAACAAAATGCCAGCAGTGTGAAAAACCTCTCCCCTCTGCTTTCAGTGAACTGGAAAAGTAACATTAGTAATCACTTCTACAGGCTCCATAATGACATAATGGGCATTGGCTGCAGCCTTGAACTGAGGCTGCCAGTCCCCACCAAGAAGGTGGGTGGATCCACATTGTCCCGAAGAATGTAGGTCATCACCCATGCCCATCTCTCTACCTATGAAGTAACAGATAAGGAGTTTGCACTTGGAGACACGAGAAGAAAAAATAATACTGAATGGGTGTCTGATGATGATGATGATGATGATGAAAATCTTACAATCCAGGCACTGGACACTTCTAATGGATGAGGAACCTGAGGCCAGAGGTGCAGGAGGGCTGACCCACACAGGTAAGCCACAAACATAGGTAAGGGCTTGACTGAAAATCAAACCTGTGGCTCATGAACTCCAGAAGCTGGGAGCATTTCACTGCTCTAAAAGATCTCTGAAGTCGGTACACAAACCACGTGTTTAACAGCTTTTTCTTATTTTAATTTATTTATTTTGCAGACTATAATTCAAGAGTGCTTTAAATAGGACAGGCCACACAGGATATCTTCCATGCACAAATGCCTCAGTCTAAGCAAATCTTCCAAGCTGCGGTTACAAACGCAGGTGACTTAGGTCTCCAGTACTTCCCTTCGGTCGGCTGAACTGCAAGGAAGCCCCTCTTCCTTCTGTCCTCCCCTTCAAAGCCCAAGCTACTCAGGTTAAAAACAAATACAGACGTCCAGCTTGTTCCTGATACCTGACCCCACATCCCAAAACAGGGCCAACAGCGTCAGTTTCACTGAGAGCATCTCCCAGCGTCACCCTGGGTTGCCTTCTCCTACACGATGTGAGTGGTCCCATTGAGTCCGAAAGCTCAATATTATGTCTGTTTTGAACCTGAAGGATGTGTGTAGCACTACACAGGACAAGAATAAACTCTTCCCAAAGAAGGGAGCTCAGGAAAAACCACCCCTATCAACACACACACACAAATTCCCAGGCAGAGAGTAGCAGAAAAGAATAAACTAGAAAAAACAAAACCAAAAACTGACTGGGCATGGTGGCTCACTCCTGGATTACCTAACAAGACGGACTCGGGGTAGGAGAAGGAGGAAGCGAAACAAGAGGAAGGAAAATAAATAAATAATGCCTGAATTTTAGGGCCAGACAGACCAAGTTTTGAATCTTGGCTTCGATGCCTAACCGTTGCATGATGGCCAAGACATCTTTACCTATGAAGAATAGACCTAACGCTGTCTTAGGCGGTTACTGTGAAAAGCAGAGAGACAACAGGTCTAGAGCCGGGCACATGGTAGACATCGGTGGAAACACATTTGCTTTTCCTGACTCTCACATGCATCTCTACATGACTGAAACTTCAAAGAAGTGTGTGTGTGTGTGTGTGTGTGTAAGGAGCTGCTAGTTTTCTTTTGGAAAGATGGTTTTTGATATTTCAGGTATCAGATCATCCAAATGCCTGGCTCTCAGCAGCTTCTCCTCTTCCCTTATATAAACATCCACTAATGATTTCCTGACTCACAGCCCATTGAAGCCCAGCAGCACCTGGACAAGGAAAGGCGAGCCATTAAATCACTTCGTGGTACTCTCCCTTCTGCTGTGGACAACTGGGTTAGCTAAAGGTTCAGCTTTGAAAAGAAAAAGAGGTAAGGGGGGAACGTGCTGAGACTATAGGAGAGCTACATCGTGAGTGCTGTAAGCTTGACTGGGATTCACAGGACATGTCCCTCACTCGCACGCCGGTAAGTGTAGTCTGTTCGGAATGTTCCCAGTTGGAATTCTGGCTTGGATACTTGAGCAAATTGCTCATTGCCTCTGAACTTGAGCTCCCTGGCTCTGTAGGGGAGACTGGAGATAGTAATAACTATATTTGCCTCATGATTAGGAGACACCAAATTAAGTCCCTGTAGCTACTCGGCTCATTGCCTACCGGAGAACAGGTGCTTAATAAGCCTTACTTACAAGATTCATCCACAGCAACTGTGTAAGGAGGACCACTGAGACACTTTCCCAGATGAGGAAACAGAGACACAAGGGCCGGGAGGTTGGGGGCTGGGGGGGGGCGGGGGCGGGGCGGGCGGGGGGAGGGGAGAATCACCTTCAAGCTCTAAAAGCCTGGCTTGCTCTGGCATGATCCGCACGCGGACTTTCTTGACTGCAGAGCCCATTCTCCTTCCAACACACACACGCAGCGCTGCCACTCCATAGATTTCAGATGCATTTTGTCTCCCTGTGAGTTACTTCCTCTCCTCCGGCTTGTGTGTTCCTGCCCTGTAGCCCTGGCAGAAGGGTCTGGTAGGCTGCCAGCCTCCCCACCCTACCTTTGCTGCCAACTGAGGCTCCCACCCAGCCAAAATGGCATCTGGACAACACATACCTCCCCTCCCCTCCTGCCCCTCCTTACCGCTCACCTTTGAAGGGTGCCTATCATCTGACCAGTTCCTACTTCGGCTACAAGCTCCAGACTCCTATGCTACTTTAAATTTCGGGCCCCAGTGCATCAGTGCAGCCATTAGATAATGGCACTTAACCTCAGTCAAACCTGCATTTACTAAGCATCTACCCTATATCTGTCATGGACTTCTCTCAGGAAATTGAAAAGAGCAAAATCTAGGCTTTGAACCCACGGAACAAAAGAAAACCCAGTCCACTTCAGGTGTAGCGTCACAGGTCCCCACATTGTGCCAGATCCTATGGTAGACACGGACAGGGGCGGACAGATGCTGAGACAGCAAGATGGCGGCCCCCTGGAAGAGCAGATGGGTGGGTGAAACAGCACCCCAGCACACAGATACCTGCCAGATATCCATGGCCCCTTCTATGGGTTCCATACTATGGTCTGCACATGGATATTCTCTCTGGTTCTCAGAAGAGCCCTTGAAATGGATGCTTGAAAGGCCAAGGAAGGTCCTCGACTCAAAAGCAATCATGGTGATGAAGATTCTAGACTCCAGGTCTGCTTTTTCTCTCAAATGCTGCTGTTTTCTTGGCAATGTGGCAGCAGATCCATTTTCCTATTATTACCTCACAGTTGAATAGAGTACAAGGATTTTCCAAATCACATTCCCTCCATTATCTCATCTGAGCATCAAACTCTAATTGCGAAGGGCTTTCTGAGAGGCCCGAGGGGGTCACAAGACGAGAAGACCAGTGCCAGACCCTGAAAAGCTCTTTAACGCCAGCAGCACCCAGTGAAAGAGGCAGTGTGATTCCTTTCCATATTTCCTATTTAGAGACCCTGGGGCTCAGGACAGCTCTCTCAAACTCCCAGCCTGACTCCAGAGAAACCCTGAGCTAACTGTGGATTCTTACAGCAGCCAGCCAGGTCTGCAGTCAGAACAAGCCCTTGCTCTCCTCACCAAGCCAGGACAGCCTGTCTGTACATGGAGAGGTAAGGACAGCTTTGTAGATGCTTCATGCGCATGTGGTCCTCTGCCGTGTCACTCTGGGACACTCACCAAGCTTCCTTGGACTTCAGTTCCTCGTTTGCCAAGAGGCAATGGTAGCCTCCACTGTTTCTGTCATCGGTTCTGCAAGAGGCTAGTGAGCAACAATACAGAAAAGAGGAAGGGAAGTCCAATGCAGGAAGGAGTCCTTATTAAATGCTCTGTCTATACATTAGTATGGAATCAGAAACCCAGAAGACCAACCGGAGTCCATTTAGGAATCCTGCTGTGCCTTCAAGGGGTCCCAGTAAGGTCTGGGCCCTGAGCGCTAATGATTTATCTGCCTTCACCTCTTCAGCCAGTCTCCACTTTCAGACCTGGAGGGAGGGACTTTCACAGAGAGAGACAGGCCTGGTCATAAGGTGACAGCTTCTATGCCAAGAGCCCACTTTGCTTTAATGGATGACACCAAACACTCCGGCCATAAAGTCTTCAGGTTGCTATGTCTGGCAGTAATTACATGGCTCCCGTTCATAAATCCTGTTCGTGAGTGGTTTACTGCCCCCTTCCTCCACACACGGCAGGCTGAAACCTGTCCTTGGGGCCAGAGGCAGACTTGCAAAGAGAAGGCAAACAAAGCGAGGTTGCTTTCTGGGCGGGGAGAGGAAACAGCCACAGGAGGCAAGTGAGCACCAGGTCCCCCAAAGGCAGGGAAGCTGTGATTCGGTCACCGATTCCTGCAGCTTTCAACCGCAAGTCATCGCTACCAACACTGACTTAGTTGACAATTTATCCACCTCTCTAGAACATAATAACCACTCTCATTGCCAATGTCATCACAAGCAGACAGACAGACAGACAAACAGAGGAATAGGCTTTCACTCTCCTGACGAAAGGCCCCACCATGGTCGCTGATGCCCCAGGTTGAAGTCCAAACTCCTCAAGTCAAGGTTCACCAGGACTTCCTCCCGCCTGTCCCAGCCCACTGTGGAGGTTTCTGAAATGTAGCAATGAGCCCTGAGAACCTTCCTAGCTCTTCTCAAAGTGGTACTTGTGGGCCCTTCTGACAAATGCCAGTCCTCAGCTACAGCTTTAGAACGCAGAGTTGGGGCCCAGGCAGAGTATTCAGAATAAAGCCTCAGGTGATCTGCCGCATGCCACGGTTGGACAATGTGTCTGTGCCCACTTGTCTCACACCTTTGAATGCACAGAACCACCTTGACCTTGTCTATCTGGTTCTGATTCCTTTGGTCCAGGTGGAGCCCCAGCGAGTTCTCTGCCTCATCGGTGCTGCTGGTCCTTGGGGCATGCCTTCCTTAGCAAAGGTAGACACAACTGTTTATGGCAGATTCCTTGCCAGGCCCCTGCATGCTACTAACTACTCCTCGCTCTGAGCCTTTGTGAATGCTGCTCCCTCCTCCTCCTTTTTTCTTTCCCTCTCTCTCTTACTTTCCTTCTCCAGTGGACAAGTCTGCTCATCTAACATTAGTGTGAAGACCCCATATGCCAGGGAAAGTCTCTGGGCACCCCCAGCTGAATGAAGGCCTCCCTGTAACTCTGAACACATACCCCTTTGTGAGAGGTCACACTACACCATCTGTCTGTCTGTCTCTCTGCTCGTGCCTCCTCACTGACAAGGAATAAGACAATCGCCTTACCTCTTGCATGGGGGCATTTCTTCTTTTCTGTTTTATCTGTAGGTGGTTTGTGTGTTTTTGAGACAGGATCACTGTATAGTTGGACGCGAACTCATGATCCCCGGCCCTGGCTTCCCACGTGTTAGGATTACAGGCGTGTGTCATGTAACTAATCTCCTCATCCCGCAACTCTTTACTTAAAGCCCCAACATAGTACCTGGCTTATAACAGAACAAAGAGTAGTCAGTGGTGTGTAAAGCAGTAAATGAATGTGCACAGGCGGAGGCTGCCCTCCCCAGCACTCCAGTTCCTCCATTCGCCATTTACTGTTAGGACACTTTCACAGCAGGCAATAGCAAACTGTTTTCTAAGCCAAACCAACTGCTTAATCCTAGAAGACACAACACAGAGCGATGCTCTCCCAGGACCATTGTTGGAAGAGGCAGTATCCAAACAGCAAGTGTGCACAGGTGTATTTCTCAGACAGGAAGACCCACCTCCATCTCCCAAAGGAAATTCCTTCTTTGACGTATGTGTTCTCCATATTTCACAAATGCTGTGTGGCGGGTGCCATAAGTGGTGGGATGGGAGGTGAGTTTGCATCTTCCTGGATCATGGGAGACATAGGTATGGGAACAAACAGATAAGAACATGGTGGAGAGACCAAGGCCATGACCTGCGTGTATGCACATGTGCACACTCACGTGCACGCGCACACACACACTCACACACACACATACATGCATACACGTGCACTAGTGCACTGTGGAGCACATGCTCGGAGACAACAAGCATGAAAAAGGAGAAGAGCTAACATCTGGTAGGAAAATGGAAGAAAGGTATTTCCTATTTCAGAAGGAGGAATGGCTCAGGCAAAGTCGAGAAGAATGTTGCACATTTGGGAATGGGAAGAATCTGGAATAAGTGGTGGGGGTCCATCCTGATACTGAAACTGAACACAAAGTGACTTCAGTTGCAATTTTAGGGATTGTGATCGAGAGACATAAGTTCACACGGCTCAGGAGGAGAGAGGGAAAGTCGAGCTTATGTAGGCAAAGGGCTCTTAAACCATGGCAAGGTGATTAAAAGTATTTGAAGGGAAACGTCTCATGGCTTTGGGGAAGAATGCAAAGGCTACTTGACACACACCATGTGACAAGAGGTGAGGGGGAAATGCAGGAACCGAAGAGCAGTGTTGGTGAAACAGGAGTCTAGTGAACTCGTGATAACCATCTCATGCCTCTGGGACAATGGTCAGTCATTTTGATCATTACAGGTGTCTGCTTCAGAGGGTGGAGATGACAAAGTCCACTGGGACAGCAGCTTGAGATGTATCTGAACCCTAATCCTTCAAGGTCCTCCTGGCCGGAAGCAATCGCATGCTGCTTTCATGGTGATTTCCCTCTTACATTAGACATTAGGTAGGTCAATGGGAAGAGACTGAGCAGAACCAGGCCAGGTATTTAGGGAGTATTGAATGCCTACTATGTGCTGCACCAAGGTAGGCACTGGAGATAGACATGAGAGCATATAACACAGAAATTACTTCCGCTCCCCTGGAGTTCCCAGTTTGTGGATCATAAGTACGGTGGGGGAAATATAAACAAACAAACAAATAAATAAATAATTCATACTCTATAATTAATAAGGAACTGAATAGAAAAAAAGGGGGGGAATTAGAGCTTTAACTTTCAAATGGCCAAGGAAGGGCTGTCAGACATGGGCATAATTAAGGGGGGTGGGGGCAGGGAGTCCACAAACTCGAGAGGTCCGATGTGGATGGAACCTCAGAGAAAGACAGTGATATGATTTGACATAGAACTTGTGGGCCGTGGGGACAGCAGAGGCTTGAAAAAGGATCGTCAGCAGAGGACAATTTGGGATGGTTTTTTTTTCCACCTTTTTTCCTTATTTCTTTCCAGAAAGGTGATTCTGTTTCCTTTGTAGAAGGAACTGGAGGAGATGGAAGATAGACCCTCATGTCTTGAGACTGTGTAATTGTTCTGTTGAGAAGATCAAGCCTGAGACCGCTGTGGTTGCAGAAGGAGCAGCTGCAAGAGGGCCTTGCTCTGGAAAATACTGCACCAGAAGCCCCCAAGCAGAAATGCCCCGTACCTAAACAGCACGCACATCCAGATCGGAGGGCCTTGAGGAAGTGACTTTTGAACCCAGCACCTTTCCTTTGTGTCACATGCATGCCATCTACTGACTTCTGGGACAGATGTCCAGATCCTTCATCTGTTTGGCTCAAAGCATGAGGAACGTTCCCCGTAGCCATGTGTGTCAGCGAGTGCAGGGTCATCTGCGCACACTGAAACAGGTGAGGGATTTAGGCATTTTCTACCTTGTCACTGTGAGGCCGATGTCTGGCCACGATGGGGAATGAGTAACTTTCCAAAGAACTGCCAGAGGGCCAAGTTTCCCATGAAGCTGAAATCCTGCGAAATGTGGATCTGTGCATCCCCGGAGGGGATGCAATGCCACAAAAAACAAGATGGAAGGCTGGAGGATCAGCACATTGCTCAGCCCTCAGCTGAGAAGCTTCTCTCTGAAGTAGATGGTAATCAACACACAGGCCCGCAATGGGTCAAGGTGCAAAGTAAGAGACTGCAGAATGCTCAGTCTTAAATGGAACATTATGCTGAACACCACCCCACACATACGTATGCCCCTGTAAGGCTCAGGGATCACTGTACAAGAGAGCCAGGAAGCATCTAAGAGCCAGAGGCGTCCGGTGACAACAAGTAAACAATGTCTTCAATATGCACAGCCCGGCAGCTGAGCACACGAACTCAGCAGTTGGGACACAGCATGAACCGGTCCTGTGCAAGCTCAAGCCAGGCCAGTCCCGGCATGAAGACTCAAGGTGGGCATGAAATCCTATCCCCGGCCACAGCACACTGTTGGCAGTTGTTGGCTGGGGAGGAAGAGATGGTTTTTGCAAGGCTGTAGCTCCAGGTGAATTCACCACGGTGCAGTGGAAGACCTCACATCCAAGAATATTTGAGCAGTACAAATTGGTCTTGATGGGTTAAAAACTCATAATAAAAGGAGACAAAATTAGGTAACCAGGTAAGGTTGGGGGGGCGCCCCTCGGGAAGAGCTGGGAGCGAGAGTGAATATATCAAAACAAGAACAAACTCTCAGAGAACTCATGGTTTTTAATGAGGTGGGGGTACACACCGCAGACATGCATCTGCTTCCCTTTTATGCACAGTGCTGAGAAAGCCAGGACCTGGCACCCGCTAGGCCAGCGCTCTACCACTGAGCTATGCCCCGCCCCTCTTGCAGCAGTTAGTAGCTTTTTAGGGGTGGGTCTTTTTGGAGGTCTTTTAGACCATCCGAAAAATCCTAACCTTAGGTCCTAACTACCTCCAAGGATGATTTAGTTCAACCCTCTTTGCAGTAAGTAGACAAACTAAGATCCAGAGATGATAACGGCCCGTCCCACCCTCACAAAGCTGGTTTGGGCAAAGCTGTAGGTAGAAATGTGGTGTGCTAGTTTTTGATCTGGGGCCCTTTCTCCATGATCCCCACATAACCTTTCAAACCATGGTGACATTACTGAGGCTTTACTAATCACTGGGCTCTAGGTCATCAGCCCGGGATTGAAACGAACTTCTGAAGGATTGCAGCATGTGTGGGGCATGCGTGTGTGGAAAGACTTGGCTTGCTCAGGATCGTGAATACAGTCACAGGAGCTATAATTCTATACATTCTGGAGACCAGGGAAGCCAGGCCTTCTTCATCTCTACTCTGCCCATTGAGGAGCTGGACAGAGAGCACCTCTGGATGAGGGATCCACCCTCTGGCTGTGCTAAGATTGCTAATCACCGTCATCACCATAAAGTAAGGCCAACTGACAGTCTGAGCAGCTCAGCTTTCTCATGACTCTGGCTGGAGGAGACTCCATGGGTGGTAGGTGGGTGGCAATGACCGTCTCTCCCTTGCAGGTCAATTGCCTTCTCGGGTGGTCTTTATGAAGCCATCCATCTTTTAACCCTGACAATCGCTGTGCCCCTCCGCAGCTCAGGAAAGAAATCTTTCTTAATTATCAGACCTTCCTCGCTCCCTAGAGACCCTTGAGTGCCACACCAGGTGGGGGCTTACGGCCTGTAGTCTGGTTCTACCATCCAGAGAAGCATCTGGTTTGTTCAGACTCCAAGGCTGAGCTTGGTGCTCAGTTCCTCTGGAGGGATGACTGCAGCAAGCCATCCATGTTTTATGTCTCCAGGAAAAGACCTCTGTCCTTCAGCACTTGGAAGGCTTCTAAGTGGTGGATGAGTCGGACGCATAGAGCTTAAGTTTTTCCACCTTGCCTCTCAGTGAATCCTCTCTGTGCTTTTCCATCTACATTCATTTCTTGGTGACTCCGTGGAACTACAGTGATGTGAGACAGCTGAAATAAAGAGACAAGGGTTATTGAGCCCCCGTTGGAGTGAAGGCTCAGCAGTTGTCCTACTGAGGTGGTACAGACAGCAAAGGTAGGAGTAAGAGCGTCTCTGTTGATATTTAATGTCCCAAGATACTCTTTATAGCAAAAATAGCATAGTTTTGGTATATCCTATCAGTAAAATGTTAAGCCCTTATTTATTTATTTATTTATTTACCATTTATTTATTTATTTATTTACCATTTATTTATTTGGGGTTTTTCAAGACAGGGTTTCTCTGTGTAGCTCTGGGTGTCCTGGAACTCACTCTGTAGAACAGTCTGGCCTCGAACTTACAGAGATCAGCCTCCTTCTGCCTCCCAAGTACTCGGACTAAATAAAGGTTTGCACCACCACCGCCTAGCAAAGCCCCTGTTTAAAGCTAATCGGAGGACAATATGCTCATGATATATAAAAACATACTCTGTAGGCTGGGAAAATGACTGTTAGTAAGTGCTTGCTCTGCACACATGAGGATCTGATTCCAATCTTCAGAAACCATGCTTTCTATTGTTTTAAAAGCCATGTGGTAGTATAGTTATCCCAGCACCGGGGAGGCAGAGGCAGCCAGATTCCCTGGGGCTTGCTGGCCAGCCAGCCTGGACCTATTCTGCAATTTCCAGGTCAAGTGAGAGACCCTGTCTCAAAATAACAAGGAGGATGGCTTGCGGAAAGACTATACTCAAAGTTAACCTTTAGCCTACACACACACACACACACACACACACACACACACAGAGAGAGAGAGAGAGAGGAGAAAGAGAGACAGACAGACAGACAGACAGACAGAGATACAGATTGCAGTTGCATCTAAGTAGTAGGCACAGTCTCCTACAGCACACTGCTAGACGCACACTCGACCCTGGACATGACAATGTGTAGAGATGAATACTTGTGTCGAATTTTCAGTACTGGCCACTTCCCAAAGAATGAAAACAAGTGAGTAGCAAATTGGGCTACCTCAGTTTCCGTGGGTTCAAAGACATATGGAACAGACTTCACATCTGCTGTCTTGCATGTGCCACTGGGCAACAATGGTTTGAAACCGCAGAGAATAACACCTAGGTTGTGCTGTTTCATACATGTCCTGTCTCTACTTTTCCTTATTTTAAAGAACTTTCTCTTCAACCTCTTTTGAGTTGTCGGTTGGGGTTGTCCAAGAAACTCTCAAACGTCCAGCTTGTCTCTATTGCCCTTCATTTGACCTTAAGAGGTGGAAGGTAGGTCTGAATTGCTGAAGGCACCATGCACTTCGAACGTAGTACCCAGAGGCTTGAGTTGCTCTAGCTTTCCTGGTAACAGAAGGCACCATTCAAGTTTTTAAAGGAGGGAGACAAGTAAAAGTCCTACCCAGCTATGATACCTATGAACTGTGTCATGACCAATACTGACACATTAACCCTAAGAGTACAGTAGAGCCATACATATCTTGGCAGTAACCAACAACTCTCTAATTGGACTTAAGACCCTTTCAACAAGATAGAACTCATACCTGGTTCTAGAAACTTAGCTGACTACCTAGAGCTACTGAAGTCATGGGTCTTGGAGGAGAATCTACAACCATCCCTTTCCTAAACCAAGATATCCCTAACCACATTGTAGGTGTTTGTCTTTGTACCCACAGATAAGTGTGGCCCCCACCCTTCACCGAGGAAACTTCCATTTGCAAATAAATAAACAAGTGGACACCATTACAGGAAACCACATCCAATCAAAATACAGAGTTGTAGAGCCCAGCCCCAGTGGATACATCAACAAAACAACTCCCAAAACTAAGACTCAAGGAACATTGCAGAAGAGGGTACAGAAAGACTGTAAGAGCCAGAGGAACAGGGAGTTTGCCGTGAGATTGTGTCTCCTAGGAATGTCAGAAGCTACACCCATAAAGTCTCATCAACAGTCTGTCTAAAACTGAGCTGAACAAGGACAACATCAATACATATACTAACATGGACAGGGGGAAACTCGGGAAGCCTCAACTCTACACTAGGAACAACAGGCAACTAAGGAATGCTGGAGAGCAGAACAGCCTTCCCCAGGGAAGAGCACGCCAGTTAGTTATCCAATACCAAGAGGTCAGCCCTGAAAACATTCAGACAAATAATATACAAGCTGAACAGGTTGCATTTATTTATTGAGGAGTGTGCATGTGTATGTGGCATGGTGTGTGTGCTTGTGTGTGATTATGTGTGCATCATCTAACAATAACGAAGACGAGGCTATGACTTCGAAAAAGAGCAAGGAGAGGTGCGTGGGAGGGTCAGAAAGGGGAAAATAATGTAATGTAATTATATTATAAATAAAATAAAATAATGTAATTATGTTATAATTTTAAAAAATAAAAAATAATATTTTAAGAAGAACTTCCTCTTCTTTCCTGTGTCCTATAAATCACCCCTACCCTACCAAGCCTCCAGACTCCAGTGTATATCCATTCTGACCATAATTTTCTAAAAACAAACAAGTAAACAAAAAATGACCTGTCCACCTCTCGTCCACTGCCGACCTGTCCTTGCACAGGGATGGACTTCAGTGCTCTCCAGCCCATAATTTTAAACTTTGTGATAGGCTCCAAGCTTCCGTATAGAGGAGGCCACAGACTCACCATGAAGCCCCTTTTCATAGTTAAGTCCTGGGCTGGAGACACAGGAGCATTTGCCTAGCATGAGCAAAGTCCTAAGTTCCAACCATAAATGTATAAGAAAGGTGATTATTAATTTATTCTGAACCCCTAGAACAATCACAGGCACATGCTGCTGGCATTCGCAGTTACACCTGACCCTCAAAGGCACTGAGGTAATCAAGTCGGTGTAGGGAGTAGGGAAGAGCAGCCTACGACAGGTGGTTTGCTCAAAGTCACACAACTAGAAATTTACAGAATAAAGTTGCAACAACTATGTCAGCCCCCGGGCCTGTCTCCTTCCATCTTGTTCCCTATCTTCGGACCTCGTGGGTCCACCCTTTAGTTAAGCCTTCATATTTACCAGTCCCACATGCGTATCCTGCTTCCTCCAAGTTCAGTTATTGACTCCTTCTGGAATGGCCTACATGCAGGCACACCCCTTCCTCCGCATCCGTGCACACTCACATTCCTGACTAATTCCTGTGCTCTTGCCTGGATGCTATCCCTGGCCCTTGTGTAACATCTTCCCTTACTTGCCTCTTTCGTACCTTCACTTTGCACCACAGCCTGGTTTTTATTGGAAACTGTACAAGAGAGAAAGAGCCATGACATTGATACTTATGTTCCAGTCTTGATTCTATTGCTGAATCTTTACAGAGTTCCGTCTCAGCCTCCAGTTCAACACACACATGTACACATACACAGACATGAACACATACACACACACACACACATACATACACTACACACACACA
Organism: Cricetomys ansorgei; assembly: GCA_026225945.1. Classification (NCBI taxonomy): domain Eukaryota; kingdom Metazoa; phylum Chordata; class Mammalia; order Rodentia; family Nesomyidae; genus Cricetomys; species Cricetomys ansorgei. Next base: position 311,177 of record JAMJFZ010002229.1, read on the forward strand.
CACACACACACACACACACACACACACACGTAGAGATAATGATATTAAATTAAATTTTTGAAATTTAGGGCCAGGGCTGGCTGTGCTGCCACACATTCTTTAATCCTAGCCCTTGGGAGTCAGGCAGGTAGATCTAGGTGGGGTTCAAGCCAGTTTAGCCTACATAGTAGGTTCTAGACCAGCTAGGGCCATATAGTGAGACCCTATCACAAAAAAGGTGGGGAGGGGGCAAAGAGATGGCTCAGCAGGTAAAAGCCCTCGCTACCCAAGGCTGAAACCTGCATTCAATCCTAGTTCCCACATGAAAGTGGAAGGAGAGAGCCAAGTCCCAAAAATCTGTCCTCTGACTTCCACAGGTGTGTCTTGACACATGTGTGCACATACGCATACACGCATCACACACACACACACACACAAAATAATAACAATAATAAAATTTTAAAGAGAGAAAAAGGAAAGGAAAGAAAAGAAAGAAAGAAGGAAGGAAGAGAGGGAGAGACAGAGGGAAGCACGGATTGGGGTAGGGAGGGAAGACGGAGGGAGGAAGGGAGAGAGGAAAGCAGACTCATATTTAATGCCAGCACTGTTGGGAAAGCAATTGAGCATGTGCTATGTGAGGAAGCGTTTCTCAATGAGAATGCGAATGGAGGCCTGTAGTTGATCGTGTTATTAATCTCTGTGTCGTTAGCGTGTGGGTAGTTGGACGATATGCGGGTTCAGTAACGACAAGGAAGACACTTCATTATTCAAGCCTGATTTCTCAATCAGGCAAAAGGAACCTTCTGAACCTCTGGGCTGAAAAAAGCTTCTCAGCCTGATCACTCAGGTGATTTATTAATTGAAAGCTCTACCCCCAGATACAAAGTCTTCTTTTGCATTAATGGACAGAATCCTATAATCCACTTCCACAAAGGCCAGGCCAGCCAACCTGCTGCCACTAGATGAAGGTCAAGACCAAGACAATGGGTGTTTACAAATCTCCTTATTAGTCGCTGAGGAGGAATTAAAGAAATCCTTTTCATTAGCATTAACACAAACAGACAAAGATAACAGAGGACAGGATAATCCAAGCATCAGTTGCTTAGGCAATAACTGGTTCCTCAGACTAACATTCTTTCTGCATTCCAAAAAGCTACACCTAGAAAGCTGAATCACACATGAAGGAGACCCTTACTAGAGCAGCCATGCTGCCAGATCAAAGGATCAAAAGATCAAATGCTCGCCGCTGTTATTAATGCTACTATGGAGTATTTAAACACTGAATTACTATTAATCTCAAGGCAGTATGGCCTAAAATTGAAGTTCATTTTAAAATATTTATTCGGGAATCTTTTAATGAAACAATACAAGCAGGACAGCAAGTACTGCGGTGTCTGGCTAGAAGGCCAATCCATGAGTCACAGGCTGACTCTACTTTCAAAGGCTTCCACTCTAGCTGAGTGCCAGCCACAGAGCAGGTCATCTGGGGCAGGCCAGGGAGGATGGAAGAACCAGGAAGGCAGTCAGGCTTGCTTGGCTTGAGGAAGTCTTTTATGGGAGTGAGGGCGGCCCACATCCTGACTTAACCAAACTTCCCTCTGGGCCTCAGTCTGACTTGTCTGTGAAATAGTAACAATGAGCTGGACATTTTCTAACAGCCTTCAGCCCCACTCCATACCCAGCAACATGTCTGCCATATGATATGTGCTCAGGAAATGCTTCTAGGTTGAGTATGTAAGTTTCGATGATCTAAGATCTACCTTTAAGACCAGGCCCAGATGATGGAAAGAGGGTGGGGTGTTCTTCCAGAGAAGAAGGAGCCACCAGCTCTAAACAGCCAGTGAGTGATTCTTCTAGAGCCATGTGCATCGCCTTCTCTCCTTTCCCACAAAGTTCAGGCCAGGTTTCCTCTGAGACTTTTAATTAATCTTAAATAGAGAGTGTTACACTATGTCTCCGAGTCCCCATGCCCAGCTGAGCAGAGTGAATAAGCCAGCCAGGTCTTTATCTTAGCAAGGAGTCTTAGCTTCAGATTCTTTCCTGGTTAAAGACCTGACAGCAGCAGGAGTGGAGCTATTTAGTTTCTTACTGAAGTCCATCATGGGCTCAAGCCTTTGACTGCAGGACAAATTAGGTTTAGAATAAAAGAAAGAAAATGGGGAGGGAGGGAGGCACGGAGGGAGGGAGGGAGGGAAGCAGTCTGGGTCACCTTTGTTCAGACTCAGAAATGAAGCTGGAAGGAGCCTCCCCAAGTGAGGGAGAGCTGAGGGCCGAGTTCCCCTCTAGAACGTGTTGGGGTCACCTCACTTGCTCTGAGACTTTTCTTCCCATGACTACACAGCTTTCACCAAATAAGCTACGAAGCGTAGCGGACACCAGGCACATTCTTCTATCTGTGATTTCCTAGTCTCCCAACTACCACACGAGACAGATACGGAGCCAAATAGTTCTTCCCGCTGTAAGATGAGGCTCGCAGTTGCATGTCTGCAAACGAAGGAACGTTGAGGGAAAGGCACCTATGTATGCATGTGCACTGCTTCATTTTTGGCGCGTATTTTTAACTTTTATCAAATTTGTCCTTTAGTGATTTCATACCTGTGTATATAAACACTCTAATCACTCCCATTTCACTCTCTTTTATCTCCTTACAGCTCTTGGCAACCCCTACCTGCCAAGTCCCTACACTTATCACTTTGTGTTGCCATACCCTGAGTTTAACCAAGGCTCTTTGCACGATGTGGGTTTAAAACTACCGGTTGGAGCTTGGTGGGCTCAGCAATGGATACACAACTGAATTACTGACTGTACCTTTCCCCAGGATCTATCAGCAGCTAATAGGAAGAGTCCCTTCTTGCCAAACCCCTCCCCTATCTCTGATTGACTGTTGACAGGCCCCGTCTTGTCTACACAATGTTTAGCGTGTACATCAGTGTGCCTGTCGGCAGACTCCTTTGTGGAACTGTGGGAGCTAAGTTTGAATCACCTCACTGTGTGACATTAGATGAATCCCATAACCCCTTTGGGATCCCATTTCCTTGTTCATCAGGTGGAAATAATCCTTCCACAGGGTGGTTGGAAGGCGAAACTTTAAAATATGCATAAAAAGAGGCGCTGCGAGTTTTACATAAGCATTCTTCAATTTCACTACACACCCAGGAGTGCGCACACACTCACACACTAACACTCATTTCTATAGAATATTCGCCAAGGCCCACAACAGTACCTTTTACTCAGACAGCTATTTCTAATAAACTAATAATCTCTCATTTGATAATCATGAGAGTAAGAGCCACTAGATGCTGAGGAGAAGAGAGCACAGGCTTTACGAAACGATAGATCGATCTCTTAACGCTTGAAGACAGTGATTCATTGCCCTTTCTAAACTGTGCTGTGTGTATAAGTATCTCTGTGCTTTTGTGTAGCTACCAACCACTCGGCACCCCTCAGGCACTGGGCGTTTTAAATATTGTGTTTTTATCCTCCTAATATGTTTCAAATCCTCCATCACCACGTAGGGTGTGGCTATTGTCTCCATAACCCAGATGAGCTAAGTGAGGCTCAAAGTCTAGTGCTCCGCTCAAGACCAAGTTAATGTAACTTTCTTTCTATTTTTTTTTTTTCATTATTTTGAGACAGGGCCCCACTGTGCTGCCCAAGCTGGCCGGAACTTACTTAGCCAGCATGAGTTTGAACTTCTGATCGTCTCACCTCTACTTCTCAGCTGCTGGGATCGCAGCCCTGCAGTACCACGCCAAGTTTATTCAGTCTGGGGAATTAAACCCAGGGCTTCGCGCATGCGCACGCACGTTGCTAAACAGAGCTAAATCCCCAGCCTGCAACTGCTTTTGTGAATTCAAATTTCTCCAGCGCTAAATAGCATCTTGACTGCCTCCCTGCTAGACAGCCCTCCCCCTTTCCTTATCATCCTAGCCTACACGGTGCCAGGTACCCTGAGAGCGCTGGATGGCATGAGTGGGTGCTAGGTGAACACATTTCCTTAGAGCGAGAGGACCATTCCACACCATGCAGTGGGACTTGAATGGGGCAGACTATATAAGCAATTATGCTACTGTATTCTTTTATTTATTTTTATCTTTCAACTGATAAAATATAAATATAATAATATAATATATCAAAATATTAATATATAATATATTAAAAATAAATATAAATAATGAATGCATATTTTCATGGGGTGTAGCACATTGTGATGCGGGCATGCATTGTAATTATATCTTACTAACTATCATCACCTCACATATTTATCCTTTCAAGTGCTAAGAACTTGAAACTCTACCCTGCAATATGCAGCATAATTCCCAACAGCGGAGATAGGAAAGCCATTTAGGTACTCATCAGCGATGAATGGATAAAGGAAATATGGTTCATGTGCTCAATGGCATAGTATTCATGCCTTAAAAGGGTAAAACTCAAGCCAAATGGGGTGGTTCCCACCTGTCATCCCCCAGGAAGTAAAATCCTTTTGTTGGCAACAAAATGAATGAATATAGAGAACTTCAAGCTAAGAGGACTGTTCTGTCCACAGAAAGCACACCAGACGTTTCCCCTTTAAAGGAGTGCTTGGGAGGTGGCTGGGCTTAGCAACCACAGGGGACGCACCTTTCATTTTGAAGTGAGTTATGCACCCGAAGCCTTTGGACCAGAGCTGAAAAAAATGATTGTCTAATTATAAGCTCTAAGGAGAAGTACCGAGCAAGCCAGTCATGGTTTAATAATTCAGTCCCTAGTCAGACTTAATGACAAAGGAAATATGGCGTGTGTCTGCCCTTCAGCCTTCCCTGAAGGTTACGTGCTGGAAAAGCAGCCAGAACTGTCTTTGAAAGATCGGATGGAGCTGAGTTGTTCTGTGGTCAGAAACGCACCATGTGTGAGCTGCGGCTGAGCACACAGAGAAGGGTCTGCTGAGGTCAAACCTTCTCATCCCCTGGGACGATGGGGCTGAGAGGAGTCACCCTCCTCTGTGTTCTTCACAAGGCTGTATCCATCAGTCTGAATGGCCATAGCAAGGCGTTCTGGCCAGCAGAAACCTGTGGCCTTGCCCTTCACTCACTTGCCTGCTGGGCTGCAAAGCAGGCAAATAGGAAAGCTCACAGTCTTCCTCACACTGGTCCCGGGAGACAGATTCCCATAGACTATGACCTAGACTCAGAAGTTGTAGATCTGCTTTGCACAGCTTTGCACTCATCCGTCATCTACAGTCAGCAAATCAAGTCTCCTGCCCTCTGCCTCTGCCATTTCTCCAACCTCAGACACCCCTCACCTCCATCCCCTCATCCCAGACACACTGCCTTGCCCTGGCCCTTGAATGCTCCAATGACATTCCCATCTCAGGGTCACGGAGCCCATTAGTCCCTTCTTATGGAAGGTGTTTCTTTACTGGTCTCACCAGAGCTTAGATGTCAACCTCAAAGCCTCCTCAGATCAGGCCTAACAAGTGGCATGCCACCAACCTGAGTGAATTGTATGAAGTTTCAGAGCTACACCATTCCCCAAAGCCAGTGATTCTCAACCTCCCTGATGCTATGACCCTATGACCTCGTGCTGTGGTGACTCCCAACCACAAAACTGCAATTTTGCTACTGCTATGAATTGTAATGTAATTGTCTGATATGCAGGTGGTCTTATATGACCCCTGTGAGAGGGTCATTCCATCCACAAAGGGGTCACGACCAACAGGTTGAGAACCACCGCCCTAGAGGGATCAATGGGGAGATCACTTCTTTGCTTTGTAAAGTGAGATGCCCACCTACTTCTGTAAAATATGACATGAGTGAACTTCCCCGTTACCCTACACAACAGCCTGGTAGTCTAGGGTGACCTGGATTCTAGCAGAATGGGGAGACAGTCCCATTTCTGAGAGGAGTTTGTGCTCAGGCGCCCAGAGGCTCCCGCCCAATGGTGCAGGGCACCACTGAGGAACTGGGAGACGAGGAGAGGCCAGAGGATGGCTGTGAGGAAGTCTCTGGCTGATTCTTGCTTGAGCCCTTTGTCTAAGACTAAGGACTTGGTAGTAGACTGTGTGGGATCACATCATCTCTGAAGAACATGCTGTTGCTACTTTAATGGCTGTGGTTGTGACCCTGAATTCCTTCCCACGCAGCCAGGGTGGAGAGCAAGGGAAGGGAGCCTCCTCTTCTGAGTATTTATCCCACACGGTTGCACCCGGGCACAAAACATCCACGCTGGGTCACGGGGCATTCTCACTCGGTGATGAAATTCCATCTGCTGCCCAGCCCCAGGGGTCTTCCACTTCTCGCTTCGTACAGGTATACAGGAAAGGGGGCTCATCACGTCCCCAGAGAGAGACACTGACTGAAAGCCAGACGATCTGGGTAACTAGAACAAATTTGGGTTCTAAATCAATTCTTCCCCAGGTATACAACTTTGGTAAACTATGTGATCCCTCTGAGTCTCAGTTTCCCCAACCTATAAAACAAGGGGCTTGCATTCAGTACACATACACACTTGCAGACAATATGCTCATGCACGTAAGATAATAAAAAAGTAAAAGAAGCAAAGGCCTTGACTTTAATCTACAGTTCTACAACAACAAGTGTGGTCAGAGGGCTAGGGTAATCTACACAGCCTTACTCAAACATGGGAGCCAGTGAACAATTCCGTTTAATAAAGAAAGAAGTTCCTATCGTCCTGGGAATTATGCATTCCCCTTTCTAGTCAGTCCTCTTACACTATCTAAAAGCAGCCAATCACTGCTCAGACATGACCACCTTGGCTGGTTTTGCTCATTAAACACATTCATGTAGATACTACAATTCTGTAGGTGATTTAACTCAGTGGTGTTCAGACTTATTGGTGGTGTTGCATGAATCAGTGGTTAGCTTGTTTGTATATCTGATAAGTGAGCATACTTTGAAATGTACTGAAATATATATTTCACTGAGGTGACAGTTTGCATAAATTAAACAGATTTAAAGAAATGGTCTGCTAAGTTTTCATAAATTTAGACACCTTAGGGAGCCTCTTCTCCCACCGAACTCGTTCTGTTCTTTACATGGTTTGCTTTATAGTCCCGGCTTATCTCTACCTGGTAATTCTCCTAACTCAGCCTCCCAAGTTCTAGGTTTAAAGTCATACCACACCAGATCATGCTGGAACCTGGAGCCACAATTCAATCAAGTTTAAAATGCTTCTAGAATCGCTGACAATTTCTCTTGAGACCCTGTCCTCAGCACCCAGGCCTCCAGCTAGTCACTGTCTGATTTTTAGTTACCATAGTTTTGACTTTCCTATCCTGACACATAAGATATTTTCCATCTGTCTTATTTTCTTCAATAATGTATGATATCTAGAAAATTTATCTATGGTAATTTTTCATTCTTTCTTGCTGCATGAATCAGGAATTTATACTATTTAGTATTGAGTAGTGTTCCAAGATAATACCATACAGTATTCTCCTGCCTATCAGTGGGCATTTATGCTACTTTCGGTTTTGAAGAGTCATGAGCAAATCTGTTATGAAAATATGTTACAAAGAAGAAAGACATCCGTAGGTCCTGCAGATACAAGATAAAGCATCTCTTTCCTTCAGAAGCTCTCGGTGAGCCAATAGCACTGTATTAGAAGCAGTAGCAGCAGCAAATTCACAAAAATACTGCCACACTCACAAAGTTCCCTGGCATTCTGAGAATTATCTGACTTGCATACATTTAGTTTGCAAAAATTCAGGAACTAGATTCACCCTAGCCTATAAAGTGTGTGTCTTTACTACTATAGATGTGTTCCTATTTGTCCTTTGAGTTGAACGGTGGCCTTCTGCCTTTCTTTGCCTCCGACCACTGGAGTTGTATTTATGAAAGGCGATGCCTTAAGCCAGCAACTAGCACTGACTGAGATGCTGAGCAAGGTTCTAGCCACTTCATTCATTTCCCAGCAGGGTAGGAAGGTGCATCTCCCACTTTATACACAGAAACGCTGACTCTTAGAGATGTTAAGTGACTTGTAAGGTTTCAGTGAAGACCGTTTTAGCCCCCAAGTCCTCACTCTACCCAGTCTTGAGAAGGCAACTGGTCTTCCCACAAACGCCATGTCTCCCGCCTGTCTAATATTTTTTTAATGGCAATGAAGAATGATCCCGTTCCTTCTTGCATATCCCCCAGCTCTTCCTTGCCAAATCTCCAGGCTCAGCCCACACGGCCTGCTCTGACTTCTCCTAAAGTTAGCCATCCAAGGGAAGTTCAGGCAAAGTAGGAAAGCAGGACTTTCCACTGAGCAGAGGACTCCAGTCTTGCCAAGTTTCCCCACAGCCAGGCGCCTGGAGGCGGGCCCTGTGCATTCTATCATTGCATAAGTATTATTGCAGCCAGTTCCTGGAATCGGAATATGGCAAACCATTCACCTGGTGGAAAGCCCTTGCCAGGAGCAATGGTTGTTTGGTTAGCTGTGCCTTCGAAGTCTTTTCCAGGAGACTGGCCAGAGAAAAGGTTTATCTAGCAAGGCCCATTTCTTACGTCCAAGTTACTTGGGTTTTCCCTGTGTCTTCAGCAACCTGACACAGCTTTCTCTTCCAGGAATCCCTCCATCTTCCACACAGAGCTGTCCCTGCTCAGGTTCCCGTCTCTGACTGAAATTGCACTAGGGCTCCCTTGATAGGCTCTGAGACTTCCTGGGTCTCAGACACAGAACCCAGGTCTAAGTCATTCCCCATACTATACCAGGAAGGTCTTTCCATATGTCAGTTTTGTTTGGGGGTATTCTAGATGCCCTTACCTTCCGAAATGGCAGTCATCTTTAAGGAGGCCCACCCCGAATGTCTCCAGCAGCTCTAACACTCTTGGGTTTACATTCCTCTAACCCAGTGGTCCTCAACCTTTGTAGTGCTGCATCTCTTCAACGCAGCTCCTCATGTGACGACCCCCAAGCACACAGTTATTTCCAGTGCTACTTCGTAACTGTAATTCTGCTACTGTTACAAATCATAACGTAAATATCTGATACGCAGATGGTCTTAGGCGACCCCTGTGAAAGGGTCGTTTAACCCCCAAAAGGGGTCCAACTGACACATTGAGAACTGCTGCTCTAACTATTGGAGTTGTCCATAATGTGTCATTCTAATCTGAAAGAAAAATATTTTAAAACATTCATTCAGGTATGGCAAGTTTCTTGAAATAACAATTATTTTATTTATTTTTAGGGGATTTTTTTTGTTTCTTTTTTGTTTTTGTTTTTTTTTTTTGTCTCTGTATCCTAGAACACAGCACATAGTGCCAGGCACACGGTAGTAATTGCCTAAGACGTGTTTGCTGAAGTTCAATGAACTGGACAAGGACACTGTATCTCAGTGGTAGATTGCTTGCTGAGGCCTCGGTTTTAATCCTCAGTTCACTTCTGAGTACTGGTAGTTAGTTACTGATAAATCAGAACTCATGAAGATAATGTGACAGCCAGTGTAAGTGGACTTGAACTGATAAAATTTCAGCCAAAAACAATTTAGTTCATGTCTGCAGCTCTATCTGAGATGGAGAGACACAATTTCATTATTATCTCTCTATTAAAAACGGTTCTCATAATGCTTTATTTTCATTTTAGACCAGGACTCTAAATTGGAATCCATTAATCTGTCCAGCTCGCTCTTCTGTTCTACCCTGCCTCGAGACCCTTGCTACGAGATGCACTCAAGGTGGCAGTTCTCATCTGAAGAGCTCCCGAGTCATAATCAAGAAATAAATAGAAATTACTAAATTACAAGGGGGACGATCTCTGCCCTATGATATATATTCGTATCTATTTAGAATCTCAGTGTTAATCTTTCTGTCACCTTATATATCAGGAAATCAAATCCATATTTATTAGCTCTGTGCTATATAGCACATTATCTGACTTGTCAAAATTCCATGGTTTCATATCTTCACAGGTAATCTGCAAAAAATAAAGTATATATATATTACTAAATTACTAAAATAACTTCAATCTGTCTCTCCTGCAAGATCAGTAGTTGAATGGAGAAGTGGTGTCTTACCCATTCTTGTCTTTATCGTCTCCCAGGTGAAAGTCACAGGTTGATCAAGTGGACAGCGAATATCTTTAGACTGTAATTCTCAAAAGCTCCTGGGCATATTGGTACCACTGGCCTCTAGCAAGCAAACCAAGCCCAGGAGTGTCCGTGGCCTTGATTCAGACTTGTGTCCATGAACTGAAGAAAACATCGCCAGGAGAAAACATCCGATGATCCCGTCATGAGCCCTGTGACCACCAGGGAGGGTGTTTTCCTCATTCCCTTACTAAACTGGATTATTTCTGCTGGTCCACTGGCTCAGGAACCTGATTTTGTGATCCCAAGAGCCTACAGACCAAGGCAAGTGACTTTCCTTACGCGTTACTACATATTGAGAATAAGAAATGACGTCATCAGAGAAACGACATCCTCATGTTGGCTCAGCCAGCACAGCCTCTCCATGGGGGCTGCTTGGCTTGGGATAGTATGTCCCATTCCAGAGATCCCAAAGTGACCAAGCGTCGGCACAGAGGAGTTAAATGAATAAAGCTTATATAAGAACCTGAGTAGGATGGTCTCGTGCTCAAGACATCCCCGAACCTGAGAGAGCTGATAGCATCAGGAGAAGTGTAAGTTGGATTCCAACCTGGGCTACTTTGTAAGACTCTGCCACCACCACCACCACCACCCCCCAAAAAAACCAGAAAGCTAGCTTCATAGGATCCCTAACATACAGCATTTATTGCACGGCACTAAAATGATTGCTCTGTGGACCTACTGCCCTTACTCCTTCAGGTAAAATGGAGCAAGCATAAAATCTACAGTTGAAGAACTAGGGTTAAAAAAGTGCTCAGGGATGAGAAATCCCTCACCTGTCCTCAGATCTTTCCTTACCTGTTAAATGGGAATGAAATTTTAATTAAAAAACCCCACAGGGTAAGGGTCAGACTGAGTTCCAGTGTTAGCCAACTCGTACAACACGCTTGCCGTTGTTTTTGTTATTCCTGTATAAGTTCTGGGAATAAGAAAGTCAATGTGCCTTTCATTAAAGCAGTTTGTAATTGACTCCAAGAAAAGAAACCACCCTTCAAATATGAGACAGGATTTAACACAGCCACAGCTTGGCTTGTCGCCTCTTCTGGAACATCCGTGTCTCTTCTGTGTCTGAAATACTGGTCCCACAACCCTTAAAGAATCTTTCTGAGGAAGCATCCAACTGGATGAACTTCCTGAAGAAGAAATCATTCACTGCTCCGTTCCACCTTGCATACGACTGGAAGCTGCTGTGGGATGAGAGCTAGGAACCGGTAGAGCTCCATCCAGAAGCTTGCCAGGCCTTCTGGGTAGCAGAAGGAGGTCACTTGAGGTTGGAGGGATTCCACTGGTAAGTAGTTGCAGACACTGAACTTCTTGCAGACACAAGGAATTAACCAGTCCACCCCTTGTTGAGAATGAAGAGCATGAAAGCTTTGCCAAATGAATCAACTTACTAGACGGTCGTCCATCCACAAGTGACTCAAATGTGGCCCGAAGAACTGAGAAGCCCATGGGAATCGCCCACTGCTGTGCATCACGTGGTGGTGTGCTGCGGAAACCAAAGCAGATACTGTCATTGAGTCTTATCATCAGACTGCCAGCCTGGACTCTCACGCCTTAGACTTCCTAATGCCCACCGTTTGCTTCAACAGCATAGACCTCCTGACATGGTTTTCATGTCCAGACCATCTCCTACCCATTTGTGCTCAAATTGTTGTCTGTCGACAATTTGGGTTGATGAAAGGGGACACAGGCCTTTATATGTAAGTGCATAGCATTGAGCATGGCACGCAGAGAAAGTTGTTTTCTCATTAATGGTGTGTGGCGGCGTGAAAGACTCTGTGAGTTCACGAATTAGTAAATTTCGGAAGCCTGTGTTTTTTCCTTCCTTAGAGATGCACCAGTTGACTCCAGGATGGCCCCAATTGGCTAGTTTTTACAGTTGGCCAAACCTGAGGGATCAAAGTGAATCTGAGATATTTTAGATTATCTTCCCAGGCGCACGGGCACCCAGCCCTGGGGCTGAGGTGCAGGTGGACCGATGAGGTCGTGAGCTAAGGTCTGGAATGTGGGTTGAAATTCTGGATTTTTTTCTTTCTTTCTTTTTTTTTTTTCTTTCTTTTTTTCAATCTCAGGTTGTGTCTTTTTGAACCTGTGTGAGTGACACTTCTCTTATGTCAGAACAAGTCCACAGAAGTAAAAACAAAACTAATGGTTTTAAAGTGCCCAGAGAAATATGCTTTTTTTTTTTAAATGATTTCCTGTATGGAATAAACAAGGTATTGTCCATTTCACCACTGAAGAATCTGAGTCTCCTACAGGGAACGCAACTTGCCCAGAACACATCACCAATTCATGCACTCCAGGTTCCAGAACACAACACAGATTCATGCACCCCGGGTTCCAGAACCACACTGATTCATGCACCCCGGGTTCCAGAACACCACACTGATTCATGGATCCCAGGTTCCAGAACCACACGGATTCATGAATTCCACGTTTGAAATACCTGGTTGAGGTATCAAAGAGATATCAACTTCAATTAATAAAAACAACAGGATTGCTTGCAGGGGGTGTGGGGAGACAGAGCATTTTATCATAAGAATGTCGGGGCTTGACCTGAAACACACAAAAAGGAAACAAGTCCCACCAACAAGACCAGGAATATTTATGTTTAGGACATACCCAGCATTCTTATGATAAAATGCCCCGATGGCTAGCCAAATACTTCTGCAAGGGCGACCTTTTGCATTATCATCTTCTTTGGGGAATTGTTAGAAGCACAAATTCTCACCATCCACCTCAAATCTACTAAATTAGAAAAATGGAGATGAGGTCCAGAATCTGTGTTTGAACAAAAAGTAAAATCCTTCCAAGCAATTTGTGTCCTAGAAGTACTCACCGGGTCGTCTCTATTGATGGGTGCAAATCATAGCAATGAGCCCAGCTTTGAACTTGGAATGCTTTCAACAGAGATAGTGTTTTCTCCCCCTAAGATTTATTTATTTCTGTGTATTTGTGTGTGCCTGCATGAGGTTATGTACATCGCATACATGCAGGTGCCCCATAAGGTCAGAGAGCTTCTGATCCCCTGGAACTGGAGTTACAGGCAGTTGGGAGACAGGGGACATGGGTGCTTGCAGAAGAGTGTATCTTCTGCAGGAACAGTAAGTGCATCTCTGCAGTCTGCAAGGCAGCTTTTTAATTGTATCTTACATCTGTTTCTTTCTGAAATATCTTTCTTTCTCCACGTACTCTAACATGCTTCTGAACCTCCTCTCTGATCCAAAATGGCATTTACTAACATTGTATTATTCTAAGCCGATGGCCCAAAGAAAGACTAGTCCCTCCCTCCCACTGTCTGGATTCCAAACTCCCAGAGGCTGCATGGCATGGGATGCATGTTCCAATTCCTGGTCTTATCAACTGTGATCAGCATCGTGATGCAGATGGCAAAGCAGTGGCCAGGACGGCATCGCTGTTACCATAGAGGCTGACAGAGAAGGGCAGTTGCAGAGAAATTAGAAAGTCAACCCTCCCAGTGAGCACTCAGTGTGGCTGGCATGCATGCAGTGTGCCCACAGACAGGTGAGACATGAGAACGCTCTATTGAGCCAGCAAATAGACAAAAATACAAGCGTGGACAATGGGTAGGAAAGCAGACCCATCTTCGTGCTAATGGCCTTCAGAAATAATATTATTTCCCTTGAATTGGAGGAGACACAGTAAACAGTCAATCCATCTGGTTTGCAAATTCTCTCCTAAACAAGCCTACACAGAAGATTCCTAGGGCTAAATAGAGCCAGTTCTGTTTTCTTAGAAGGAGAACAATGGAATGTGGAATTTCAGCCCAATGCAGCTGGCCAAGCCGGGTCAGAGAGAAGACACCGGTTACATTCATTAATATTCTGCAAACCCACCCCATTCCCACCCACCGACTCGCCAATCTTCACTCCACCGCACAAGGAAAAAGCCCAAAGTCGCTGAAGCATGATCCAGACTGAACTTGATGCTGATCTGGTCAGGTACTCAGTGAGACTTCCCAATAGGCACGACTGGGTGCTGCACTTCCCTGAAAGAAAGCTTTCCAGTAGACGCTGCTTCAACTGCTGAGCTGACGACTCCTTTCTTTGAGCTGCTAGGGGGGTTGGGGGGGTGCTGTTGCTCTGATCCACAGGTTTGCTTATAGGAGTTCTTGTAATTGGAATCCTACCAGAAAACAGTTCTGTTAGGTATGCTTCAAGGAGCACTGGGTGGTGCCTGGTGGGGGGTGGGGGGGTAACATGATCAGGCCTTGGGGGACTTGGCTGCACCTTTATTCCACTGAGTCACCTAAACCCCATGGCCTTCCGATGGAAACAGGATGGGGGTGGGGGCAGGGAAGGGGAGGGTGCATTGCAAATTATCAAGGTCCATTCAGCTACTTTCAGTAGCAAACACCATCAGCTGGGAATATTATTCATGAGATTAGCTCCACCAGGACGCGTCTACCACTGGCATATACTATGTTTATTGTGGATCAGTGAAAGATGTTTCTTCTTACTGTCAGGGTACTTGGCTCAGCAGTATTTCAGTACTGAAATTTCAGTATTTCAGTATTTCAGCTCTCCTAGGCACCTTCCGATAGTTCTGATTTTTTTTTTATCTGCATGAGTATATGTTTGTGTCTGTGCAGGTCAATATGCACATGCGTGCACATGCATGTGGAAACCAGAGGTCGAGACTCAATCGCTCTCCACCTTAGTTTCTGTGACAGTTCTCTTCCTGAACCTCCACCTCATTGATTCCAAGAGACCACCTAGTCATTGGACCCTAGGGACCCTCCTGACTCTGCCTTCCAGTGCTGTGATTACAAATATGAGCATCACGTGGCTTTCCACATGGGTTGTGGGGATCCAAGTGCCAGTCCCCAGGAAGTAAAGCCCTTCACCATCTGAGCATCCTCCTCATTCCCCTTGCCTAGACCTTCTAGGCAAAGAGGCGCATGAGAAAACATCAGATAGCCACAGGCTCCAGGTGGCTTTAGGGGCTCCATTTGTGGGAAGAGCGAGTGTTTTATAGGGTAAATGGAAAAGTAGAACAAAGAACATTTTTTATTAAGTTTCAAGTAGTTGCATTATTTGGACCTCACTGAAGGAAGTACAAGACAATGCCCAGCCAGCCATTTGGGATTGGCTGAGCTTAAGATCCACTTATTTTTCAATTCTGAGTCAGATTTCAGTTTGTTTCCATAGAACCCAGAGCAGCCAGCCACCTAAGTCTAAAGAATTCTCATGCAAATGTGTGAACCACAGGGAGCATTGGTCTGTGTGACCACCCCTAGGTCATAGTGTCCCCTAAAAGGATAAGATAAATAGCTGGAG
The DNA here is from genome assembly GCA_026225945.1 of Cricetomys ansorgei. Taxonomy (NCBI): domain Eukaryota; kingdom Metazoa; phylum Chordata; class Mammalia; order Rodentia; family Nesomyidae; genus Cricetomys; species Cricetomys ansorgei. The sequence continues at coordinate 326,528 of JAMJFZ010002229.1, forward strand.
AATAGCCCAGTGGTAAAATGTTTGCCTGGCATGCAAGAGGCTCTGAGCATGATCCTCATCGCTACAAGGTTCAAGAATGTTAAATGAATGTGTCACAAAGACTTAGGGATGGTGTTGATCGGCCTTGCTGATAGCAAGTGGCAAAGCCCCCTTGTCCCAAAGCAGATACAAACAGAGGGCCAAAGTGAGCTCTCTCTCCCACGGAGAAACCCACCCTTGCTTCAGGGAAACTGCAGAGGTGATGCACACATGTCTTTCTGGAAACCTCTACCATGAAGAAAAAAAAAAAAAAAAACCTTTCAGAAGTTTCAAGGTGGCTGGCTTGAATTTATACCTTTTCACAAAACCCACTCAGCAACTCCATCCTGGTCTTAATAGATTAAAATTATGCTTTCAGCACCCCTTGTCACCATGGGCCAGGACACAGTACCCAGTAGTATTCCTGAAAACCAGCCTGTACTGGAGGCAAGTGGAAAATAACTAGTAACTACTGAGAACCTACAGCCTCCATACTTCCCGAGCCCACACACCCAACAGCCCAAGACGTACTGAACTCAAGTGCACATCACCATGCAACTGGACTCTCTTCCACAGAGGTCCTCTAGTCTCACACCCTGGTGCACTGACACAGGCTTCCCACCATGTTCCACAATGAGCGCCCTAGCAAGCTAGTCTAGCTTCTCTTCTGCTTGCCTCCCTTCCAGAAACCTCCCTGGAAAGGAGTCCATCTCTCCCAAGAATGAGGGGCCGTCTGCTGTTCACAGAACCTGGATCCTCAGTTGGACTATGCGGGTGTTGGTTCCACAGCCCTCTCCAAGGTTCACTGCAGTGAGGCTTCTGAGATTGTTGCCTTCTCACAGGAGACCTCCTTTCTCTTCCAGAGCTCAAAACGGCCCAGAGAGGGACCCAGGAAGAGGACAGTGCTAGCCTGAGAAAAACAGGTACTCGCCTTGTTCACTGGATGAGACCTCTGGTTGCTTGATCTTTTATAAAGGCAAATTTCTCCAGCAGCAACTTGAGTGTTACTCACCTATAACACACCTATAAGACCAAAGGACATCAGACCTTTGCAACAGAAAGTGGATATTTGGTAAATCATTAAACCTCCTGAGCATTCTTTGCCAAGAGTCTATACAGCTGAGCAGATAATAGATCTGTCAGATGTTAACAAGGACCAGAGAGGCACCACCTTCCCTGGCAGCCAGGTGCCTCCTGAATCTCCTCAGCAGCTTTCTGAGGTCTAGAGAAGTTTGACACCTTTCCAAGATCTTATAGCTACTGTCATATCTGGGAAGAATCTAGCTCTCTTCTGATTCGCAAGCATCCCCTATGTCTCATTCTTCCAACATAAACAACCATATGCTCCAGTCTCTCCCTTCAGTGACCTCAGGCTTTGGAGGATGGTGTTTTATGGCTGTCAGTAATGAAGAGAGTCATCTCCGGGAAGAAGAGACAGGGAGTCTGGGTTTGAAGAGTGGTTTTCACACAACCCATCTGTCGTTGATGGCTAAAATACTAGACTCAGATTTGTGGCTCCTCTGGAGTGAATGTGAAAACCGATAACATCTTTGACGTGTGCTTTCCCAGCATGCCCATGCCTGTTTCTCTTCTTCCCTACTTTCTCTTTACCATGTGGTCTCCTGGAAACACACTTCATCATGTTGTTTTGAAAGTTAGCTGCCTGCAGGTATTTTATAACCAGGTAGATGATGCGCATGAGAGACCAACCAGGAAACAGGAAAGTATGGCTACTTCTCAGCTTTACCCCTTGTGGGTCCACTCCCACAAAAGCCTTCTCATGCTGCAAGTGAGACTTTCTCCCACTTTACCTATACGTGGATGCAACATACGGAGAGGCCTTGACAGAAGCATCTAGAATTTGGAGAAAAGGTCATTCAAGCTGCTGGGCCCCCCGGGTGTGTATGAGGCTCTATCAGAAGTGCTGAGACACCTGCTGTCTCCAGTTCTTCTTGAGTTAGGCTTTCAGTCTTGTTAAACCGGGAACTATAGCCTAGGCTCTCAGGGACACCCCAGGCCCCCAGCTGGCTGAGTGTGAATACTAAGAGGCAAAGAGGAGAAATCAGAAATAACTTGGAACTGAAGTGATGAGGATGCATTCAGCCCTGCTCTTTCAAGTCAGGGTTTAGAGCAGAGGTAAACCCCAAGTCCCTTGGAGGACAGAGAGGAACTCCCAAGCAGAGAAACCTGTATTTTTCCAGGCAACTGTTAGTGTTTCTAGAGAAAGATGATTCTCCCTACCCAGGGGTTGGCTAATCATTGTCTTTTGAAGAACAGGTACAGAAGAGATCACCCCATACCATGTAGCATTTCCAGCTGACTTGTATAACTGTCCCCGTCACGTGGTAATTGAGATGCTTTCCGCTGATGCTATTAAATACGTTTTCTGTCCATTTTTCTTTGTCCTCAGCATTCCATGCTTACCACACAGTCCAGCATCTGGGTTCCAGTAGGTCAGTCTGCTTTCAGGAAAGATTAAGTTTGTGCTCGTGAAGAGTCCCTGGAAACTTGGTTCACAAGTTAAAAAATTGGCTTCTGAGACCCCTTCAGTCTCCTGGGCATAGTCTGCCCCTGGGACATGGGGACTCTGCTAAGGACATCTACTCTCAAAGCAGTGTCTAAGTCTCAGAGTCCGCAGGTTGTGGAGAATTCAGCAAGGGAAGACATTTCATATCAGGGGACTTAAGTGCTGAACAGCTTAGGATCTTTGGATAGAACACGAGTTACTAAGAAGAGTGCTTTTTCTGACATTTCTATCTCTCCCCAATTCCTCTTGAAGCTGCTACCCACGGAAAACGGCAGAAGTGGCGCCAGCTCTCTCACTAGCCTGATTAGCACAGTCCCTTCATCAGGAATATCCATTGCAGTTGGGCCATTCTAACCAGTCCTGTGAATGAGCATCCACTGCCTAGTCAAAATGAAACCCACAAGGCCAATGGCCAGGTTCCCTACCCATCTCAGGACAGAAAGAGAGATGGTAACCTTGGAAGACTAACAGGTCATGAGTTCTCATGTTTCATTCAGCACAGACCATTACTTGAACTGGATCAAGAAATACAGTAAAATATAAAGTGCACGGATTTAATAACAATAAACAGGCTGGCAGGGATACAGAATCAGGATCGTTTGCACCACTGGTAAGATTTTACAATGTTATAAGTTGGCTTGGGAATGTATCTCAGCGGTAGAACATTTGCCCAATGCGTGCTTGGTTTTAACTCTTTCATTAGGAAAATAATTTACAGTGTTTCTAGGAGACAGTGACAGTTTGGCAATACATTAATTTGAAATGTCTTTAAAAGTCAAACTGTACTTTAAATCATCAATCCTACTTCTAGTAACTTATCCTAAGGAAGTAAGACACACTCAAAGATCAAACTTCAACAATGTTCATTGTAATTTTTTATATTAGCAAAAAGCTGCATGTGAGCTAAATGTTTAAAGTGGAAGAGTGGTCAAATAAACAGCATGGTTCAGATAACAAAATACCACGGAAGTATATACAAACATATTTATTGGTTTTAAAGTGTTTTGTGATACACGGTTCAACAGGAATGCTGGTTGCAAAAAAACATACCTAGAAAACTCTAAAAGAGACACTGCAAAAAGATACACACTGTAAACACAGTCTCATATCTGAATGGCTGAATTCATGAGCACTTTTTTACTTGTTTCTCAGTGTTTTCTCATTTGTATACAATAAGTATACATTATGTTTGTAATAACGAAATACCTTGTGCTTCTCCAAACACTGCCAGTGTGGTATTTGCCCAGATGTGAGTTCAAATCCAAGTTAGGCCACTGATGAGCAGAGGGACCCTTCAGACACCACTGGCCAAGCCCGAGTTTCCTCATGTAGGATTGGGATATGGCTTTCCTCACAAGGTGACTGTGAGGTTTAAAGAGGAAAACAGCCAAAAGACCACCTGGAGCACACATAGAATAACAATTTTCCCTGTCCTTCCTACATGCACAAATCACTTCAGCGTAAGAGTTCACAAGGATTATGGTTGAACACAGCCCTAATCAGGTAAGCTGTAGGTTTGAAAATTCCTAGAGAAGCTAGGGGTGTACCTCAGCGGTAGAGCGCGTCCTGGTATGCGCAAGACCCAGGTTTCAATACCCAACATAAAAACAACTAAAAGGGACTTGTGTTAAGTACCCCTGTCTTAATAACTTCAGATCAGATGTTAATCTTACCCAGCGGAGGAGCAGACAAGCATCCACACCATAAGGCAAGATAAATAAAAAACAGTTGTGTTACCCAACCCCACCAGTAGGTGGGACCTGTCTCTACCCTGTGCCCACACAGCCCGTCACACCAACTCATTAGGCACTAGACACTGGGTATCACTGCCTGGAACACACCCCATCAGTACTTACTGCAATCCTCCAGGGCTCTCCTCTCTCATCCTCACGTACTCCTGCCTGGAACTACTTCCTGCTGGCAATTCCCCACACCTTCCTCATAACCCCACCCCGCCTTGCAGTCTCGCTCTTTGGAATCAGACCCCCTCATCCGTAAATAACAAACCCAGCTGGAATCGGCTGCACCCTCCCCCAGCTTCTCATTCACCCAACTTCATGACTGCCTAATAAGCACTAAACACCGTGCTAGGAAGCAGACAGGAGTCACACACGGGCCCTGCTCTGGCGGCCTCCCAGCCTGGAGGACACAGGCGTCACAGGGCACTGCTGTGTTGCAATGACTTTTGCACTGTGATACCAATGCAGGCTTGTGAGATGCCTGCAGCTGTTCTCGGTACTTCATGTGTGTGAATCTCCATCTGACCCTCACAACCTATCTCATGAGAGAGAGTCAAATCACCTCTGTTTCCCAGAGAACGTGAAGTGCAGACGAGGTAAGCAATTCGTCTAAGCACAGGCTGTAGATAACCAAAATTATACTTGGAATGAAATTTTATACTCTGAAAAATAGCCGAAAGGCCCAGTGTGGTGGAGCACACCTGCAATCCCTGCACTTAGGACATAGCGAAGGGAGGATTGGAAGTTCAAGGAAAGTCTTAGGTATATGGTGAGTTCAAAGCCAGCCTAGGCTACACGAGATTTTGACTAAAAAGACGCAGGACTGGAGACATGGATCAGTGGTTAAAAGCCTTTGTGGATCTAACAGAGGACCAGCGTTCAGTTCCTAGCATCTATCCACGTGTCTTAAAACTGTCCCTAACTCCAGTTCCAGGAAATCTGATGCCACCTTTTGTCCTCCATAAGTGCCAGACACACACAAAGTACACTTAAATATAAGCAGGCAAAGCGGTCATATACATAAAATTAAAATAAATCCTTTTTTAAAGTGAGACTTCAAGATACTCGGGGAATCATAAGGGTGATTGTCACCCAGTCACATGGCTTGAGTTTGTTCCCAGGATCCACATAGTAGATCCACATTCTTTGTGGCTGGTATGTGCATGTATACATACGTGCACACACACATACATGTAATAAAAATTAAAGCAACAATGGAACCGAACCTGATGACTTCAAAGAGTTATTTGGGTCATATCTAATAATGCTTATCATATAATAAATTATAATTTAGAAACATTATATATATATAATTTTGTGTAACTAATCTATTATATGTCAATCCAAATGATATTTATGAGTTTAAAGGCTACATAAAAATTCTTGAAGAAAGACTACATTGCCTCACATGTTTACAGACATCTTCAATGTCTGACTGCTTTTTGTTTTCTTTTTTTTTTTTTTTGTGATACTGCAGAATGAACCCAGGATCTCACACATACTGGGCACGTGTGCTCTACCACTGACCTCCATATATCCCCCAGCCCAGGGTCTCACTAATGAGCGAGCAAGGTAGACTCTGGTATCTTATCTTAATTCTATTATTAGGATTTGTTATTTGGTTGAAGTATATGAAACGGTTTGGCTTCACACCGGCCTGGAGTCGGAAAGGGAGGGGTGTTTGAACAAACTGCTCGTCGTTGCAGACAGTCTACTTAGATGGTCCACCGAGATGTGACAAGCGCTGGCCTCTTAAGGGATTGCTGCACAGTGGAATCTGAAACAAGTGACTGTGGTTTGCATGTTTGCGTCCCTTCCAATTTTCATGTTGGAACCTAGCCTTCGGCGCCTTCGCATCGAGCAGCGAGGCCCTCAGAGGGGACCGAGGATCTGATAAGCAGGCAGGGGGAAGCACACAGGCCCTTTGTTGTCTTCTATGGTAACTTTCCGTCACCATAGCGAAAATTTGCTATAAATAAATATTGTGCAAAAGGAAAAGGCTTGCTTGGGCACAGCATTTTGGAAGTTACAGCGTATGGTCAGGTAGCTCCACTGACTTCAGGTCTGGGGCGAGGCAGCTTCATACCACCACCATCCAATAGTACCGTGGACTGGGGACCCAGCCTTTAACACATGCACCTTTAGGAGACTCTTAAGATCCAAACTGTGTCACCCTACTGCCTTCACAGTCTCCCCCCCTTCTCTCTCTCCCTGGTGGTGATCTGCCAACTACCCAAAGATACATGAGCACAATTTGGCTCTAAGGCAGAGGTTCTCAACCTCTCCGTGTTGTGGTGACCCCCAGCTGTTGCTACTTCATGACTGTAATTTTGCTGTTGTGAATCATAATGTAAATATCTGATATGCAGGTGGTCTTAGGTGATCCCAGGAAAGGATCAATCAACCTCCAAAGGGGTCATGATCCACAGACTGAGAACCGCTGCTCTAAGCCGTTCTGTCAAGGGAAAATGACAGTCCATTAAAAATATACTGTTCACAGGAGCCCTCAATGAGAGCTTCTATGCCAACCTCCCTACCCCCGCAAAAAGAAGGAAAGCTGTGGTAGAGATGCTGAGGTGTAGCTCTTCACAGCTGATACCTTCCAGTGTGGGTGGGGGATGGGAATCAGTTTTCTGTAAGGGTCTGCCCATTGGGAGTCTGAACATGCCCAGTGAGAATATGACAGCATGGAATAGACTTGGGTCTCTCTCTCTCTTTTTTCTCTCTCTCTCTTCTCTATCTCTCTCTCTCTCTTTCTCATAGGAAGTGTGTATGATTAGGGTACATTGTATGAAATGCTCAAATAATTAATAAAATTGAAAATTGACAGGACCAGCGCCCCCAACCCGTGACAGCGTTGATCTTGGCTCTCTGCTTCCTCGTAAAATCCTTGCTTTCCCATGAGATCTCTGCTTCCCAGGGAGATTTAATGAGCCAATCCAGTACTCAGATCCTGACCAATCAGAAAGATCCCCTAGTCACTGCCTGCTTGGTTTAAAAGGCCCACATGGCTGTATTTGGATGCTGCCATGTTTTTATAACTGGTTAGCCCTGACATGCCAGTATGTAACCTGCCGAAATAAACTGCTTTAAATGGACATATGTGTATATCTCAGCGTCTACTTGAGCTATTTTGCAGATCCAACCAAAATATATATAGAAAGTTGAGCTCAAACAATCTCTCCAGGTTATCCTGAAAACTATCATTGTCCTTAAGAGGTCAACAGTTCATATGTAGTTATCACAGAAACCATCATGGCAGGTCAGGTTGAAAAGCAGTGGTAACATCATAACTGTTCCTAGGAGTGACGTTTTCCTACCAGTGCTTTTTTTCTTAAGATTTATTTTTAATTATACATAAAATGTGCATTTGCACCTGGGTTTGTACACAAGTAAGTGCCAGCACCCACAGAGTCCAGTAGAGGCTGTCAGACAGCCCGGAACTGGAGTTGGTACAGATGGTCTTGAATGGCCCCACGTGGGTGCTGGGAACCAAACTCTCAGCCAGAGCAGAGCACAGCCTTAACCATCTCTCCGTGACGGTATCACTACTTTGACTCAAACTAAATCATAGTAGTTTTTTACCTTTGGTTGCTTTTACAGCATCACTTCAAACATCACACACAGCTCAAAAAGGGCAAATAGCACCTTGGGATTTACATAAATCCCTGATCAACAGTGGGCTTGTGGAAGTATTCTGGATTCCTCCAGGGACCACAGGCCGTACTTTGAGAACAGCAGCGCTGTTTAATACTATACCCAGCCTGAACCCAGAACATTTTGTATGAGCTGAAGACCTTGAACAGTCCCTTCCCATACACCCTTAGAGTCCTTGAATTCCAAGCTTTCACTAACAACCTCATACCCACCAAACCAGACCCAGCCCAGACGGGTTAAGCCTCAGTTCACGTCCCCTAGACAAGGTGATGAGACTGGACATCCAGAGCCCATGTTGTGTGCCAGGCAAGGCACTGTCCAGTAACAGTCCTCAGCATCTCTATTTGCCAGTAAGGAAACTGAGGCTGGGGAGGAGGGACTCCACATAGAGCTGTCCAGTGTGAAAACCCATACTGCCTGTGGCCATCCTGTCTGTTCCCACACCCCCTTTCCGTCTGTCTGACTTTCCTCCTTCCAGGGCTCCAGCATGCCTCACCGCCAAAATTTCCTGAAATGAGAAAATTCCCAGCACTAGCCGCTTGAATCTCCCAGTGTCTGAGTTGCTAATGGTCACAGATCACTCATTTGGAAACTCTGAGCCACCGCAGTCCCTGGCACACATGATTGATAAAAGTAACAAGGCTTGCTTCTGATGTTGTGTATCGTTTTGGTGATAGGGGCGTGCAGGCTTTCCTCTGGGACACATTTCCTGTTGAGTTGTAAGCTGGTCATCTCTGTCTGTGAGGCACAGAGAGGTTGTCACCCTCTGTGCCGCGTGTCTTCCCTGGAAGAGCTGAAGTCTCACAACAATGCAGCAGGATACAAGCAGGATGAGAATCACATCCTAAGGCTCAGCTTCAGGAAAGTTCAGCCCAAAATAAACCTGAAGTCAAAGTAAATAAAGCATTAGGAATATTTTGGGAGAGCAATTCCACAAAGCTACAAAAGAGAGAGAGAGAGAGAGAGAGAGAGGGAGAAACAGAGGGAAAGGAGGGGCAGGGCAGATTCTATTGTCCACAGCCCTCGGTGTGTGGTTCTGTCTTCTGATACAACTTGTCAAGTACTGTCAAGTATCTGACATTTGTAAAGGCAGGAGTGAGCCATGTTTAGGAAAATTACATTGTTTCTTCTGAAAGAAGGGTGTCCTGTAAGCACTGGTTTGAGATAGGGCAGAGAGCTTGATGAGGATTCAAGGTTATGGTGATTAAAGCAGGATGGAAGGAGCATGTAATTTGTGCCAAGGAACCTGGACAGGAACTGCTAAGGAGTCTACTGGGGTCACGCAGGGTATGCTGGGTAGCTTTGTCTCCATGCAGCTAGAAGCAAGGTCCTTGGCGTCTTTGTGGTCTCACGGGATGAGGAGGAAGAACAATTGCTGCAGACAGTGGCAAAGTCAAGGGCTATGCATGTGGCTGAAGGGCAGGGTCCGTGTTTAGCATGCGCAGGACTCTGGGTTCAATTGCCAAAATAAACAAAAACAAGTTTGGGGATGATATATGCTCACACATTAAGTGTTGTCTCCATGCGCACTTGTTAGCAAATCAGACACGTGTATCACTGTGACTAATGTAATCCTGCATTCTTGATTCATCCAACCAGAATTTAATTAATGACTATTACCCCTCAGCTAAGTACTGAGACTATGCTAGCGATAAGAAACTCACTGTTTCCTTAAGACGCTTTCAGACTGGTGGGGGACTTAACAACAAAATAGTGCTAATGGATAACCTTTCGGAGAAGGAGGTACTGAGAAAGACTTCCTCAGAACACTGGAAACTGACCTTAGCAGGGCCAGTGAGATGGTTCAGTGGGCAAAGGCACTTGCTGTGCCTGACAACCCGAGTTGGATCTCCGGAGTGCACATAGTAAAGAGAGAACCGACGACTCCGAGTGGTCCTCTAACCACCCGGTGAGTGCCACAGCCCACTCCACATACGCCCCCGCACTGAATGCATAAACACGTTTTTAAAATGCCAAAAGAAAAAAGAACAGAAATTGGCCTTATTAAAATCCCATAGAGGAGCCTGCTGGGGCTTTGAGGTGGATGTTGACCATAACCACAAGGGCTTATTTCTGTCTACATTTATCGCTTCACTTAAATTCTTCAGAATTTTTGGACATGGTGGTGCACGCCTTTAATACTACTAGCACTTGGGAGGCAGAGGCAGGTGGATCTCTGTGACTTCAATGCCCACTGGTCTACATAGTGGGTTCTAGGCCACCCATAAGGCTACATACCAAGACGCTGCCCCAAAACAAAATCAAAACAAAAAATAAACTCTTCAAAATAGGTAAAAACCCATATGGTCTTGATTTAAATGTGAGAATCAGTAGCTTGTTGGAAGTGACTCAGACAAGCAGAGTTTGAAGCAATGGTGGAACTCTCGATGTCACTGTTTTCAGGTTTGGAGACAGGTAGACCTGGGTTTGAATTCTGCTGTTTCCACTTGGACAAGTTTCCCTAACACCTCAAGACCAGCTGCATCCATGAAAACTCAGCTACGTGGCTGCCCAAGCAAATCTTGAATAACGATGACACCAGTGGGCGTGCCAACCTCGATGGGCGGAATCTCACAAGACCTCATCCCTAGATGAAGCTCTACAAGCCATCAGTGACTGCTAAGAGAGTCGGCTCTCTTCATAGACGAGCTCACTGACAAGTTATCCCGTGCCAAGTGGTCAGCCCAATATAGGTGCACATACCAGCAACACTGAATGGACTCAGTAGGTTGCATCGTGTACACATATGTATGCATGTATGTACCAACAACTAAAGAAGAGGTCAGGAACTTGAGAGTGAGTCGGGACAGATGAGTTGAAAGGGGTGTGAATGATATAAACACAGTACTCGTGTATGAAATTCTCAAAAAGTTCATTAAAACAAAGCACACGCACACATACACACACACAAATCCAACCTTGGGGAGGGGGTGGTTATGATGGAGAAAACAAAGCCGTCAGAGCCTAGCACAGAGCATTCTCTTCTTTCTCTGAGACCAAGTAGGGCATTTCTCATCTTTCACTTGCCTCAGTGTGTGCTTCTCTGCGTCCCTGGAGCCCTCACCCCGGCTGCCGTCTCTCACCTGTGTTACGGGAGGACTCTGGGTGTTTGTCTCTGCTCCCTGATCTGGACCTTCAGTCCAGTCCTTCCATAGCGTTGGAATTGGAGAGTCATGTCTTTACCCTGCTCCAGTGCCCTGTCAAGCTCCTCCTCGGCATCTCACAGGCTTCATGGTCTTCAGTATCCAGCTCTCCGCTGCCTGTTAACCTGTCCTGCCCATCGGATCCCACATTTGCCTCTGGGACTTTGAAAGCCCTTCTTCTACCTGGGATACCATATCCTGGCTGACCATAATTTTCTTCTGCAGGCTCGTGCCTCTTTCTCCTGATGCTTCCCAGAAGCTTTAGGATGCTAAGCTTCTTCTGGGAAGCAAGCTGTGAGTCCCTTCCCTTCCTCACCACAAGCAGAACCGGATTCAGTGCCCCATCTATGCTCTCATGAGCCTCTCCTTGCGTGCCCTCCACGTAGCACGCACTGTCACCATCTACCTCTATGCATCGATCCCAAGGTAGTGACTTTTTAGGAGTACATTTTATGACTTTTATTCATTGTCTGGTCTATTGGAATGAACGCACAGCTGGGCCTGGTGGCACTCTCCTGTAATCCTATCTGCGTGGTGAGGCCGAGGCAGGAAGATTGCAAATTCAAGGCCAGTATAACTTAATGAAACCTTGTCTCCTTCAAATACGAAGTAAGAGAGTGACAGCCTAGCATGTGTAAGGCCCTAGGCTGAATCTCCAGAACGAGGGAGAGGGAAAGGTGGGTGGATGGACGCATTAATGAATGAATGAATGTTTCCCCAACCTCCCAACAAGTGAAGATGAGATTGAAACCAAAGTCAAAGCAATGACCAAACCCACATACTCCCATCATCCTAGCTAAACCCTAACTGAAGCAGAAGAACCCTAGCCCAGAACAACCTTTCTCCAGGTCCTCCAACCCCCATGCACATCTTCTGTGACATCTCTGTTTAATATGGACTCCCTTGGGATCAGGAAGTTATGTCTCCCTTGAGAGCTGAAGGACTCCTTGTGTTGTACAAAATCATTATTGTTTGGGAAAACATTGGCTCCTCTGACTCAGTCAACATCATTTTGCCATGACAGTGATAAGCTGGGACTTTCCTGGGTCCAGGACTCTAGCTGGCAAGAGGGGTTGGAGAATGGGAAACACCTCATAGAGTGTTCATAGAACTCTATGAACACCACAGAGTTCCTGGAATTTTGAGCGAATGTGTTTGTTTCTTTCAAGTGCACAGAGCTAACCTTCATTCTTTTGTCAATATTTGTGAGCTGACAGTCCCCTGATCTGTTCAAAGTCTAGACATTGATGGGCCAGGAACAAAATTCCCTGGGAACAAAAAAAAAGCACAGATTTCAAAACTGGCTGTAGAATAACAGGTTTCTGGTTTTGGAAAGCTCTGCCCATGGCCAGAAGAGGACTTTGTCCTCTGGGTTCAGATCAGCCACCCCCTAGCACGTGTGGACCCGAGAGAAGCGGGCGTGGCTGCCACGGTGAGCCGTGATAACCTCTTGTGTCGAGAGCACACACAATGAGTCCTCTCTAGCCTGAGCCCTAAGGAGTTCCACAACCAATTATCAACTTTGAAAACTATCAGCAGAGAAGTTTCAGAACTGCCACTGCTGACTGGGGGGCCAACGTCAGAGGCAGGTTCACGTCCATCCCTTTTGATTTTGTTGTCCGGGACCCTCAACCTCACCCCGGGGCCCAGCCACTGCTAACTTTCCCTGAGTAACTAGAGATTCCTTGTCCTCTTAGGCCTCACCCAAACTTCTCTCTAGGGGACTCTTCTTGAACTACGCAACTGCAGTCACCTCCCCCCCCATCTCTCTCTCACTTGCAGCAGGCACTCTTGCTGCTTCCTAATGTCAGTCCTCCCACTCGTGTTCAGGTCTATCACCACCCTTGCTCTGGAGGTGAGCCAAGTTCAGAGATTCCACTAATGCCCTTGGCTCTGTTACAGGAAGTGGAAAGTGGGTTTTTGCATGCTCTCGGTCACTGAGATTAGTCGCAGGTAAGGAGAGGCTTAGGGTTAGGGTTAGGGTGTTAGGGTTTGTCAGATGTGCCTGAGCTTGACTTTTCAGGTTGCAGGGGATGAGATTCTTGTCCTCATTCACCCAGAAATATGGGTGAGAAGTCATGACTTCTGTGCCTGCTGGCAGCCATATTGTAACCTAGAAGGAAGCTAGGATGAGGAAGGGAACCTGTCTGCTTGCAGGAGGAGGATGGAGCTGAGGGGATCAGTGACTCATGGCAGGAGCCTCAAGGGCGCAGCATCTGAAGCCTCCCCAGTTTTCAATCCCACAGTTACGGAGAAACCAATAAACTCTCTTTACTGCACAAGGCAGCGTGGGCAAAGTTTGCTGTAACTCATCGCAGAAGGTCTCCTGGGTGACTCAAATGCCTCCTGGAGCTCTCGGAATGGCATCCAGACGCCTACCTTGCTATTAAATGCCCACTAAACTCTAAGATCTGTGAGTGCTCAGGGCCAGGGCTGGGTTTTCATTGGCTCTGCTGGAGCTAGCCCCTGCTAAACATCACTCTAGCACATAGCAGGCACTCTGAATTTGTGTTTTGAACAAGTGACCCAAGTCTCCCTCTAGCATGTTATCTGTTCCTTCAGAGCAGTGCGGGGGGGGGGGGGTCATCCCCCTGCATCTTCTGCCAGAACCACCTCTAAGCATGAGCTGTGTTTTGCTAAACACCAGCCTTCTCGTGCAGGCAACTTCCCACCCTCACAGACACCATCATCAGGGAAAGGCCAGAAGGTCTAGACATGAGACTGTCTGTGTCCAGCAATGTGCTTGACATCCAAGCTCCCAAGAAGGACACTGTCCAGAAAGGCCCAAGGAATAGAACTTTATGAGCCCTCCCAGGAAAGAAGCTTGTAGCACAAGTTGGAATTTTCCACATAATCGGGGAAGGCCTCCAAGCCATTGTGATTTGTGGCGTGAATGGGGAGGACCCCACGTGGGTCAAAAGGACAGCGCACTTCTGTTCATCCGACCAAATCCGCGTGCTGCCGTAGACTCTTCCCACAGCCCTTTCTTCTCCTGACCCCAGTTACTCTGCTCTCTGACCAACTTCCTCTTACTTCTCTACACAGTGATTGCTTTTAATGGTTTTCTTTCTTTCTCTGCTCCCCTCTCCAAATGTGAGCTCTGGTTGAGAACGGGGTCCTTGTCTCCTTTATCACATCTCTGTCAAGAATGCCATGGGCCTGGAGAGATGGCTAAGCAGTTAAGAGCATGTGGCACCCTTGCAGAGGACCAGATTTTGCCTGCCAACTCCAGGTTCAAGAGATGCACCATCTTCCTCTGGCCTCAGTGTGTACTGCATTCACATGTGTACACACACACACACACACACAAGCACACATGTGCACATACACAAGTGCACACACACACACAAGCACACTCACATGTGCATACGAACATACACGCACTCAAAGTGCACACACACGCTCACATGTGCACACATACACACACTCACATGTGCACACACACACTCACATGTGCACACAGACATACACACACTCACATGTGCACACACACAAGTGCACACACATACTCACATGTGCACACACACATACACACACTCACATGTGCACACAGACATGCACACACTCACATGTGCACACACATACATGTGCACACACATACTCACATGTGCACACAGACATGCACACACTTACATGTGCACACACATACTCACATGTGCACACACACACTCACATGTGCACACAGACACACACACACTCACATGTGCACACACACACATGTGCACATACCCATACATACACACACACAGCCCACATTTGGGGTGACTCAGTATCCTCCTTAGGAAAGGAGTATTCAATGCAACCTCAGCAGGCCTCCCCCCTCGTGCAGACTTGCTCCCCTCCCCAACCAGCTTTCTTCCAAGGCATACGGCTATTTCCCTCATTGTGCCTATCAAAACAAAAGGATCGCACGTGTTTGTTCTTGGTTACTTGTTTGTTAACAGCAGGTAAGTATGTCGCTCCCTGTTTGGTCTCCAGGGTGACCACTTCCAGGCATTAAATGGGTGCTGGAATGGGGAAGAGAAGAACCGACTCTCCCAGGCTCTTGAAACAGTGGCCCTGAAGAAGATAAAAGGAAAGAAGGGATCTTTCCGACCAGGAGAAACTGCCAGGCAAGGGAGGACACTTCAAGAGGGAGAAAGTGAGGTTTACAATGTTGTAAGCTCTTCAAACAAGCTGTCTGGTGGAGTCCATAGCTGACCTCTGTCGCTCCAACTCCTTCTCCAGTTCCCATTTTACTGAATCGTGCAGTTTCCCCATACCTTCCCTGCATATGTTTAAAGTATCAGCAGTTTCCCTGTCCAAATCAACTGGGTATTTGAGAAGCCATCACAGAACCACCAGGTTTGTTTGTCTTCTCAATGCTTCAATTATACAGTTTAATGAGACCCTGGCAGCTCAGGCCAGCCTGACATTTTAAGAGATTCACGGTGCCTTTGTGCTTCAGCAGGCCTCTGGCTTCTCTCTCTCAATTATTACCTTAACCATGCCCCGGAGACTTAAGGAGACCGTTTATTTTGACTGGTGGATTGTTAAACTGCAGGAGGCAAGCCAGAGCCAGCTCCAGGCTGTGATTTCCACCAAAGCCGTGGTGCTGAGAATAGCCAAGGCCACTTCCTGCTGGAGGAGGAAATGGTAGTTTCCTCAACTCCCGGAAATGTGGCTTCCTCTCTGGTGCCTAGCTCAGTGTTCACCCATTAGACAGTCTCTTCCCACAATCTTCCCCAATCCTCCAGGGACCTGGCTCCAGCATGGAGAGAGCATCCTGTTTCCCTGAGGAAGTGGTCTACTTTGGGCGGCCACCAGGGCTTTGAGTGGCGTGAGTAGGTAGCACGGCAGGAAGGGGCTGACAAGGAGTGATGTTAATACGTCATCCAGTCAGAAGGAGGCCCACCCACGCCTTTGTCCTGACCCCAGAGATCTCAGCAAACCTGCCAAAAGTTCTCACGGCCTTTGGAGGTCAAGTCCTCATGATAACTCTCTTTGCTTTTGTATCCGCTGTGTGCTAACTACATTTTTGCTGACCATGGTGTGATAGGGACTGTTCGATATGTGTATATCAAGTGTAATAATCAAGCCAGGGAATTATCATTTCCTCCTTGAACGGTTACCATTTCTTTGTGTTTGAAGCTTACAAATCTCTCTCTTCTGTATTTTTAAAATAGAACCTACCAGTATAAGATGCTGTGAACTGCGGCCACCCTGGTGTGCTGGGAAACACTAGCACACATTCCTTCTCTCAAACTAGACCTCCAATGTCCCATGATCTCTTCTTTCAGCATTGTTTCTGTTCCTGTCTTTTCCACCAGTCCCCCAGAACACTCAATTCCAGGGGCTGGAAAGATGGCTCCATGGTTTGCACATGTCA
Source organism: Cricetomys ansorgei (assembly GCA_026225945.1). Lineage (NCBI taxonomy): Eukaryota > Metazoa > Chordata > Mammalia > Rodentia > Nesomyidae > Cricetomys > Cricetomys ansorgei. The sequence goes on from JAMJFZ010002229.1 coordinate 342,980, forward strand.
CCTGTGCAAAGGACCGGGGTTTGGTTCCCAGCACTTGGACTGTGGCTCCCAACCAACCCTAAGGGGATCTGATGCCCTCTTCTGGCCTCCATGGGCATCAGATATTCATATAGCACACAAATATCCATGCTGGCAAAATATTCATGAGCATTAAAATAAGTCATCAATCAATCAGTCAATTAATAAAAAAAAAATTGAATCCCTTTCTTATGCTCATTCTACACATTTCAGGAATTAAGAGCACTGCTAAGCAGAAGGTTGGTGCTGTAGCTAGGCGGTGGGATGCTTACCTAGAATGAACAAGAACCTGGATTCAAAGGGTCTTGAAGGGAGGAGGGAAAGGAGGAAGGATGGGAGAACCGGAGGGATGGATTGCTGAATACTGTGTCAAGGGACACACGCAAGCCCCCTGGGGTCAACTCTTTTTCTTCAAATCCACCCCCCTCTGTCTCTCTATCTATCTCTATCTATCTATCTATCTACCTATCATCTATCTATCTATCTATCATCTATCTATCATCTATCTACCTATCATCTATCTATCTATCATCTATCTATCTATCTATCATCTATCTATCATCTATCTATCTATCATCTATCTATCATCTATCATCTATCTATCTATCTATCATCTATCTATCATCTATCTATCTATCTATCTATCATCTATCTATCTATCATCTATCTATCTATCTATCTACCTATCAACTATCTATCATCTATCTATCTATCTATCTATCTATCTATCTATCTATCTGTGTGTCTCTCTGTCTGTGTCTCTGTCTCTGTGTATGTGTACACCTCTCTCTACCTCTCTCCCTCTCTCTCTCTCTCTCTCTCCATATCCCCATACACATCAAAAATCACACTATACTCCACAAAAATGCACTCTGAGTGACCAGGTAGGTGGATTGTTAAACTCCATGTCTCCCCTTAGGGTGTGAGGAGATTCCATGAGACAGAGCACTCAGAATAGAAAGCACTTTTCACATAGTGCAGGACTCAATAAGTGTTCATTATTGTTTCCCTCTGCCCTTTCAGAAGGGGCTGTGTCTTTCCTTGCCTCTCCATGAATAATGGCCACCCTTCTATGAAGCCTTGGCACCAGCTGGCACCCGTGCCCTTGGAATTTCAGCTTCTGTAGAGACGGCCTTATGAGGGTATTTCTTTGAATGCTCTCCTTGTGGGAAATTTGCCTGAATAAAAACTCAACTCAGTTATCATTTATTATAATTTAATATGAACTACTTGCCAAATAATTTTTATGGCATTATCTCATCTTTTAAAATTTTTTTTTTTTTTACATTTTAAAATAGTTTTTAGACTTACAGAACGAAATTGCAAGGGTAGTAAAAAAGTTCCAGATAGCTCAAATCCACATTTTCCAAATATTTACAATATGCAGTAATGTGCCCATGTCACAGCTGATGACGTGATACTAATGTGTTTTTATTAACAGAATTGTTAGTTTTTAACCTAATTATCATTTGTCTGTCTCAAGTGCCATCTATGATAGAACCTCACATTTGTCCTGTCCCTCCAGCTCCTCTAACCTGTGACCATTTCTCAAGCTGTCCTTACCTTTCTATGACCTTTCATGTGAGTTTTACAGAGTCATGGTCACATATTTTGCAGACTGTCACTTAATTAGGCATGGTGTGATCTCTTCGCATGATGAGAAATGCTGGGGCCTAGGGCTTGGAGGAGGAACACCATGGGGGTGTCACTGGATCACACTATATCCGGAGGACACCCTGTCAGCCAGGCATGGTGGTACATGTTTGCAATCCCAAAACTTGAGAGGCTGAAGCAGAAGGATCACAATGAGCTGGAGGCTAGCCTGGATTATAGACTGAGCACACAGTCAGCCTGATTTCATAGCAAAGCCTTGTCTCAAAACAACCACCACACAGAAAGAATATATACTATTACAAGACATGGTGGCATATGTCTGAAATCCTTGGGACTCAGAAGGCTGAGGTAGGAAGAGTATAGGTTTAAGTCCACCTAGACTATATAAAGACCCTACCCTTAAAAACGAGAAGCCAAGCAAACAAACCCAAATGGGAAATGCTGTCACATCTCATCACTCTCGCACTGACTATAATCACCTGGCTGAAATGTCACTCTTCGTCTCTCTCTTTCTATGATGTACTCTCCAGAAGGAAGTCACATTACATTCCAACTCCTTGAGTGCAGAAGAGCTACTGATTCCTTGGAATTCAGCTGCATGGAAATTTGTATAGATCCCCTTACCAGTTTATTTCCTATGTTATTGAATTATGTGAGTATAAACACAGAAATAATTTTCATATTTTATAGTATAATTCAGTGCTACTCTAATTATTTTGTTGTTCAAACTATTCCAGCTTTGGCCACTGATAATCCCTTTATGCACTGATTTTGAGACACTCATCATTGTTTTTCTTTAGTGTGTGTGTGTGTGTGTGTGTGTGTGTGTGTGTGTGTGTATTTGTGTGTATGTACATTCTAGTGACCCCAGTGCAACTTAGGCTTCACCTTTAAAGCTTTATACATTGTCCACTCAGGAATTCCCTTAAGAAAATTTGACCAACCCTACACAATGCCTGGCCTCTAACTTTTCTCACATTTCTTGCATTCTTCAGGCCCACAACACCAGCACCCTATGGACAACATTAAGTTCCACTGTCAGCTTGAGATGTAGCCTGGCTCCTATGGCCCGTAATTCCCATAGCCTTTCAGTATTTAGATGGCTGGACATGGTTAAGCATTTCTCTAGGAAGTCCTTTCCCAGCCGAGCACCACTTCAGTTAGCATATTTATACCCTAGAGTCTTTTATGGGTCTCACTTTCAATACGCATTTCCTTTTGTCTCAGTACAAAGGACATGGCTTCTCTTTAATGTCACTAATCTCTTTAACAACTACAGTTATCTTATCTTCATTTGCATTGTCTGAAACTTTAGCCACTTTCAGCCTCCTTTTTTCACCAAACTGCATGATTTTCAATTTTCTCCTCTCTCCTTTCTGTTCTCTCTTACTATAAAGCTGACTAAAAGCAATGAGCAACAACCATGCCACCGCCTGCGTGTTATGCTATCTTGAAATTCCCCTCACCAAATAAGTTAGTCTGTTACTTTCTAATTCACCCTCACTCAAATTTTCAGAACACAGGGAGAATTTAACCATATTCTTTACCAGAACATAACATGAATAATCTTTAGCCCAATTTCCAACAGCCTTTGTTCCCACCTGGAACCTCACAAGTATAATCTTTACCATCCACATTTCTATCAGCGTTCTGCTCCTCAAACTCCCAACAGAATGACTTGTTTCTGCTAATAACATTCTAGGGTTTCTCAAGCCTGCATTTCCAAACTTCCCCACAATCTAGATGTCACAGTTTAACACCTCAAACCAAACCCTTCTCTGATGCCAATTCTCTATCTTAGTTATTTTCCACCACTCCAACAAAATACTGACAGGAACAACTTAGTGTGTGAAGGATTTATTTTGGCTCAGATCCACAGGCAGTCCTTCACAGTAAGGAAGGCATATCACAGAGGGGCAGTTCAATCCATACCTGTGAGAGCTGTCATATGGTGTAGACCATGAGGCAGAAAAGCAGACCAGAATGTGGGGCCGCTGAAACCATCAAAGAGCCATTTCTAGTAATCTATTCTGCCAGCCAGATCTTACTTCTTCAAAATAACATCACGAGCTGAGGAGCAGCCATTGAGGACATGAGCTTGTGCTGGACATACCAGAGTCAAAGCATAACAAGTACCTGAACACAATTCACAGTGCCTTTAATTTCATAGACTTCATCACCAAAATAAAGTAAGCAACATTCTCCTCTAGCCCCTTCTCTGTGATTTTATATATACATTTAAATAATATTATGTTGGGGGCAGGGCGGGAGTTCCTGGAGAGATGACTCAGCAGCTAAAAGTACTGGCTGCTCTTTCAGAGGAGCCAGGGTCAGTTTCCAGCACACAAGGCAGCTCGCAACCATCCCTAACTCAGTTCCAGGGGATCTGATGTCGTTTTCTGATCTCTGGGACACCAGGCAAGCACTTGGTACATGCAGGTAAAGCATACACAAAGTAATTTTTTTTTAAATATTAAGGGTCGTATTATTTTGACGCATTGTATAATCTATCCTGGAAAACTTGGTCTTTTGAATGACTTTTAAAATGTGATACTTTAAGGTTAGGGCTGTACTACTTCATTTAATAAATGCAAGGTATCATGTATCCAAACTTATAGCTATACTCAGTCATTTCATTACTTAGTATATATTCTATTCAATCTTCTGGAACCCTGGCTATTACTGATCGTTTTACTGTCACTGTAGTGTTCCTGTTTCTAGAATGGAAACTGAGTGGGGTGATATGGCCTGTGACCATTTCAGATGACATTCCTTTATTTAGCAACATGAACTGCAATGTAGCTTTGCCTTTTCATAATATAAGAGTTCCTTAATTTTTAAAAATCATGAAATAAGCCAGCGGCACATGCCTTTAATCCTAGTACTTGGGAGGCAGAGGCAGGCAGATCTCTGTGAGTTCAAGGCCAGCCTGGTCTACAGAGTGAGTTCCAGGACAATCAGAGTTACAACAGAGAAACCTTGCCTTGTAAAATGAACAAAACAAATCATGAAATAATATTCCATTATACATACATGTCACAATTTGTCTGGGTTGTTCGCTTATTGCAGGACATTTTGTGGAAGTTTTCCTGTGGCTTAAAGTAATTATGAAAGTAAAATGCTTTCTTTTTTAAAGTAAAAAAGTACTTCTTTTTAAGAAGTGCAAACCAAACACTACTGTGAAATTTTGTCCAGGCACGTTTTAAACCAGTTGAGACACATCTGCGAATACATTTGTTACACCACAAGGAGATGGCATATTTAAATAGTTTTGTAAGAAATTTCCATGCTTTTCTTCATAGCTAGACAGGAGAAGCACATACTGATTCGAGCTTTTTAACAGAAGCAGGGCGATACCTCATGGTCGTAACTCCCTGATGACAAAGATGGTGTTCCTCTACTCACGCAAAGATTTATCTTTCTTGTATCTCCTTTATAAGGTATCAGTTTAGATTAAATTGTTCTCCTATCATTGAGTTCACAAGTTCTTGGATACTTTGGATATAAAACCTATCCCAGGCACGTGTTTTGTAAATATTTTCTCCTGTCCTGTGACTATGTCCTGGCTATCCCAATAGTGTCCTTTACAGAGGAAGTTTAATTGTAGTGAGCAACCTCTTCTTCCACAGGTGATGTCTCTGATGTCTGTAATAGCTCATCACCAAGCCTCGAGCGGCTCTAAACACGGTCTCCCACATAATCACTGTGACATTGCTCTTAGGGAGAGGATGGTATCTCCACTTTATAGGAGAAAGTTGTCTACCACATTTATTTCTCTCACGTACCTTTAAACACACAAGAGACACCACATGAAAGTAGGTAATCAACAGGAGCCTAAGACGAAGCCTGAGCATCCAAGAGCGTTTGACTATCACTTTTACTCCATATTTGCTGGAACTTGAATATCTTGTTACCATTTCTGAAGCATTCGATCAGCCCTAGCACCACTCAGACACCACCACCATCATTCCTGTGCCGCCATCACACTGCTGTGACCGCTACCACAACACCATCAGCATTTTCCCCCAACCATCACACCAGAACACACACACACACACACACACACACACACACACACACACCAACATCGCTACTGCTCTGAAAAAACAGGTTCTTTATTAGCATATGTTGTGTATTCTGATTACTTGACGGTACCTTACCCAGCACAGTGATACACTTCGCCAGGAACCTTTGTACCTTGATTTAAGAAGCAAACAGGACTAGTTGCAAGGAAGGTCAAGGTTAAGTGCCTGACCAATGTCACATAGCTAGAAAGTGCCAGGATTAGAGTCTGGAATGAGGAACTCTTTGGCCAGCGATCCAGAGAGGTCTGGATGCTCAATGCCTGTGCCAGGGCCCTTGGCAAAAGGCAGCCCTGTGCTCAGGAAGCTGAGGTCATCCCCATTTAAAGAGACACCCTTCCCCTTCCCTGGCGATTTAGCCTTCCTCCAGCTTTACAGCCTCAGCATCCTACCATGTAGTTTATATCCCAGGATGTGTCCATTGCTGAACCTTGTGAGTGTGGGAAGGAACCCACTCTAAGTAGCATAAAAACCTGGGAGCAGGAGTCATTATTTCTTTAAATGATAAAACACTTTCTATACTCAAGTAATTTTTGCTAAAACAGCAATGCATTCAATAAATGTATTGGGAGAATTCATTAGTATTCCGAATGGACGTGGCTCTCTGGCACGCAGCCATTGATTTCTCAGTGTGGTCCTGCTCAACAGCCAGGGCCAGGGAGGCCACAGCCCTGCAAGCCCAGCTTCCCGAGAGAAAGAGGCCTTTCTCTGAGGGGTGGCCTCTGCCCTCCAGTGCCAGCAAGGGACTGGTTTCCTGGAGAAGGATGAGAGCTGCAGGCGTCTCTGAGAAAAGCTGCTCTCAGAGCCCTGCGCTGGGGGAAGAGCCCCTCTGCGCCCCGCCACACCATCTGAACAGGACGGCCGGCCGCAATAACCATTATCACATGTCAAGCTGGGACCTACCCCAGTCAGACCTCCAGCTTTCTCTTAGGGATTCAGTGGCTTTAGAAGTATTCTTCTCCCCCTACATACTTCCCTGGAGTCCAAGACCTAATTAAGTTCTATGGAACGATTGACTAACTCTGTGACCTTGCTTGACCTCTGAGCAACTTCCTTTCTGTGAGTAAACCAGGAGTAACAAAATCGAAGGGGGGACTTGGCGGGATGCCCCCTCCCCCACCCTTCGTGTTATTTGAAAGAGATTGGTATTCCAGCAAGAGAAATGACAGAGAGGTGACTGACTGATGGTGTAGTATTGGATCACAGCTTGCTGCAAGGCCTTCGGATCCTTTGGGTAATGTTTGCTCTCAGATGCATGCAAAGCCCTCAGCAAGCTGTGCACACTCAGTCAATGTCAAGCCCTTTCCTTCCTTTTTCTTGCAAGGGCTTCAATCTCCCACCTACTTTTGCATGCCTCGCTGCCTGGGCCCAGCAGCTTTGTCCCGCTTCCTACCTAAGCCCCAACATCAACCCAAACACAGAGAAAGCTTCAGGGTGACTGCTGCCATTCACGTTTCAAAGACCCTTGAGAGGGGCTCAGAGTCCCACTCTCATCAGTGAGACCAAGATGGGAACGGCAGTTTGGAGGATTAAGCCGTTCTCCTACAGAGAGGCCAGACAATCCATGTAACTAAATCTTCCTATTGGATTAATCCAGAGCTCACAGATCACCCCCAAGGCTGAAGGGATAGGGCAGGATCCGGCGTTTTCCGGGCCCTGGTCCAACGGAGGGGTTAAGAGTAGAAGATGGTGCACAGGTGCATGGAATTCGGCACTCGCTCCTGCCTCGTGCTATTTGTAGAGGCAGTGAGCTCTCTTGGAAAGAACATGGGCCCTAAAAGCTGGACTGTCCCCAAGGTGTGCCAGCTATATGACCTTGGGTAAGTCATTTTGCTTCTCTTGAGCCCCAGTTTCTTCAATGTGTATGGGTCACACATTCATGAAGGATTCCGAATTTTTATATATATATATATATATATATATATATATATATATATGTATAGGTATAGATATAGATATAGATTTTTTTTTAAGTATGTCCACAGCCAGGTGGTGGAGGTACATGCTGTTAATCCCAGCACTCTGGAGGCAGAGGCAGGCGGATCTCTGTGAGTTCAAGGCCAGCCTGATCTACAGAGTGAGTTCCAGGACAGCCGTAGTTACAACAGAGAAGCCCTGTCTCAACGAAACCAAAATAAAAATAAAATGAATTATGTACAAGACACACAAATGTGACCCTTCTGACTGGGACGAAAGCCAGACTCAAATGTCAGGTCAAGCCTACGGTGTTTCCTTGCTTCTTAGTGTTCCACCGTGCCTCGCTTGCCTTGTGTTAACATCACCTCACAACTTCCGCTCAGTAACTCAACTGTGGCTTCTCAGAAACGCGCTGCCGGTGGTATCTGTGTTTGCTTCTCCACGCTTGGCCACTCCTGTGTTCCTAGAGATGCACATCAGCCCTGGATCACTTTGTAACTGGTATGCCCACTGTGATGATTAACTAGTGTGTCCACCAGGGTGCCCCACCCCCCACCCCACCTCACCCCCGCACTGCAGGGATTTGTTAGCAAAGATTAGTTCTACTGAAGCCATGGTCCAGTGGTTCTCAACCTGTGCATCCTTGTCTCCTTGGGAGTTGAATGACCCTTTCACAGGCGTCACCTAAGACCATCTGCATCTTAGATATTTACTTTATGATCCATAACAGTAGAAAAATTGCAGTTAGGAAGTAGCAATGGAAATAATTTTATGTTTGGGGGTCACCAGAGCATGGGAAAATGTATTAAAGGATCATGGCATTAGGAAGGTTGAAAACAATTGTTTTAGTCTTTTCTCTGTTGTTGCAACAGAATGACACAGGCAGTTGAATTTATAAATAATAGATACTTGCTTGGCTCATGGTTCTAGGAGATAGGTTTATGAGATACCATGATTTGAATCTAAACTGTCCTCACGGCCTCATAGTTTGTCCAGTGCTATAAAGACTAGAGGAGGTGGAGCCTGGCTGGCAGAGTGGGTAGCCGGGGGTGGGCCTGTAAGGTCATACTTTAGATCCAGCCCGGGTTCTTTGCACGCTAGTCTGTGCCTTGCGAGGAGCCCCAACACATAGCTCTGTTGCCATGAACTCCACCACGCCTTCCCCACCGTGATGGATGTAAATCTCTCCGAAGCCATGAGACAAGATGAAACTCTCCCCGTTAGGCTGTTCTGTGAGACACTTTATCCCAAACACAAGAAGAGTAACCGTTAAAAGGAGATGAAGATGGTTCATGTGACTTCTACATTGAGACCCCTGAGGAAGACCTGTCTCCCGTTACTTTGCCCTTAAACACAATCTGCTGTTTCAAGCCTCTCTGTCTTTGCCCAGGCTGTTTCCTCTCACCTGAAATGCCTTTTCCCAGCCTCCGAACCACAACCTCGCTCTCAGTGATTCCAACCACCACTCTGCCGGCTGTAACCGATTTACCTAGCTGTCCGATTTTCTTAACATGCAGTATCACCTCACTAACAAAGACAGTTTCCAGCATGCATGTAGAAGGTTCAGGAGGCCAGGCCCTGGAATCAAGCCTGGACTCCAGCGTCAGTGACCCTCTGACCTTGGGAAAGTCCCCTTTCATCTCTTAGCCTCTGTCTGCTCAGCTGTAAAATGGAAATGACTACACCTTCTCTGGGGGTGGGAGGCGAGAAGGGTGCTGGCTATTTACAAATGTAAATCCCTTGTGGCACTTGACATACAATGACACAACTGCCTGTGTATGGAGCATTAGAGAGAGGCCCCCTCCTCCTGGGGCACCTGATGCTTACTCCTGTAGCTGCCATTTATCTCAGTGGCTTCAGATCTGTGTATTACCCATGGCCCCACAAAGAATGTGGGCAGCTTGCAGGCAGGAACTCTGTATGTATTCCTGTGGCCCAACACCAGGCCTGTTGGTTGCATGAATGAAGGAATCAGTGACTGGAAGGTGCACAAGTAAACAGAGTGAATCAGTAGACTGGGATTCAACCACGTGGGCAGAAATATTTATTCTAGGCTTCACAGGGCTGCCTCCATTTATTCCAAGTACATTCCCGAGTTTCATTTTGTTCTCAAAATGAACCCATGTATCGTAGAAGGAAAAACATGATTTTCACTGTGAGAGAGGATTGGGAAATAAAATGGGAGTCTACATTGCCACAGTTATACCTGCAGTGTGACCTTGGGCAGTTAATGTCCCAATATGACACTAGACTCTATTTCAGTTAAGATGCTTGTAGCTACAAGAAAGGAAAAGAGATGATCAGTAACAATATTCCATCAACAGCAAGTGACACGGCCAGAGGAGTCCAGCTTGGCTATCACCATGCCTAAAAGATGCCAGGGCCAAAGCCAGTCTGTATGATTCTGACGATGTGAAAATGTTTCCTTTGGCTCCAAATGTCATACTCTTCACTTGGCAATGCCCACAGGTAAGAGGAGGGGAGTATTTGCTTGGGGGAGCTATTAAGAAAAGAGTAAGAAAACTTTCCCAGATCTGACATCGATGTTTCATGGAGGGTGGGGCAGAGGGAGGAGAATGGCCACATGACTCTTATCCAAAAAAAAAAAAAAAAAAATTAGGAAAAGAGGAAGAGAATCGCCACCAAGCACACAATGAATCCAGAAAGAGAGTTGAGATTGCCCCAGGGTGTAACACAGACTCTCCACAGTCCATTCAAGTCCCGATAAACTGAGATTAGTGTAAGGTTCTCCCACCCCCACCTGTCTGATCCCCCAGGCCATCCAGTTCCTACTGAATGTCACAGGGAGTAGGTGGGGTTGCTGAGGGACCTGCAGGAAACCTCCTTAGCCAGGTGTCAGGCAAGTCTGGCATCTAAAACCAGCCTGGAGCCCGTGCTCACTGACGTATTGCATCTTCTAATAAATAAGCGGAAAACAGTAATAGCGACGTGAAGCGAGGTGTGAGCACATACCTGTAATCCGAGCACTTAAAAGGCAGGAATGGGAGAATCACAAGTTTTAGACCATAGCAAGACCCTGTTGAAAGACAGATGGGGGCGTGGAGGGGGAAGAGAGAAAAAAAAGAAAAAGAAAGGATTATTTGGGCTAGAGAGATGGTTAAGGGTTAAAAGCATGTGTTGCTCTTGCAGAGGTGTTGAGTTCAGTTCCCGGCACCCACCTGTACCTCCAACTCTTCTGGTCTCTGTAGGTATTTACACTAGTGTGCACAGACACACAACACACATACACACATGAGTACACATAGTTTGTCTGGGAAGAGTGAAGGGAAGGAGTTGGGGGTGAGCAGTTTGAAATCCTCAAAGACTTAATAAAATATGTTATTAAGTAATAAATGAAAGAATTAATAGAATATTAAGAATAACAAGTAATTTTGAAGATAATAAATAAACGTGACTTAAGTCTGGGATCTTTTTTACTTTCTCCTCATGTAAGGCATGAGCAACCCAGGGCTTGAGGGCCTCTGCACAGCCAAATTCCTTCTGTCTTTTTGTTCATCCTCAGCACACACCAACCCTCAGGTTTTCTTCACTCTCACTTTTAAAGAAAGACGATGAAAAAGAGAACAAGGAGGAAGAAGTGGAAGAGGAGGCGGAGGGGTGGCAATATTCGTATTCGTCATCTTCCTTTCTGCCCATCCCTTCCTCAGACCTCCTTAGAGTGTCTTGTCGGTCAGGACGTGGCACCTTGCTAAGGGAGCTAGGCAATAGATAATAGCACACACACACACACACACACACACACACACATACACACACACATGCACACATGCACACATGCACACACACACATACACATACACACACACACATACACACACAGACACACATACACACACACATACACATACACACACACACACACATACACACACACACATACACACACACATACACACACACACACACACACACACACACATACACACACACACACACATACACACACACATACATACACACACACACACACACACAGGAGAGAGACAGACAGACAGACACACAGACAGAGACAGACAGAAAGACAGAGAGACAGAGAGAGGCACACAATAAATTTAAACTAGTGAGAAGAGATTGAATCTTTGGGAGGATGGTGAATCTTGCTGAGCAGCTAGCAATCTCCTACAGCTCCAGGACCGATCTAGAGAGACCAAAGTAAACTCTGTACAAAAGGCCTGGGTTGTTGGTGATTGCAGCCTCACAGGGCAGAGCACAGTGGCGTGCTCTCAGCCTGATTTCTGGCTGGCTAGCTATGTGATCTCACTTCACTCTCTTCATCATCTTCAGGGTAACACTGAGGACGGGACTCCCAGGCCAATTGTGGGGAAAAGGCATCTGAAGGCAGGACTCATAAATTTGTTCATTCATATATCAGAAACAATTGACCACAGAACCTTGTGTGTGCCTGGGAGGAGTCAGAGATCCTTTAAAGAACTGTTCCTTCACGTTCAGAGTTATTTTCAAAATGCCCAGGGAAGCCATCTTTTAGGAAAGACTGTGTTGGCTGGGCATAGTGGAGCAAGTCTTTAATACCAGCATTTGGGGGAAAGGCAGAGGCAGAGGCAGACAGAGCTCTGCGAGTTCAAGTTCAGCCTGATCTACGTAGTGAACTCTAGGCCAGCCAAGGTGACAGTGCAAGACCGTGTCTCAAAGAGAGCAAAGAAAAAAAGGTGTTGGGGGGGACCTGTTGAATTCTCTGCACAGAAGACTTTCCCCGCTCAGAAAGAAACCAGCACGTGGGTAGGTAGGAATCTGTCGAAGTCTATATCATGTTCCGGAAATCCTTCCCACAGAACACTAACCCTCGGGCAGAGAATCTGGTTTCTAAGCCTTTCCCACCCATTGCTATTGTTAACCCTAAATCAAACAGATCTGGACTGAGGTCCCAGCTCCAGTATCTCGCAATGAGAACTGAGGCCAAGGGCTCCTTCGGCTCCCTTCTCTCCAGCATCCTGCCTGGATACCCCTGGCCATCAGTGGCAATGATTAGACAAGATGAGTGTGCAAACATTTCCAGCATGACAGTGGCTGCACAGTAGGGCAGGTGTGCTGATGGTGCTTTTAAGCACTAAGTGGAAGGGGGAAAACAAACAAGAAGCAGGAGAGAGAGACGCGCAGGGCTGACGGCGGAGCAGAATGCATTGTTGATTCCTGGGAAGTTTTAATGAAGGAGAAAGTGGCCCGCCTTCGGCAATTCCCGAGCCTGGCCGTGCTGGTTTACTATTCTGGAAAATGAGAAAAAGACCTTTGTCTGCTGAGTGCCGCGGCTGTGTGGGAGCTCATGAGGGTTTGAGAAGGTTGTGGGCAGGCAGCCTGGCGAGGTCATGGTCTGCATCGTTCTGCCGGGCCAGGCTGCTGGACCAGGCTGCTTTTTCAGCGCTGTCTCTGTGCCTCCCGTTGGGTTGCCCTTCACCTACAGTTTCTTTGGCCTCATATCCTTAATGTTTCCCAGAAGGCCCTCATCTTGAGGACTCTAGTCTACGGCAATCTCAAGCCTGAGACAGATCTCCAGGCTGGGCCACCTCATGGGATGGTCAGACTCTTCCTCATTTCCTGTTCTGTTACTTCTTCCCCTCACTCAGCAAGGGCTATCTGCCCCCCCACTTCCCCTGTGCCTCTGCCCCGCCCCCACCTATTACAATCTGGCTTTGCTCTCACGCCTCAGTCGAGGCCACCTGGATGGCGCACCCTACCATGACGATCTCAGTTCCTCCAGCGTGCCAGGCTGTAGTTCATCTTCCTCTGTCCTCATCCTCCAGGCCTCGGTTTTGTTGCTACTTCTTTGACCTCTGCTTCCAGCTCCTTTCAGGTTCGGTTCACTGCTGTGAGCTCCTTTTGCGGCCTGTGACTCCTCCCCACCCCCCCAATTTCAGCTCAATTCGCAGCTGAAGTCGTGCCTTTCACTGCCATATGATAAATTGCATAAAGCAAGGGCTTCTCTCTCTTTTCTCAGAGTTCTACACATCTCCCCAGCACAGTGCAGAGCAGCAGTGTGAGTGACCTGCTGCTGCTGCTGCTTGCATAGCTTGGGTCCCTGAATCCTCAGTAGGGGTGACAAGGGAATAAAGAAATATCAAGCACAGGCACACAGAAAAGCTGGGATCAGATGGATCAGACTCTCTGATGCAGAAGCCGCAGCACCCCGGAAGCTCGGCGTGCTTACATATGCAGTTGAATGGGGAGGCAGGTTTACAGCACAAAGCTGAACATGCACCATTTATGGTGTACAGTGGAATGAAGAAGGCAGGTCGACTAATCTCATTGGAACAGTCTCTGCAGGGGATCGCCTTCGGGCCGTGAACATCTGGGAAGAGAAAGCTGCGGTGGGCATTTCCAGCATTCACACTCAGACCCTGCGGGAAACTGTGCCAGCCCTCTGAGCCTCACTGAGGCAGGGCTTTCACACTCGCTGTGGGAAGGACAAAGTGAGGGATGAAGCATGGCCACACCCATGTCAACAATAACACTCACGCAGGATGTCAATTGCTCCCTACAACCTAACGTAAGTTCCTCTCACCCTCCCTGCCTCTCCGTGCACCTGAGTCCTAACAGATGTTCAACAAAGCCGTCACCAGTACAACAGGTCCACAGTGTTCCTTCATTGCTACTGTGCATCCAATGCTAAGCTTCTCTCCTGCCTGATCCACTGAAACCAGATAGCCAGAGAGGGAGGCCAGCCATCTGTGCTTGGACAAGCCTACTGGTAATGCTAATGCACCTTCAAGTTCAAGGACCTCGGGGCTGGACAATCCCATGTCCTTAGACTAGAAAGGGTGAATGGCAAAGCGCTTCCTTTAACTCCAGAATTCCCCAGAAATGCAGGCAACGTGAGGGCTTCCCATCATGACGTATGTACTCTTTCCTCCAACACAGATTGCACTGCGCCTGTTGGGTAGCATTAGGAGACAGGATGGTTTATCAATTATTCATCTTCTTAACTCACTGAAAGGTGCAGCGCGCGCTGTGCGGGTTTCAGGGCTCACTTCAAACCCACCGGACTCCTTCATTCTTTCCACTAATAAAAATGAAGGTTGGCAAAGGTTTAGGAGAAAGGAGTAAGGAAAATAGCAGAGAATCTCGGGGCCGGCTCTGCCTACAGGAGGTGCTGGCCCGTAGAGGCCTTTCTCAGGGTGCATGGCTCCCACCTCTGCTCAAGGTTCCTGCGGAAGGTGCTCCTAGCTGTACTGCAGAGGGCGAGGGGTGGGGTGCCCCAGCAACAAGCACACGTGTTTCATATTATGTGCGCATTCTTTGTGGGAGCTCCAAAAAAAAAAAAAAAAAAAAAAGACATGGCCAACCACTCTTCTCAGAAGGAAGGGCCGGGCCTCAGGAAAGGGGATTTCTGGCTGCTGGGTTTATCAAAAGCCAGAAACAAAGGGAAGACTCTGCTTCTTAAGGAAACAAACTTTGTGTTTGGGATTTTAAATTTAATCCTAGCGAGAGGGCACAGAAGATCAGTGGCTACCTGAGGAGCCTACCTGGGACTTGAGACAATGGTAGGAAGCACACCGTCTCCTCCAGCTCCCTGGCGCCCTTGCTGTGTGACATGAGGTGACCTACCTGCCACGATGAGCTTCCGTTTCCTCATCTTCAACTCCAAGATAGTAACTATATACCTCACAGGGCAGGCCCTACACAGACACAGTGAAATGGCATCTTCAGGGGTGCCTGCTAAAACATACTAGAGTAAAGGAAAAGTTTGTATGTGAAGAAAAGTCAGAGGGAAATGTTGTTCAAAAATAACCTAGCAGCATCATACATGGGAAGAATATGGATTTGAAGTCTCCTGGAATCTTACTGGCTCTGTGGCCTCATGTGAATTACTTGGCTTTTCTGACGCTTCACTTTCTCACCTGCAAAACAGGAGTGAAAGTATCCCCTCTCCCCCCAATAGTGAGATGGGGCGAGGACCAATCCTGATGCTCGTTTCAATATCCTCGGTCATAGACAGAACCAGATACAAGCAAATAGCTCTGCCCACCGGCCTGGGCTTGTGGGCACCCTGAGAGTCAGCGTTAACCTGCTTTTCCGGTTCTTTGAGGCTGCCTCCTCCTCTGGTGTAGACTGAGAGCCCTTCAGTCAGTGCTGTTCGCGGCCTCCATTGAGGTGCAAAACCATCTGCTTTCCCCTTTGCAAAGGCAAGACAACTTCCTCTTTTCTTCTAGGGCTGGTAAAGCCCCGCCAAGAGTTCACCTTGAAGTAGTACAGCCCCTCAGACACAGGCGAAAGTCACTGTTGTTCCAAGGTTCATTCCCTTATATGTGTCTTCTTCACTTTCCAGGTCCTGGGAAGCCAGTTCCTGACTGCACTTCCTCCCAGTTAAGTTTCCTGGGGAGGGGGAGGACTTTCCCACCCTAGGGCAACCCAGCAGGTGTTAGTGAGGCTTCCGACCTGGGCCGGGAAGCAGAAACTGACATTCACAGCTCCTCCTGCTTCTCTCTCTTTCAAATGTCAGTATGAGTGCCACCTTCCTGGGGCCCTCCCCTGACCCCTTTGAAGACCCAGTGAAGTCCTCCCAACTCTTGCAATCTGCATTTCTTCTTTCAGTATTTTTTTTTTCTCATTGCTGGGCACCACCATGGGCCCCTAACGCTCGCAAGCATGCCGCCACTGAGTTACCGGTGCAGTCCGGGATCCAAGTATGTCTTTAGTGTCTTTCTTCCCTGGTAAATTTCACAAGGGGAGGGAGGGAGGTGTTGCAATCAAGCATTTCATTTTCTACTATTTTCTTAGCGCCTATCACAGTGCCTGACACAGAAAAGCTGCTTCACGGGTGAATGTTGAATGAATGGGTGAATGAGTGAATGAATGAGCTAGTGAATGAATGAATGAATGGGTGAATAAGTGAATGAATGGGTGACTGTTGAATGAATGGACGAATGAGTGAATGAATGAGCTAGTGAATGAATGAATGAGCTAGTGAATGCATGGAAGAATCTATCCAAGGCTTTCTATGCGGTAAAGATGGCCACTTTCTGCATTTTGCAGAGAAGGCATCTCTTATGGGCAATTGTTGCCTTGCACAAGACTCTGAAAGGCACAATGCACTTACCAAGCCAACGCAATTAGTGGTTGCGCTAAGATGTGAACCTGGGTTATCATTGGTCCTCGCTGTCTTTGATTTATTTTATGGTCAGGCTGGAAACATTGTTGACAAAGACAATTTTTCCAAAATAAAGAAGTGGAATGTGTCTGCCCATAATTCCTTCCCCACCCCCAACACAGTCTGGGCTGTGCTGAGCAAGAGGGGTTCTGAACGCTTTGTGCAACCCACGCAAGGCAGAGGGAGACAGGGGCTGCCCTTGTCCTTCTGCTGCCTCTGACTGGCTCCTCCATGGAGCCCCTCCCAGCCTGTTCCCACTAAGGCGATACTTGGATAAAAGTCTCGGAACAAAGCCCACATTTTCCCGTCCATGGAGAGGGG
The DNA here is from genome assembly GCA_026225945.1 of Cricetomys ansorgei. Taxonomy (NCBI): domain Eukaryota; kingdom Metazoa; phylum Chordata; class Mammalia; order Rodentia; family Nesomyidae; genus Cricetomys; species Cricetomys ansorgei. The sequence continues at coordinate 360,053 of JAMJFZ010002229.1, forward strand.
CCATGCTGGAGAAACAATGGCCTTGCTACGGATCAAAGGAGCTGGGCTCAAGCTGGGGACAAAAACTTCCCTTGGAAGGAATGACAACCTTCCCTGCCCCTCCTTTCGCAGGGGTCTAGGGAGAGTCTGCAGGCCTCCTTGGAGGCACGCCCCACCTTCTCAGGGCACCTCTGGTCCCTTCCCCATGCTGCAGAGCCCAATGAGAAGCAGCTCAATGGCTGGTGTCCCTGTGCCTCCTCCTCCACGTTCTAGGCCACTCCCCTTCTAGGCTGCCCCCCCCCCCCCCCCAGCGCTTTCTCCTTTAAGGTCTCTGCTTAAGCTTCAGCATTTCTGCCTCAAGGCTGCCTCCCTTCCACTCTCACTGACCTTGTACCTGGCTATCACAGTCCACTGTGCCCATGCCCAGAACTGGCCCCTACCCTGATTTACAGCGTTGATCACACCAAATTATCACTACTGGGTTTAATGCCTGCCGTTCCCCTAGACTGTGACCACACAGAGGCCAGGACACTTGCAGTCTTGTATGCTCTTTGCCTAGCCCAAGATGCTGAGTGAGGACAGCAATGAACGGCAGGAGGAGGCTTTCAGAAGGAAAGCGCTTGGGTATCATTCCCTCTGTATGAACCCAAACTGCCCGGGCTCTCCATCGCTTCTGTTTAACTTCACTCAACTGTTAAAAAGCCACCACCAGGCACTGGGAATGCAGTGACAGTCACAGCAATGGGATGGGTTTAGCTGGGCAGAGCTGGGGGCAGATGCTAATCAACTGGATGATTTAAAGTTCACGTCCTGAGGCAAAAGCAAGTGGTTGTTCAGTCAAAGCACATCCTGGGCTTGAGATGGGTCAGCGGTTAAGAATGAGTGTACTCTACCAGAGGGCCTGAGTTCGGTTCTCAGCACCGGGTTGGGCAGCTGACAACTACTTGTAGCTCCAGCTCCATAGAGATCTGTCACTTCTGGTCTCTGCAGGCACCTACACACACACACACACACACACACACACACACAAGAAAAATAAAATAAAACCTTTTAAAAATTAAAAAGAGTGCACACCAGTATTTATGCCCAATATGTGCTGAGAGCCTGCCAAGTACTGGGCAGTGTTTGGGGCTGGGAATGAAGTGCCTTCTTAGCCTGTAATGGAGGAAGCTGGTCCAGGCTAAGAAGGTCTCCCAGAGGAAGTGGTGTCTGAGCCAACATCTAAGGACTGGGTCACCTTCAGGGAGGACGAAGACAGAGTGTAGGAAGGCTGAAAGTAGGTAAGGATTGTTAGCATTGAAGGGAGTGGGATTGCCTGTAGGCAAGCTCTCAAAAATGTCACCTAGAACCTGTGAGCAGAGTTAGCAGTTCACCCAGGATGTGACCTGACATTCAAAGGCTGGGAGAGACTTAGTACTTTGCCCACGGTCATTCTCATCCTTGTGGTAAGTGAAAATAAACACGTTTATTTGCTGTCCTGGTTTCAGCCCCACAGCATCCTGTTAGATTAGAAAAGCCATTCTGTAGTTGAAAGACAGGCCCCTAGGAATAGAGAGCAAAGCATGGCAGGTTCTGTCTGCAGCTCCCTATGAGGAGACTGCCATTCACCACAGCAAAAATGAGGCACACCGTGTCCAGACGGCAAACGTTTGCAGTTTGCCACGAACACTTCTCAGAACAGAGGTCAAGCCCCAGGTCTCAGAGGCAATGAGAACCCGGTTCTAACAGGTCTTATTAACTGTTATCCTTGGACAAGCGGTTTCACCACTCCTGCCTGGCATTTTCTCTTTGTCACCGGAAGCCGGTGCTTTCTCCTGTCAAGGCTACAGGCAGAACAAAGGTTGTCGTAACCATGTGCCACTGCCACACGTGACTTAAGTCAGAAATACAATTCTCACAGCCCCAGAAGCTGGAAATCTGTGGTCAAGGTGGAACACTCAGGCACAATTCGTTTTTAGTTTTGGGGCGGTAGTGGTAGTGGTGGTGGTGGTGATTTTGGTTTTGGTTTTTGAGATACGTTCTCCTTGTGTAGCTCTGGATGGCTTGGGATTTGCTAGTAGGCTAGACTGACCTTGTACTTACAGAGATCCTCCTGCCTCTGCCTCCTGAATGCTGGAACTAACAGCATGAGCCAGTCACCCTCTCCCACAAGACCGAGTCATACTGAATTAGGCCTGAATGCTGAAATCCTAAGGGTTAGCACAAGAATTTAGAGGAAGCGTCATCTGCCCCTAACCGATACAGTCTGACAAACGGGATCCTATCTGGAACTCTCCACAGGGCCGACACGCAGCAGACCTGGAGCAGATAGGTGGAGCGTGTCTGACACTGACACCACGGGGAGAAATTTGGGGCTCAGTGGCCACCAGCTCTTGACCTAGGTGGAAGAGACCTTGCTTCTAAGCATGTCTTGCTACTGAATGACCCCTGCGAGATCTTGGTGCACTCTTCTCCGTGTTAACAAAGGGCTTGTTGTACCCCGTAATCCCAGGCTCCTTTCCCCCTCACGGCGTCCTAATGTAAGTTGCTCAATCTGCCATGCCAGAAACAGACCGAGGAGGAAGCAAAGGACCTGACATTTCCAGAACCATTTGCTCACCAGGGACTCAGCCTCCTACCGCTGCTGCTGGAGAGGTAAGTAGGACAACTCCAGGACACCCTCCCCACCCTTCCCCTACTGCCCTTCAGAAGGGCAGTGCCAGCAGCTGCCTGAGAGGAAGTCCGTGGTCACACTATCAAGCACGGAAGACCTAACTTGGGAAATGGTGCCCATGAGGCTCATTTGTCCCCACATCACCCATTGGTATTTTCGGCCTCAGGCATTCCTCTGGCCTCCTGCCTGGAACGCTGGGGACAGCTAACCCTCCAGCAACTGGTGGTAAAGTCAGAAGGCCGTCCTTGAGGATGCTTTCACCTTGTGCTGCTTCCTGGTGACATGGTAAAGAAGCTGTTGGGTGGTTTGGGTTTGTTTGAGGTATTTGTGTTTGTTTAGGTTTTTGATTGTTGTTTTGGGTTTTTTGTTTTTTTTTTTAAAAAAAAATCATATCAGGATATCCAATTTGTAGCTTGGGCCCAGGTAGGTCCTAAAGACTGCCTTTAGTCTATTGTTTGTGCTTTTTCTTTGAACCCAGTCAAATCCAGATAGTGACTGAAAGAGAAGACTGAGCATTGGAGAGACGCTGGAATGGCACTTTGGTACCCTCCCAGATAATACATCAGTACATAAATAAAGGATCTGAAAAAGCATGAATTGCTCTGGAGGCCAGTGAGGAGTCCCTTGTGCCCATACCATATTTGGCATTAAAATTCAAAATGACTCACTCTCGTTATGGAACTGGTAAATGGAAAGACAAACTATGTGTGCACACATGCAGATGCACAGGCCACATGTCAGTAGAATCCCTGTTACTAGTGCTGGCTGATTCTCCTGTAATCTTACTTCTCGGGAAACTGGGAGCATGCTAGGATTAAAGGTTTATATCTTTATTGTTTTAACACACAATTTTTCTCCTGAAATGTCTGCCTAACAGTCTGTTCAACGGATGTGCCACCGTTAGCTTAGCCATTGTGCCACCGTTAACTGGGCCATCCTCCCATCATGGATGTCTGCTGCTCTGTTTTCTCTTTTGCTGTGGATATCTTTTTTCATTTGTTTTGTTTAATTTGCCCACTTTGACCTGAGTTTTCTGCAGTGCTACTTCTGACATCCGTCCGCTCTGTCCACCTTTTCAACCGACACTCTTAATTTCAGGCGCTATTGTCTTAACATGACCGTGAGAATAAAGAAGTTCTCGCTTCTAGTGAGAACCGATGACTCAGGACATGAACCAGCTAGGAGATGCGGAACTGAAACAGAGCCTGCCTGCTGGCTGATTGGTTGGTTTTCAGCACTAGGGATTGAACTGAGTCTTGTGTGAGCTACGCAAGTACCCTGCCACTGAGCTATGTCTCCCGCCCTCGTCTTGATTATTTTTGAGACAGAACCTTGTTAATTTTCCCAGTCTGACCTGAAACATGATTTTCCAGCCTCCTCCTCCAGGGCAGGCTGACATTGATGGCATGTACCCGCTCCTTTAGGCTCTAAGGTCCTTGCTTTTCTACTGATCTACCCTTTGAGTTAGGGTGCAGGTGACAAGAGCGAGCAAAGCTAGAAATAGTATCCCTTTCAGAAAGAAGACTTAGAAAGCAAAGATGTCTCCCAGCTTCTGCCATGCTGACAAATTTGTGAAATACACACAGTCATAGAGGGTAGAATCCTAGCATCTACACGCAGACTAGAGCAGAACCCCTTTCAACACAGAGAGCATGAATTAGGCTCTGAATAGGCACAGGAGATCTGATGTACCACAGTGTGGTACGTGCGAACCCCTGCTTTGTCACTCACGGACTGTGCGACCTTGGGGACACGGCACGAGCGCTCCAGAACTCATTTCCTACAAACTGAAGTTATTCCAAGTTTATCTGAAGATCAGAGGCAATGACCACTTAGCATATGAGTTGGCATGCAAGAGAACTCACAAGATTGTCATTGTGATCTTTTTTATTACTATCATTTAATGCTAGATTATAGCTGTCTGACCCTGACTGCGTGAAGTAATTAAAAAAAAAAAAAAAAAAAACTGGGAAACTCGGGTGCCAGGTAAGTAGAGGAGGCAGATTGAGACAGTGTTCCCTAATGTCTTCGAGGAAAGAGGGAAGGCGGAGTTTGAGGATGTGAAAGACTCTGCCCTGTTGGTTATGTTACTGAGCTGTTATCAGCAATGCTGCTTTGACCAGGCATCTGCTTCATCCACCTTGACTCACCAATGACCATTAATTTCAGTTCTCATTCAGCTCATCAGTGAGATGGCTCTCCTGGGAGCACATGTACAAAAGAAACTGTGCTTCTGATAAAATGGCTGTCATCAGCCCCCATGCCCTTAACAACCATCGCTATGGTTTATGGTGTCTGAGAAGAGAACCAGCCAGGACAGCAGGGCACTCCTGCAGCTCTCGGGGCTTAGGGTACCGTCTGCGGAATTAGCTTTCCTTCCCCAGGAATGTCTGCAGTATTTACAAAGTAGACTGCCTTGTCTCCAGGATAGTTCAAGAGCTGTGAGGGCTCTTCCCCGGCCCCCTCTCCTCCAGCTATGGGACGTTCATGGGTTTCAGATAGTTGGCCCATTTGGGTTGGAATGTTAGGAGTGCAGCCTGACACATCTTCCATCAACTTCCTTGAAAAGAAAGATCCCAGAAAGGCAGCCTGCCCTCATCATCTGATCTCATCTGCCCAGCATCTTAGGGGCCTTATCTCTTCATTGATCTCAACCCTGACTGCTGTCCTTCACTTGAATGCCCATTGCAACAGGCCACACATTCCTAGTCCTCACAGCACAGACTCCATTTGTCATTAAAGAGTGGTCAGAAATGCATTCAGGAGGTGGGGTGGGGGTGGGGGGCTACTCAGAGCAGCTTCACCTCATAAAACTCTGACTAGGTATGTCTCAGCCAACTTTAATTTTCATCCACTGAACATTTCTGATTAGGGTCTCCTGAAAGCAAAATCGGGCAAGTAAAAGCTCTGAAACCAGATAGCCCAGATTTGACATTTATTAGATAGCAAGAAGCCATGATATGTCAGGCCCTTGTCTGATGTCCGCAACAGAGTGAACGCTCTGCTCAAGTTAGCTGTCAGATAGCCATGTGATGTTAGGTAGAGTCTCTGTGCCTCTCCGCAGCTGTTCCCTCATCTAGGAGAGGTGGCGGCTATGAAGGGTGCATGGGAAGAAGGCACAGATCTTACCCTCACAGTGGGGTTTCACCTTATGAGCCCTGTGCTCTTGGCATGTTATTTGTTACACAGTACAGAGCTATAACATGCAAATGAAAATATCCATCTTTCAAGGATACCGGGTGAATTAGAGATAACACCTGAAGAGTACCTAGCATGAAAAGCAATATGACCTTCACTGACCGAGTGAACTGCCATCTTAAGTTTCTGTGTGAGCAATACAGATCAGTGTCGGGAGACATCAGCCCCTTCAAAGGGGGACATAGACAATCACCAGCCAATGTTCTTCCTGCCAAGGCAGACACTGAGGCAGGCATTGTGGGTACAACTAATGAGCTTCCCCAATGAGGTCAGACCAGGCCCACAAGCACCCTGCCTCCTGCCCTCCCTGGCCTGTTCCCCACCTTGGCTCAGGATTGGATATTCCTCTTAAGTTGAGTCTGTTGATAGACTCCCTGCTCTGAGTTTCTAGTCTCTCTCTGCTTCCTCTGGTCATTTACTACTTAAAAGTAGCAATGTCACATGACTCTTGCTGCTCAAGATGCATAATGACTCTCTAACAGCTCCCTAATAGAGTTTAACCTCAAAGCATATCATGAGATCTTCTAGAGTGTTCCATAGTTCCTCCTGATAAGCAAGCAATCGTGGCAAAGTAGGAGCTGGAGGCTCCAGACTAGGTGACATACGCTCTCATCTAAGCCCACCCCGTGCTACATGTCTCGGGGGTACAGAGAAAAATTCCAAGAAAAAGAGGAGTTGAGGCCTCCTGAGATGGCTTAGTGGGTGAAGATGCTTCCACTATGGTGACACCCTAAGTTTGATCCCCAGGATCCGCATGGAGGAAGCAGAGAACCAACTCCAAGAAGTGTTGTCCTTTGACCTCCACATGTGTGCCATGGCCTGTGTGCAACCACGCACGCATGCACACACACACACCCGCACAGAGATGCACGGATACACACAGAAGCACAGACACACACACACACACACACACACACACATACACATACATAGACTCATAGACACACAGACACACACATACGCACACACAGACACACACAGAAGCACAGACACACACACACACACACACATACATAGACTCATAGACACACAGACACACAAACCTGCACAGAGACACACAGACACATACAGAGGCACAGACACACACACACACACACACACACATACCATAAATAAATAAAATGTAATAATTCTTTTTAGAAAAAAAGAAAGGGCTTGATAGTCCTCAGGTATTATGAGACAAAGCATGGCACTGGGCACATGCACAGGTCACTTCAGTTCTCTCCCACAGCACCCTCCCTGAAGGAGAAACTTTTATTATCTACGCTTTGTAGAAGAGCTACTACCGAGCACCCCGGGCAGTCTCTGAGCTGCCTTCCTGCTTGTCCACGGGGATGCTGCTCCGGCTCCTCAGGAAGTGTGAGGTCCAGTGTTCCCGCATCACTGCTGCGACAGTAGTGGGTGATTCAGCTCTCGGCCTCACCGTGCTTCCTTCCAGGAAAGCCATGAGATCAGCATGGTGCCTAGACATAGCCTAGCTTCGATAAAAATCTGAAAAAAAAAAAAAAAAAATTGGAGCTTGGGAGCTATCACATCGCAGCTGAGTCCTATTTGCTCTGTGTGGGCCGTGGCTCCAGCATTTACCTAATAACAGCAAGGAGAGTCCATCTGTGACGTGGAAGGTTAGGAAGCTGAGTGCACGCGCATGAGCCAGAGCCTCGAGGGCTCTAGATCACTGGGGTATGGCCTCGGAAGGGATTTCAGGGTCCTGGTCTCTCTTTGGCTCCTCTTGCGATGTGATCTCTTCTTCTTATGTTTGTGGCATCGTTTGCTGTTGGTCCCTCACCAGGGGAAATACGAAATCCCCCTTCCACTGAAGTATGAGCTAAACAAACATTTCTTCTTTCTCTATGAAGTTAGTCAGCTTCAAGTATTCCATTAGGATGATAAAATAAATGAATGAATGCATCATAATAAAGTCATGAACAGATACATCTACCACCAAGCTTCAAATAAAGCCCGCCTCCCTACTATGCATTCACCAGATGCATTTGTTTCTCAGTTCATATGTTGATTAAGAAAGGGAGGTTGTAAAATTCATGATGGCAAAAATCATATCTAATTAGCTCATCACGACCTCCTCTCCATTCGCTGGGAGAACTGAAGAATGAACAGGGCCATGTTACCTGACAGCAGTGCGCACAGTGTGACTCCCTGTCGGTAAGAACAGCTGAGAAACATGAGCTGGGCACACACAGATGAACTCAGGACCTGCTAGCCAGGATTTGACAAATCAAGTAGCCACAAGCCTAGGATAAGATTAGTTACACTGTCCCCAGGAGGTGAAAGGTTAATCTTCAAAGGTCTGAATTCAAGTTCCACCACTACCCCAACTCACACTGCATGACCTCGTAAGCCCTCACGATCTTCTTCCTGAGTCACACACACACCAAACAATCCATCTAGTCCAGGGGCAGGTCAGGAGGCAAGACTGTATTTACTATTGTGTCAGCTTCCTGCTTCCTGGGTGCTGGCTCCATCTTTGTCCCATCCGGGTCCACCTGAGAACAAAGCACGGCCTTATCAAACTCACCGAGGGACTAACCGCAACAGGTCTGTTAGAACGCACATTTCCAAGCTGTGTTGTTGTGCTGGCTTCATTTCTGTGGCTGTGATTAAAACACCCTGACCAGCTCGGAGAATGAGAGGTTTATTTAACGTACCGCTCCAGCTGGCAGTCCATCACTGAGGGAGGGAAGGCAAGAACCTGAGGACCGTCGTGTTTGCTGCTCCACACAGAATCATCTCTAAGGATCACACGTCACAACCAAAGAGGTACAGAGAGTCCTCGTTTGCTTTTGTCGCTGTGTTAAACACCATGATCATAGCAACCCGGGGAGGAAAGGGTTTATTTGTCTTTTAGGTTACAGTTTATAAGGGGAAGCCAAGGCAGGGACCTACCTGGGGGGGCAGGCATGGAGGGGTGCTGCTTACTGGCTTACTCCTCATGGCCTATGCAATCTGCTTTCTTAGACAACCCAGAACCACCCGTCCAGGGGCGACACTGCCCATGATGGACTGGGCCTCCCTACATCAGTCATTAATCAGGAAAATGCCCAACAGACTTTAGTGCAAGCAATCTGATGGGAACAACTTTTCAGTTGAGTTACCTTTTCTTAGATGACTCTAGCTTGTGTCAAGTTGACAAAAAAAAAAAAAAACTAATTAAGATAGGTAGGAACCATGACACATCCTACTTGCTAGCTGGCTGGCTGGCAGGCTAACAGCTAGCTAGCTTGCTTGCTTGCTTGCTTGTTTTAGGCATACATATATTTTTTGTGGATGAACGCTTTGCCGCATGCGTGTGTGTGCACCACGTTCGCTCCTGGTGCCCACAGAAGTCATAAGAGCATGTCCAGTTCCCTGGAACTGGAGTTAGGTGGTTGTTAGCCATCACGTGGGTGCTAGGAGCTAAACCTAGGTCCTCTACAAGAGCCATAAATGCTCTTAACTTGTGAGCTGTGGCTCTACCCCCTCAGATAGCTTTCTTGTATAGTTCAGATGCACCTATTGAGGGATGATACTATGGGCTGGACCCATCTATATCAATTAATAATCAATAAAATCCCTACTCACATGCCTACGGGCCAATCTGGTCTAGGCAATTCTTCAACGATCACTCCGGGTTGGGTCAAGTTCACGGTTAAACCAGACAGACATTCCCAAAGCTGTTAAATTCGGTCTTTTGACACAGCCCTCACTGCCGCGCCCATTGCTGTGCTCAGCAACTTTTGAGGGTCATCAAATAGACACATGGCTCAGTTTGGAGCCTCTCCACACAGGCCAGCCACCTAACAGCACAAGGAATCATATGAGAAGGCTAATTATCTACCATGTTTGAGTCTCAGAAATAGTGATTTCCTACGGCTCAACCTAATTTGTTAATGTGCTTCCTTTCAATCTCATGGGAGTGAGGTTGTCACTGCTGTGTCACACCTTCAGGGTGACCCAACAGGATGATTTCTATCTTATAGCAAAAAGACGTGTTCCCAGGGCTCAGGCCACTTGTGTGGAATACACGCTTATTAAGGAACAGGTCATTTGAATGCCTGATTCGCACTGCCTGTCTCTGATTTCAAACAATCAACTCTATCCCTCAGGGAGACAGCACAAATGTGTGACATCTCAACCAGCGCTGTGTCCTCAGATGGTTACAGTCTCCGACCCCAAACAGTTTCTTGAATGTCTCTGGAGGCCTGAGCTGTGCGCCAGTTTCCTGAGAGCTTCATTTCTTATTGAAAACTGAAGTGTTTTTCCTGGAAGGGCCATTGGAAGGCAGGAGGCCTGCTGATTTGAACCAAGTGGCTTAAACCTAAGCGTCCCTCTGAGTAACGTCATGCTTACTCCTGCCCGGGAAGGCGTTGCCAAGGGCCCGCCTGGATTAGCTATGACTTTCACATAGCCTTTGGTTTGAAGTCCCCAAGGGATCTGTGTCCTCAAGTGACCCGAGAGCTTACATGGATTGTCTCTGCCCCCAGAGTCCGCAGCTCTGAAGACGGAATCTTGAGGGATACTTGGCTCTGGGAAGAGGAGGTTGAACACAGATTCACATTCATGGTTGTCGTAACCATACGATGTGGGCCCCGGAAGAGGGAGAGGAGGGCAGCACTGTCCAAAGGACCTCGTACATCACGTCTGGATCTCTTGGGCCTCCTTCAGACACCCTCGGTGCAGGCCTTCTTATACATAGACCATGAGTTTTCATTTTTGTCTGAAACATATTCTTGCTATGTATCCTGAACTGGCCTCAAACTTAGGATGCTCCTGCCTCAGTCTCTCAAATGCTAGAATTACAGACATGTGCCACTCTGTCCAGTTTGGGGCTTTGTAAGTGCAAAAACCAGGACGAAGTTAATATTTCCCCTCAGGTTTCTTAGAGGATTTGAGCCCGAGTCTGTCTGGTTCTTAAGTCCAGGAGTTCATTCCATGAAAGGAAGGGAGCTTACATTTGGCCCAGAGCTGGCCAAAGTGCCTTCTTCTCCAATGTCTTTATTTGTTCTGCTATCTATGGAGAAGGTATCATTATACCCATTGCACAGGTAAGAAAATTGAGGTCCAGGCCATCAGGGGCTTTCCCAGCATCACTCAGGTAATAAGTAGCAGAATGATGCTGTAGTCCAGTCTTGTATGAGGGAGCCACACCTGCAGGCTGCCTGTTGAACTCTACATCCCAAAGTCTGCATCTTTTCCTTACTGTACCAGTACCCAGTGTGTGATTTGGAGTAAATTACTTATCTCTATTAACCCCCGTTTCTCCTTCTGATCACCCAAGGTCTCAAGTGTTCCCCGGAACCCCATCTTCCTCCTGCCTGGCTTGAAGTAAATATTCCATTTCCGGCCCCAGAGCCAACTGCAGAATCACATATTTTAACAGAGTTTACATCATTAAAAACAGTTGGAGCAGACTGGGCCGTGGTGGTGCATGCTTTTAATCCCAGCACTGGGGAAGCAGAGGCAGGTGGATCTTTGTGAGTTCGAGGCCAGCCTGGTCTACAGAGTGAGTTCCAGGACAGCCAGAGTTACAACAGAGAAACCTTGTCTCAAAAAAACAAAAAAAATAGAACAAAAACAAGAACAGTTGAAAGAGTGGGTATGTGGGAGGGGACAAGGAATCTGGAGAAATCCTTGAGGCCACTCTGAAGTGCAGCCAGGGAGCACCTGGAGTGCGGGGACTGGGTGTGGGCTTGGCTCTGGGCTTGCTTATGCTCAGCTCCACTGTCTCCGCCCTTGCCACTTTCTCTCTTCTTTCTCCCATTGTCAGTGATGGGAACTAAGGCCTCCCCCATGTGGGCAATAGTTTCTACCGCTGAGCTACATCCCGGCAGCTCCCCTTGTTCTCTCTTCGGACCTCTCACATCGATCAGAGTCCGGGCTCTGTGAACCCTTTGCAGAACTCAGTCCTGGGGCACCAGTGAGAGCAGAGGTCAGACTAGAGTAACCACCAGGAGAAAAGGAACTGTCGAGTGGTTGGTCCGCTACATGCCAGGAATATTTTCAATAAAGGAAAACCCCACAGTGTGGTTCTGTACCTAATAATAAGAAAAGGAGACCAAGACTCAAGTAGCTGTAGGCATGGGGTTTTTTGTGTCAATGCCCTGATGTCTTGGCCTTGGCTATAGTAATTGTTACAACTGAGTAAAACATTTGCTATTACTGTGCCTGTACGGTACAGTTCCTCAGGCACAGAGCTGTGGAGTAGCTTACAGGAAACCCCACAGTAGGTAGCTGGCATGAACCGGTCTGTTTGACATGAATAGTTTGGATCTTCATCTTTTAAGTAGGGGGCCTCTGGGAGGACTGGACTTTTGAGCTTCACCTTGGTTAAGGCGTTTCATCTCTCTGAAACTTCCCTTCCTCTTCTGTAAAGTAGGGCTGTGTGAGGACTAACGCAGATGCTCGATCCACTCGTGTCAGTGAACAGTTCCACACCTCGAGTGGGTGTCCTTTGATATGTCTGGCCCAGAGCTGAGTGAGACTCTGCACTGACCAGGACAAAAGGTGCAGATGCCCCATCAGAGGTCACCAGGGCATGTGTGTCTGCACATTCAAACGCCCTCGTGGTTTTTACAAAGCTTGTATAACTGATTATTAGGGTTACTTTGTGCAACATGAAGGGCTCATTCCCCTTGGGACACTCACTTCCTGATGTGCCCCCTCAGCTCCCTCATTCCTCAGAAGGATCCTGAGCCAACAGGAACTGGACATCGCAGTGGATTTTAGAACTTGCAACACACTGGACTTTTCTTCTTTCAACCCAGCAGAAGCACTGGGCATGGAAAATCCCAAAGGTGACTCAGATTGTCAGGGAAAGTGACCAAGCTGAGGCCACTGAGCCCCTGGGGTCTGTACACCGCAGCCTCCCATGAACAGGGGCTAGAATTGAATCACAGGAAACCCAGCGAGGGGTCTCAGCTCTGGGTGGGGGCTATTTGCCCTGGGTGCGGGGTTAGCTGTGGAGGGGTCTCTGGGTAAGTCCCTTCAACTTTGGTGACCTCATCCTTGAAGCGTGGGTAGACTATCTCCCCATGCTCCCCACCAAGGCTGCTATAAACACAGAGAAGGGAAAATACAGCTTGGTGCAGTGTCACCTGCATAGCAGAGGTCGTTCCTTCTCCATCAGCCGCTGCGTTATCAGAAACTGGCGAGGCCATGCCGGTGAGGTGGTGGGCGGGTAAAAGCACTCGCCGGAAAGCCTGACAACAGGAGCTCAGCTCTCAGAACCCACACAAAGGTGGAAGGCGAGGACAAAGGCCACAAAGCTATCCTCTGACCTACACACACACCATGGCGCACATCATCATGCGCGCCTCAGGCATGCGCGCGTGCGCGCACGCGCACACAGTGAAGACAAGAAATCGGTATTGCTTAAACTTTAAAAATCTACTGAAAAACTAACAAGGCGATCGTTACCAGCGAAGCCCGTGAGGGCAGGAGGAAGGAGCAGGACGGAGACACCCGTGATGGGAGCTGCGGCCTCTGGCAGAGGGGCGCAAAATTTTGGGGTAGCAGGGCAAAAGGGAAGCACAGGAGCCCTGCTAGTCTCCTCCCACCTCAGCACCTGGCTGTGGCCAGTTGAATAAGAACGGCCCTGTGGGCTCTTGTTGTTGTCAGGAAGGAGCACTATTTGAGAAGATCAGGAGGTGTGGCCTTGTTGGAGAAAGTGTGTGACTGAGGGTGGGCTTTGAGGTCTCTCTCTACACACACATACACACACACAGAGGGGGAGAGAGAGAGAGAGAGAGCTGACCAATCGACGCAGTCCCCACTGCCATCAGCGCAGCACCAGCACCGCCAGGCCTGTGTCTTCCCTGGGCTGTGACAGACTCCATTATCTTTTCTTCTGATTCAGATCCAGGTCACTGCTCCTGAGCATTCTCCTGGCGCTGACACAGGCCCGAGTGTAATTTCATTCACATTCTCCCTAGCTCTGTGCCCTGGTGTGCTGGCCAGTTTTACGTCCACTTGACAAAGGCTAGAGTCATCTGAGAGGAAAGGTCTGGCTGCCCGCATTTCCCTTATTAGTGATTGATGGGTGAGGACCCGAGGCATTGTGGGTGGATCCATCCCTGGGCTGGCGGTCCTGGGTTGTATAAGAAAGCAGGCTGAGCGAGCCAGTAAGCAGCATCTCTCCAAGGTCTCTGCATCAGCTTCTGCCTCGAGGTACCTGCCCCATCTGAGCTCCCATCCTGACTTCTTTCAGTGGTGGTTTATGACGTGGAAGTGTAAACCAAATAAACCCTTCCCTTTCCAGCTTGCTTTTGGTCGTGGTGTTCATCACAGCAATAGAAACCCTAACTAAAACAGCTGGGCCTTGTAGTTTCATCTCACCCGGGAGTAACGTGAAGGTCAGGTGAATTCAGAGACTTATCCAAGGCTTCCACAGTGAGAAGGCCCCAGCCAGTGTGACTCCATTTTCTATTGCTGTATCAAAATACCTGAGGTTGGCGTAGTTTCCAAAGAAAAGTAATTCCACGGTATTGGAAGCTGAAAGTCTAAATAGCACGGCACTAGCGATGACAAAAGCTGCCTTGTTTGTGTCACTGTGGGGTGTGCCTAGAGCTAAGAGTGAGTCAAAGCAGGCCTTGAACCCTGGATTTTCTCTTTTTTCCTGAGAGCAGTAGGAGTTCAATTGCTCCTCACTTTAGCCCTGGCCAGAGCCCAGATAAATATTAAATACTGCCTGCTACATAGAAGGTCATTAGCAAAGGAATGTGGTTGGTGCTTATCTGTGCTGTAACTGGAAGCCTAGGGATGAGTCCATTTACTGACAAGGTGCCCTTGCAGGACCTTGACGCTTAGACTTGAGCTCCACATGCAGATGAGGCTACTCCAGTATCCTTGTTTTAACCAATCGATCCCATCCCTGGATACCAATGACCCTCCCCTGCCTGCACCCCAGAAATACATCATGACCCCTGCAATAAAGAAAATGCCCCATCGATAGACTGTCTCCTGAGTTCCTGTTCTCATCAGCTCCTGGGCTCCAATCAAAGGCAGGATGAGTATGCACTGAAACACCACCCACCCACACCACATCACCCACTCAGCCTTCTGCCTGGGGGCAGCCAGCTGCTGGTCAGCTACGGCTGCTTCTGGGGCAGGGAAGGCCACAGACAGGGATGAGAGTGGGTGAGATTCATTCTAACATGTCACCTCTTGGCAAATGGCTTTTTATAGGATTGTGCATAAAAGTGAGACTGGAATTTAGGGACTGGGGCAGGGCCAGGTCCATTCTTTTTATAACAAACCTCTTTTGAGAACTAACCAAGGTCCTGTGTGAACGATCTTAGCCTCGGCAGAGGTCATTTGGTCCCAAATGACCAAATCCCCTTGCACTGGGCTCCACCTGTTAAAGGGTCCACCACACTGAGGACCTAGCTTCTGACTCTTGACCTCTTAGGGTCTTATTCCAGCCCTAGAATCAAGGCCCTTTAAGTCTGCCAGGCCCTGTCTGTTCCAAACCTCATCTTCACTGTGCATGAAGCCAGCCACCTCCTCTCTGCCCCCCACCCCTTTCGATTAGCACCTCTCTTCCCTGCCACAGGCTTCTTGATCTTAGACTTTAACCCCAGACCAGTTTCCTGGGCTAGGGCATGTCCTGCGGGAGCCTCACCAGGCAAGCTTGGGCCCAAAAGCACCTTTCAATTCCACAGGAAATCTGGGACACTTCTGGAGCCAGGAAGGCTGTGCTTCTCCCTTCGTCCTGCCCAGAGGACATAGTCTGCTGTGGAATGGCGCCCCTCAGAACAAGTTGGCACTGTACAGTCACCATGATGGCTTAGACTTGTAGACTGAACTTTCTGCCAGGATCTGTTCTAATTGAATTCTGCAGAACTGTCAGAAACCCCTCACAAAGAAAAGGCTATTAGAACCCCCCATTTTTTTATAGAGGGAGAGAGCTGAGGCTCAGAAGTTTTAACTGCATAACCAAAGGACACAAGGACAGCAGACTTAGGGCTGGACAGCAGCCCCAGTATGGTTTAACGTCCTCAGATGCTGTTTGTCTGCACTGGAAAGCCCCAAGCACATCCAATACTGCCCTCATCTTAAACTCCAGGGAGAAGAAAAGGTGGCCTGTCAGAGGCGAGGCTAGAGCCTGTGGAGCCAAAGCCACAGCTGGGCCCAGATCCTGCAGTCCAAGTGTCCCTCTCACCCCCAAACTCTGCCCACAGGCTGAGCTTCTCACTGGCAGCTCCAGCACGCTGGGGTGAGCACTCTCCTCCAGGAAAGCCAATTTGCAGGACCTTAATGCGCCTTGTTGTTGACCTATATTCTTCGAATCCAAACTGGAGCTCAGCCACAGTGCAAGCAGCTTCTCGACGGAGTCTCAGAGCTTTGGCCAGGGAACAAGCAGAGCCAACCGTTTCCAGAGGCAGGAAAGCCCCCAAGGGTCCCATTCCCCAGCTCCCTTCAGCCCACAAGAAGTTTACTCTGAAGCCAATGAAAACTCTTGTCTTTCTTCCCTGAGACGCTCGATGTGACCCTGGCTAATCTAGGATCACTGTCACCTCCCAACCGACCCCATCTATATTTATTTATCTATTTTACAGATTTAAAAAAAACGGGAAGAGAAATCGAGGGCAGGCAGTACAGGACTAACTGAAAGGCAGGTGTGACCTGAAACTTCTGATCCTCTTGCCTGTAGCACCTGAGCCACCATGTCCTGTTTACAGACTCCGGAGGTCAAGGCCAGGGTCTTGAACTCTACCAAGTGAGTTACATCCACATCCCAGAGGGGAAATACCTTTTGCAAACCTCTCCTTGAACCACTAAGGAAATAGAGCTTCGTGAGGAAAGTGAGCCATGCTCCAAGCTGCAGAGTAGGGAGGGTCAGAGGTCACCAGAGTCACCAGAGACAGCCTGGAAGCCAGGCCCTTCCAGCACTTCATTGCCCTGCAAAATATCTTCCAAAAGTGTTTCATATTATTCTTGAAATTCTGTACAGCTGGGGCCAGTGGGATATGAGAACGAAACTGTTTGCTGTGCAAACCTGAAGGCTCGAGTTCAAACCCTGAAGCCCACATAAAGTGGAAGGAAAGAATCTACTCCATGGAGTTGTCCTCTGACCTCCACACGTGAGCTGTGACTCATGCGTGCCTGAACACACACACACACACACACACACACACATACACATGCACGCACTAATAATGAATAAAGTTTAAAATAAATTCTAAATAGTTATAGATGTCCTTTCAAAAACACATCTGCAGAAATTTAAAAAAAAAAAGAACAGAGAATTATATGTCACCTTCTTTTACGACTTAATCTGTTTTTCTCAGAACGGCCTGGCCAAATCCAGTCTTCTCCTTTCCCTCGGGGGCCCGACAGAGGTGTGCTTGGGCCACAGCGGTGGGTTCGGTGAGCTGGTGTTCGTGAACTGCGCCAGGCCACAGAATGTTTCCCACTACATTTGACAGCAGGTAAACTGACGCCTGCGGGAGAGGCTGTGTAACCTGGCTGTGGCGATGCTCTGTGACTAGATGCTGTTGTTTCCCTCGCCACGGTGAACGAATCCCAGAGCCAGCTCTGGGCCCCAGCGCATGCAAACCAAGCTCAATGCTGACTCCCTTCTCCAAGCCTCTATTTCCTCGGGTATAAAACGGGTGTCCGTGAACTAAGGAGTCCAGCACATTACAACTCTCAGAATGTATCGCTGGCAGTTATTCTTCGTACTGCCCCCTTACAGGGACTACATTAGTGAGAAGAGACTTCACCCCTGGGACCTGTTATCCTAACACAGGCAAAGACTGTGTCAGAAGGGTTTCAACAGATTCCAGATGACATGCCCACTGGCTAATTTAATCAAAGGTCTTGTGGGGGAGATACTTGGAAGATGTACGATTTGTTTCTCTTGGATGTGGGCCAAGGGAGTGTATGCTTAGAGCTTCTGGGTACCACCTTGCCGCAATATGGACACTGAGAAGGGAGTCAAAGTAGAGAAAGGGACTTGGATGCCAGGGGCAGGTTTAGTACCTGATGACATACTTGAGTCCCTCCACCTCCCCACCCCCACATCGGCCTAGTCCTACCCCAGGGCATTGAAACTACATGAATGGATTTATTCCTCTAGAGAGCATGGTCTATCTTGTCTGTCACGGTTAGTGAAGGGATCCCAGTTACCACACATTTGCTGAAAGGGCAGAAGCGAAACTGGAGTCTGGTCAGGAGGCTGGAAGAATGTACTGGCTGAGGCACACAGGGCACTCCCGTGGAACCTGCAACTTCTCTATCGGGACGATGGGTGTCGGGGTATGCCCGACGCCACTCCTTACTCCTGGAAATGGTTCACAGTGTATTTGTGGATTCTCTGTAGAGTGTAACGGATGTGCTCATATGAGTCAAGAGTATAGAGTCATATACATATAAAAATAGCTATGACCAGAAAGCGAAATCAAGGCGTGTTCTTTCACTTTCTACTTCAAGTCATAGTGGATCAATTGAGGTTGTTCCAACCAATCACGGCGCCGCAGAATCCCGGCACGAGGGAGAATTCGGCAGGAGGATCCATCTGGAGGTCGAGGCCAGGTTTATTATAAAGGAAAAGCCTGTCTGGAAAGAAAGGGAGGAGTGAGGACGGGAAGGGGAGAGACAGGGAGGGGGAGGGAGGGAGAGGAGAGAAGAAAAAAGTTATTTTCAACCAACTTGTATTATTTGAGAAATCAGGGCAAAAGCTATGTTAATTTGAAAGAGAAGAGAGAGGTGGTGTTCAAGTCCTGTGGTGGTAAACTCCAGAGCTCACTAGTTAAGTCCCCACAGTGTTTGGCGCCAAGGTCTGAGTGCACAAATGTGGGCGCCTTCGGCTAGCAAACCCTCTTCAGAGTGTGACAGGCACAGGTGTAAGGGAAAGCCAGCCTCGACACAGACACGAGAAGTCTATTTAGATCTAAAGAAGTTAGAGTGAGCTGAAGTATTTACTCCTCCTGACTTGCTGAGAACTTTCTTTGACAGACATTCTATTCCCTTGTCCTGAAAATGCATTCAACAAACGTTAAACACACACCTGCACGGGCCGTCCCATGCGCTGGATCCGCCTCGTCGCTTCTCCTCTACTCTTTAACAAGGACCTCTGTCGGGCAGATGGTTCGGTCTCATCTCGTGTACGAAGAAATCAAGGCTAAGGGCAATGAAACAGGTCCCTGGGCTCTCTCCATTCCTGACTTCAAAGCTCACCCTTTCCCTGCTCTACTGGGGAAGCCTTCCAGCTGACTCAGTCCCAGCTCCTTCCCTGGAGAACAGTGGGTGATAAATGACAAATAATCCTCACCCCAGTTCCCACATTTCTTACTCCCAGGAGTCTTAGTGTCTGCAACTTTCTAAAATTAAGTCGCTTGCTTCCTTCCCTACCTTGAGCCAGTTTTAAATATAGGCCCTCCTATCCATCTTCCGTGTTCCCTGGCTTCCTCTGTGCTTCGTGGACCGTCAAACCCAGCAGTACTTTTCCTACTGCCCTCTTGACTTCCTTTGAAAATCTTGTTACTCATGTTTGGCCTGTAGTCCTGTAGACGTGTGTGCCCTTCTTCCCTGATGAAAAGCGGGAGCCTCCCAGGGTCTCAGTCATCCTGATGTCCGGGCTCTGGGATATCTTGAGGCCTGTACAGCTTGGCCTTGAGTGAATTTTCTTGGAGGCAGTGAGATGTGAGAGAGGATAAGCCGTGCATCCTTGCACGTAGCTGCTGCTTCCTTCTCCTAACGTTCAGGTAATATACGTTTTTCCCCAAGTCAGACATAAGGGTAATTAAGTAGTGCCAGTATAGAAGTTCTATTGTACGTTTTCCCTTCCGTGGTTGAAAAAACGAAATCTCCATTTTTTTTTCCACTTGGAACTAAAGAATTTAAATGTCAATTATCATTATGCCTATAAGTACATATAGAAATAGTAGATGCCGCAAGCTTCTAGGACAATCTCGGCACCGCTGCTGAGTTGCTATGTAGCTCTGTATTGTTTCTTCAACACAAAGTGAGTTTTAAGATCATACTGGCCTCATAGGTCAAGTCACTTCAAATAACCCTTGCCCTTGTGAGCAGGCAGTTTCTGGGAGCTATTATTACTGGTGCATTGGCATGTCCTGGGCTTTTCTAGATGCCAGGCTGTGTGCCTAATTCCCTGCATTCTCTCCCACAGCCACAGCAACATGTCACATGTTACCCCTACTGTCACCACTAACTCCTGAACTGGGAGAATGAGATTCACAGAGAGAAGATGAATTTCAAATCCCACAGCTACTCAGAGGCTGGGTTAGCGTCGGGCAGTCGACGTCAGAGCCCCCCCTTTCGCCCACTGTGAGCTTATCATCCTTGGCTTCCAGCTCCTTCTCCGAGGAGTCCCTTGGCTCCTTCCTACCCTGATATCTCAGGGACATATCCACATTAATCTTCGTTTCCTTCTGCTATTTATGTTCTGTTACCTTGTTGATACTGTATCACAAGGGTTGATTCATCAGAAATTATGTCTCAGTGGTTATGACCCTAAAGGAAATGTTCCAGAACATTCCGGAACCTCCACCAACCTGTCTCATGACTGATTTCAGTCATGAATGATAGACTGCTTATCATGGGGCAGAAGGCAATCTATTGTGGGACTATAAGACGTGGGCCTCAAGGGCCTGCTGAATAAGCTGGTGTACACACAGCCTTCCATAAACAGGAGGGGTCAGTCCAAACTGCTGACAGGCAGAGGCACTGCCACAGAGATAGTGAGCCAAAAATTAAAGCCACTGCAGCTACCGTTCTCCACAGATAAGAAAGGGGCTGTTCACGGTCGAAGACTCCCAGGTCACCGTCTCCGTCCCCAGCCTAGCCCAATCTCATCAAAGAAATGCATCAGATGCTACTCTGTCCCCACAGAGCAGAACACACCCACTGGAAAACCAAATCAATAAATTAAAACAACAGCACAAGGCAACCAATGTTTCGATAGAGCCTTAAACACCGTTTCTTCTTGGGAACTGCACTTTCCTTGTCAAAGCTGCTTTCCCTTTAAGACCACAGACTTCTCTGAGCTAGAGGACGGCAGAATGATGATAAATCTCCCAAGCACAACAGCCCCTTCCATCAACTCTCTAATGAGAAACACGTGGAAATGAAGGGGCCCGAGGGTGGGGTGGGCAGAGTTCAGGAAGTCCCACCCACTCCTGGTGTATGTACACGGGGATTTGTGGTATATTTCAAACATCTCAGCATTCTTAGGGGGAGGTGGCAGAGAGCAGAAGTCCGACTACAGCTGGCTGACGCGGGTCAACAGAGATAACAAAGGCCCCCAGTGAGAAAAAGCCAGAGTCTGGTGGCTTCCCTGCTCCCAGTGCCGCAGCACGCATTCTGTAGTGAGCCACGGCTTCACCCTCGGCCTCAGTGCCCACAAGACCTATCATGTTTACAAATCGTTTGTGGGGTACAGTATCTCAACATAGATCTAAGGGTTGGTGTGTCACTTGGTAGAGTGCTTACCTAGCATGCATGAAACCCTGAGCTCCGTATCCGGCGCAGCACAAAGATCAGATGTGGTACACATCTGTCATCCCAGGACTTGGGCAGTCAAGGCAGAAGGATCTGAAGTACAAGGTCATCCTCGGCTTTGTGCTGAATTCGAGGCCAGCCTAGAATACACGAGAGCCTGTCTCGGAACACAAACGACGCTGACCTTAACCTCCTAAGCCTGCTTCTACTTTTGCTACTTTTGTGTTCTCAGGAAATGACACCAATAATCACTCATCATTCAGCTAGAGGGGAAAAAAAGTCAGAGTCATCACTCCATCCGCCATTTCCATATGCAAATGATAAGCAAATGGCTGTGCCTGAGAAATGTCTTCCCAGCCTCCTTTCCAGACCAGGAGCCTGTGCTCAGACCTCTTTGACCTCTCCCTCAGCATCCTCATTGCTGTGGCCTCTCTCCCCTGTCCACCTGCCTACTCTATCTGTGAATGTGATCTTCCTGCTAACTAACCTTTTCCTTCAGAATCTGTCCGTAGTCTTCATCAGGGAGCACAAGGCCCTGAATAACCCAGCCCACCCCTCTCCCGGTTTTCTCCCCAGCAGCTCTGAAGGCTGACACCTAAACTATGCGTACCATCATGACCCATCAGCCACTTCTTCACATTCCTCTCTGCTCCTGAAACTCTCCTCCCCTCATCTCCCATCATCTTCTTGAGGAAGTTTTGTCTGACCTTCCCCACCCCACCCCACCCTTCCCCAAGCTCCACAGCTGCCTAATGCTGTACTGGGTAGCCAGAGTGGCAGTCACCTGTGCGTGTGACATCCTTCTCATTGGGTTCTTGTCTCGAGGATCAAGACTGCTTCATCTATGCATCAGCCACTGCGAGCCAAACCCCAGCCCCATGGGAGAGGAAGAACTGAAAACATATGGAATGAACGAATGGATGGATGGATGGATGGATGGATGGATGGATACTTGGTGTACCTGATGGACTTTTGAGGGGAAGTGAGGAGCCTAAGAGAGCTTCAGGTTTGATGGCATGGTGAGTGACTAGATATGGATGCCTTTGTAAGCACAGGAAATGAGTAAGAAGAAAAGTTTCAGGAAGCAGATGGCTGCCTTGAGCAGGTGGAGACATTTAGGAGGTGCTGGGGCCCTGTGTGAACCACACAGAGCTGTGGATGGGATGTCATTTGGGAATCCTCAGAAGGAGGAGGCTTCAGACATGGGTCTAGAATGAGGAAATCAGTGCAGGTCGGTGGGGAACAGCTGCATTAAAGGTTGGGCAGAGGGGACACGGAAATGGAAATGACAGAGCTGAGCAGCTCCCAGAAGCAGTGCCACCCATACCAAAGGACAATGCTTTCTGGGAACTGACATCTCCAAAAGCGGCCACCTGTGAGAGAGCAGGCAAGGCCCTTTGCCCGCTAGCCCTGCTTGCTCCCGGAAGATGTAAGTCTGTCTACAGAGCTCAGATCTTCGGCATATCCCACACCAGTGCACCTCTCCGTACCTCTCCATCCTTGCTTGCAAGGTCCACATGAAGCCATCACCAAACTCTCATTACCCATCCAAGGACACCTTGATCTTACCCTCTTGGAAAACCTTCCTATCCTGCCTTGCCTGCTAGGCCTCCTCAATTTTGCGAACTTGTCTCTTATGCATCGTCTGCCTTACATTTTTGTCCCTGTGTCTGTCCTCTGGGCAAATCTGAGCTCTGTGGGCATAGGTTGGCTTCTTTACCTCTACAGGGTCAAGACCGGACACAAAGTCTGGCATCAAGTCAAGATTCCTGAGTGACACAGAAAGGATGAAGGACTTTGTACGCTGATATCACGCAGGGCGTAAGTCAACACAAGCAACAATGGCTCATGGAAGGCTCCTCCTGTACTGGGCTTTGGTTGATTGAGGTTCCTTTGGAGATCCCTGCGTTAGCGTACCGGGATGGAGGCGAACTGCTGTCCCAGCCTGTGTGAGCTCCTCACTGAGGTTGAAATGAATTCCTCTCAGTGAGAGGGAGCAGCTTCAGAGGGGGTTACACAGAAACATCCGTTTGTGTGGAGGCTGCCAAACTAGCTTCCCCCTGCCCTCACTACACTAAGGGTGTCTCATAAATGCTAAATAATCATAATGACCATACTCAAGGGGGGTGTCAGTGGCCATAAAAGCAAGTTTTTATGGATGCTTCCCGAGTCTCCAGGTGGGTGGCTAGAAACTGCGTAGGCCTGATGGCCAGAAGTCTCCATACAGGCTGCATCTGAGAGACCTTCAAGCTTGGGTGGCAAGAAGGCACTCCAGTCACAAGCAGGGACACCCAACCTTTGATTGATAGCGGAAGGCCACCCACACAGTGCCTTCTGGAATCTATTGGTGAGTCATGGGATTGTCTTCAATCTGGGCCACTGGGCCTGATACTGAGGCATTTCCTGCTCACGGCTTAGGGGAGTTGTTCCGAGTGAGGGTGGTGACCTCTAAGTCCAAGAAACAGCCAAATGAGAGGAAAGGCCTTATCTCATGTACCTCTCGGGCTCTGGCTTCTGAGGCTCTGTACATCAGAGTCTGTATTCCCTGGGACCGGGTGTAATTTGTTCTACCATTTACCTATTGCCTGTATTCATTCTGCGACCACTAACTGAGCATCTGTGTGGATGCTAGGTGTATAAGGGCTAATAAGAAATAGACCCCTCTTTCCCTGGATCAATAATAGAGAGGCAAGCATTCCCTTGTGATATGCTGATTGTATGTACATAGCCTTAGAGGTGTACACACAAGGAAGGGCAAGTGACAGGACATGGCAGTTGCACAATTTGGAGGAATCAGTAGCATCCCATCAGGCAGGTACAAGGGAGTCTGACTATGCCATATGACATGTTCAAAGTCTCTACCCGTGCAACTCCAGGTCACCACCTCATGTGTGTTTTGGAAGTTCGCAAGGGCACATGCTGGGACCGCGTGTCTTCCTTGGCAGCCCTTGGCAGGAGTCCTGGGTTCTGTTTCTGCTTGTGCTTACTAACTGGATGTATGACCTTGGACCGTGCTCCTCATATTTCTCAATTTCCTCAAGTGTAGGATAAAGAAGCCAGGCAGGATATTTTCCAGATACCTGCTTCCCTCAAGAGTCATCTGTGAGTCTGAGTCTAGGGTAAGATGAATGACTTGTGGTTAAAACTAGTTATTCCAACTGAATTACAAATGAGACCTTAAATCATTCCCCTATTCTTGATTTCCATACTTCTTTTTTACACAAGAAGTTAACTATCGATGCATAAAAAACTGTTTAACTCAAGTGATTTATTTTTCAGAAGCAGAAGCTGAGGCCCAGAGAGAGTAAACAATTTACTGAAAGATACACAAATCAACTGAAGACCCAGACTAGGCTCAAGACCAAGATGTTCTTTCCTTGACAGGCACGGAACCCAGTTAGCACTTGGGAGGCAGAGACAAGTGGCTCTTGCGAGTTCGAAGCCAGTCTCGTCTACATAGCAAGTTCCAGACCAGCTAGGGCTACATAGCAAGACCCTATATCCAAAAATTTAAAAAGTGTTTTTTCCCCCAAGCAAGTAGCTACCGACTCTGGTTATGACTCCCTCTGAGGCGCTGCCCCTCCGGTGGTCTGAGTTTCAAGCCTCTGAACAAAGGCACGTGGAGGCAGAGTCAGGATCCTCCGTGGAATACGATGCTTGAACGATTCTTTCCCTGACTGCCATCCTGTTTCCCTGTGTCTGGCTTCTAAACCAGCGCATGCAGTTGACAAGCCTGGTACATAAAAGACTGGTACTTCTTTGAAATATGACAATCTAAGTGCTTTTCCTCATAAGCAGGTTGTACCTCTGGACATATTCAAGTCAGTTTCAGCATAGCCAGAGAGTACTCCTGAGCACTACCCCCAAGACATCCAAATGAATGAACCACTGTAACTCTGTTTCCTCTGCCTCGATTTGCCTTTCTCTTATCCCAGCTAAAAATCAAAGCACATCCCTCTCTCCACCTCAGGGCCACACCCCTTATCACCTGACCACTGTCTTAATTATCTATCTCCTCCCTTCCACTCTAACTCCTCTGGACAGCTTTGACCCTCCCCTGCTCAGGGCACCCCTCTCACCAGATACAGCCTAGACTCTTCACCCTGACTTACCATCTTCAGTTTCCTTCACTTCCCATCATTGCTCTTTTCCCAGGCACTCACACCGCACAAGAACTCACTGCTGTTATTTACACGGTTCCACAAATGCATTGCACTCTCTTGGGCCCACAGACTCTTCTTGCTCGGGTTATTTTCTGTCCTGGGAATGCTTCTCCAGCCTCAAATCCATCTACCTGGTACCTCTCTTTGTCTGTCTGCGCAGCCGTGACAAATTCCCAGTCTAGGCGATAGGAAAACAGACATTTGTTTTCTCAAGGTTCGGGATGCTAGAGTCCATGATCGCCACCTGGACAAAGCTGGTCTCTTGTGAGCATTCTCTACCGGCTTGCAGCAGCTGCCTACTCTGTACCCTTTCCTTGGTCTTCCCTCTCTAGGACTACATCTTTGGGGCTTCTTCCTTTTCCTTCAGTGGGATTAGTGCTCACACTTCAAATCTCACTTAATTTTAACTATCTGAAGCCTCTCTTGCCAAACACAGTTGTATTGTGAACCAGGGCAGAAGTAGGTGAAGGGGAGTCTTCAGCTATAACTTCTGTTGTACCTCTTCATTCTGTGTGCTAAGGTTATGTATTTCCACATTGGTTTTTCCCACTGAGATATCTGTGACCCCAGGGTTCACTAAGGGCTGCTCCAGGTTTTGTGAGACTTCCAAGTTGTAATGTCTGGTTAGTAAGATGGTGTTTTAAAAAGTAAGTATGAAATGAACAATAGTGAAAAAATTTAGTGTGGAAAGGGGACCCATGCAGTAGTGTGAAGTAGGGGCCCTGGAATTCCGATTTCAGATCCTCACTATTCTGCCTCTTGGCTTCAATGGAGAACGGTCAGCTTGCCCTAATACCAGCAGCTCATTTCCGTTGTTTCTGTCTTTCCTCATTCCCAAGTAATGAACCAATAAAGTCAGTCTTGTCTGAATAAAAAAGAAAGCATTTCAGAACAATACTAGCAATGCACCCCGCTGATTGGCACCCTTTCCGTAGGTTACGAGAATCCAGATCACCTGGGAACTCCTGTGCCTAGCGGTCAACATGAAAACCACATCAAAAGAATCGATCACCGTAAGAGTTCATGACCATGCCAGTGCTCATGTGGCTATGGCTAAAATTCAGCTGCCTAGTGCTCTGTGCTGTGACTCCTGGCAAGATGGAGTTGAGGTGACAGCCTCCCTTCTCCCTACAGTCCAGCTCTCCCTTCACTGTGGCTCAGTCTCTGGCTTCAACCAGCAGCCAAGGAACCGGACTTTCAGTGACAGTTTCAGAAAAGACACGACAAGGAGTTTGGATGTCTACAGATTGAATCTGAATCCAATTTCTCCTCTGAGAGCAGACACGCCCACTTCAGGCAGACAGCTTTGAATCTGTACTTCAGAATTTTTAGGCTCCTGCATCCTACCTGCAGGTTTTCTGTTGTTGTAACCTGCGAATATATTCAGTATGTTCTCCCTAGCTTATTACCTGTGTTCTCTACAGCAATCTGAAGCCAGAGAAGAAGGACGCTTTGGTAACTTCCTGGTGGCCAGGCTAGGGGCTCATGGTTGCCATACCACAGTCTGTGGGTAGAAAGAACAAAGTGTTTCCTAGAAGTAAAAGACATAGTCTCTGGAATCCATGGTGGTTAGATGATCACCACTGTGCTACTAATGAGTCTGTGCTAAAAGAGTAGAGGGGTGCAGAGCAAACGTAAAGGTCAGAAGAAATAAGAACAGCATTGGCTGGACTCTCAAGAGGAAAAATAAAATACCTTTAAAAGAAGAAAGAGAAGCACACATGTGCGCGCGCGCACACACACACACACACACACACACACACACACACACAGAGCACTGAAACCCCTTCTGGCAATCAGCAGAGTAAAACACAGGAAAGCCCCAGACGTCTGAGAGGACTTCCCGATGACCCAGGCAGCATATTTATCTACTGCTCAACACTCCCTCCTTCTTCTCCAAAGAGTGGGGAGCTGCCCGGTTCTGAGGGCCTCTGGTCAGCTGTTTAAGTGGGGCGTTGTCACCAAACCTCCTCAAATCACATCAGGCCTCAGTCCCTTCCAGCTCAGGGCTGAAAAGCTAGTCCTCCAATGCAGATTGAACTGTTCACCCCAATCAATTATGAGCAAGCTCATCACAATCCCCAAATAAGTTTGCTTGGTCTGACCTTGGCAATCTAGCTAAAGAAGCATCACTCCTCTCGAAAGGATCTATCATCTTTTAATGGCTCACCCCAGGGCAGAGGAATTCATAGCTGGGTTGTCTCACAGCCCTGGGAGGCCAGAAGAGCTTAGCACTAAGAGTCCGTCCTTCATTACTGATGGGGAAACCGAGGTACAGAGGAACTTTTCTCAGGATCCTAACTTTATTATACTGTTAGAAGGAGTCCCTAGTACTGCTCGGCTTCCTCCACAGAGTGTACCATTCTTACCCTGACGGTGTTGATGGTTGACTGACAGGTTCAGCAGGAGCTTGGCCAGTTTGGATTCCCCTTAAATCTGCTGTGTGACTAGTGACTTCTCTTCCTGAGCCTCAATTCCACCCTTCAAGTGACACAATGGTGATGTTTACATCTAGGTTGCAGCTTTTAATATTTCAGCTCTTAGTATTTAATGTCTTCATTCCTTCCTTCCTTCCTTCCTTCCTTCCTTCCTTCCTTCCTTCCTTCCTTCCTTCCTTCCTTCCTTCCTCACTCCTTTCTTTCTAAATACAGAATAGGGACCATGGTAATACAAAGAAGCATTCGTGACAAACTGATCTTGCCCAAAGGAAGGTAATCTCCAACTGGGCTTCAGTTTTCTTGTCTATGAAACAAGGGGGCGGGGGCAGAGGGTGTCTCCAGTTGCACCCCCTCTCATTCATTTCTCTGCAGTCCCAGATCTTGGCAGTACCTGGCAGAGATTAACTCAGTACCCTGCCCAGTACACAGATGTACATGGTCTATCCCCAAGAGACCCTTAGAAATCTACAGTAAAGCGGGGAAACACCCACAGCAAGCGTGAAATGTATGTAAATAATTAAAGCATTCAGAAGTCAGATAGAGAAGGGGATTGTGGCCACGTCAGGGGCTGGCAACGAGAGAGTCAGAGGGGGAAACCCAAGACGCTCTGTGGTTCTTGATTAAAACAAGCAAAAATGTTAAAAGGAAGTAGAATTTTGATTAGGGAAAATCATTTCTGGAATGAAGTTCTCTGAAGACCCTCCTGTGTAGCAACTACTGATTTACTCAAGGTGTTGGGATCAGTAAGCTTGTTAGGGAAAATGTAGTATGGAATTGGAGGGCGGAGAGGGGAAGGGAGAAGGAGAAAGAAAGAAAGAGGGTGGAACAGAAAGGAAGGAATGGAGAGGGAGAAATACATGGGAAGAACGCAAGGAAACTGCCTCAAGTTTACACTTCCAAATCCTATTAGTTCCTTCACTGAGAATATTCCATGAATGAAGAAAGGAGAAAGAGAGGAAGAGAGAGTATGCAGAGAGGAGGGAGGAGAGGAGAGGCGGGCAAGGACAGAGGGAGCAGGGGAAGAAAAAGAGGGGAGAGAGAGGAGGAAAGGTACTCTTGAGGACAGTAGATACCCCAAGGATGAATCGCCCAACAAACGGGACAGAACGCAGCACCGGGATCTGGCTGCTGTGTCTGACAGCAGCAGTGTCCTCATCACCAGCCGGGCATCATGGGAACATAAACCCGAAGAACCAAGGGTCCTTCCAGGTGCCCAGTGAGTCCCAACAGTCTGAAGTATTATCTGCACAAAAACTTCTATCACCGTGGATCATGTCACCATGGGCAAATCACCTGCTGTCTCTGGACCCTGAGTCGCATCATCTGTCAAATGGGCCCGCCATATCTTCACCAAATAAAGGAGGTTGGATTATCTAGACTTTTGAGCTGCTGTCCAGCTTGACGTCACATGACACAATTTTCTACCTGGAATGCACTCTAGAAAAGTGAGTTTCCCAAGCCTAAGAGAAAGCTAGATCTTAGAGGTAGAATTTCTGTGAACTCCTTCCTTTTCTATGTTTAACTATGTTAAACTATGTTTAACTAGAATTTTTAATTGGTCACAAGACCATCCTACTAAAGAGATTAGTGATGGGGAGGGGGCTTCCACTTACAGATACGTGTGGCCATGAGACCAGCTTATGGGATTTGAAAATAGTGTGTGCCTCCTGTCCCTAACCTACAAGACAATAGTGAGGTCTTCTTTTCCCTCTTCCTGGTGAATAGCATATTGACTTGATGGCAGGAGTGCCTTCTTGGCCCTAAAGAATATAGAGCAACGGAAAAGGTCATACTATGGATGCTCGTGGATGCTCGTCATTTCAGCTATAATCCACCCGAGCTGAGAAAGAACAAATTCTCATCTTGTCCATGTCACTGTCTTCTAAAAAACACACCTATTTTAAGGAAAAATGATTCACAGACTTTCCAGTTTGGAATATAGACATTTTATAGATTTAATATAGACATTTTAATGCGAATATTCTCTGTTTTCCACAGTGTGGCTACAGGCATACACGTGGATTTAAATGGGCCACAAAAACTTTATGGCGGGGTGAAGGTGGTGAGGGTTGACTAGGATCGAAAACCCAGACTGTGTTCATGCTGAACGGAGAGGAGGCAGGCAATCATTTCAACAAAACACAAACTTTAAAATGTCGCCAAGTTTTTCATTTTTCCTTGCCCCTTTCTGAACCCAGGGCTGAGTAGAAACAAAACAAAAGAAAACATCTAGTCATTTAAAACCTAATTCCTCTGTGGCTCTGGAGCAGTACCAGCAATGTCAGAAGCCCAGAGTATGAGGAAGACCCAAGAGATGGAAAAAGCCACGCCCCATGCTCTCAGTCTCGTCCCTGCCAGGGTTTCCATCTTGATCTAGTATACAGACTGGGTTGAAGAATGCAAAGACCTCTGCTGTTCTAAGTGATTAGTCCCAATCTCCCAGTGAACAGAGGAAGGAACTCAGATCCAGAATGAGTTGTGGCTTGTCAAAAGTCACACGGCCAGGGATAGCAAGTTCCCAAGCCTAGAACTCAGCTTCCGTCACTGTATCAGACCTGTGATCTGGAAAACCAGCTTCTGCCCGGGACCCATGTGAGAGGTCCTCCTGGAACTGCAGGGGGTTTTGTCCTCTGGACAGAGCTCGCCCTTAGTTTGTGACTTTAGGTAACTCTTCTGTTCACTCATTTCATCCAGAGGAGTCTTGGACCACAGCAGCACCAGGGCCTGGGGATGATGTGATCAGCTCCTTAATCACGCTCCAGGAAGTCACAGCCCAACAGCTTTCTCAGGTAAAGCATCATCTTCTTAAGTGTCAACAAGAAGGGTCAGGTAAGTACCTGGTGGCAGGAATGGGACCCAAATTCCAAAGCACTGGAGGTGGCTACTTACTCAGGATTAAGGTGATTATCACAACAAACCAGTTCTTCCCAGTTTTCACAGGCCCTTTGCAGGCATCTCTCATTTAGAGGCTCGCACAGTGTTAGGAAGAAAAACAGGACAGAAACTAACATGCTCTTCTGCTAGATTAGCATGAGACCGGAGGCCCTCAGGATTGCGGTAGATAGGGACCTCTTCAACGGAGGGGAATGTTACCAGTTTGGTGCCCTGCTATTCGATGTCACTTAAAATACTTCACCTGGAATGGCGCCTAATAAATCTTGCTTAATGAATGACTAAGAAATGATATCTACCAACTTTCCTAACCTTGCCTGTCTCAACCTGCTTTCGAAGGCTATCGGTAAAATATCTCAGACTGTACTTTCTAAACAATAAAAGTCTATGTGGCTCACTGGCGGCAGCTGGAAAGCTCAGGGTGATGACATTAGCATCAAACCTGGCATGTGGTGAGGGTCTCATGCCGCATTTTAACACGACAGAGGACATCTCGTGGTGAGACACAGCAAGCCTGCCAGCTCAGGGCTCTGCTCCTCTTCTTACAAAGCCATGAATGCCATCCCATTGGCCCCGCTCTCAAGACTTCATCAAACCCTCAAAGGCTTCACCTTCTAATGGCCGCGAACATAAATCTGGGGGTTGTTTTCAACACACAAACCTTTGGGAGACACACTGAATCCACAGCACTGCCACCTTAATTCAGGCCCTTCACACACTCCTCAGTCCCCACGCTGGCCACAGTTGATCAAAGACAAGTGCGCATTCGTAGAGAACGTTTGCCTAACTCTGAGGCTTGTACAGTCTCTTCTTGCAGCCGGGACGTAGTCTTCCTCGTTGGCCTTGGATCAGCCCTGCACATCTCCATCTCGACATTCAGAACCACGGCCTGTTGAGCAGACAGAAATAGTCAATCAGCCCAGGGAAAGAACTTAGGAGTGAAAAGAATTCATCTGTGTTCAGCTTATCAAGCTAGGGGTTTGCAGTTGGTTCAGAATAGGCAGTGACTGGTTTGCTTGTTTGTTTGTTTGTTTTTCTAAACAAGGTCTTCCAGGAAGGATGACCTGATTGGCCTGAAACGTGTTATACAGTCCTGGTTGGCTTCAAACTCATAAGGACTCCACCTGCCTCTGACTTCTGAGTGCTGGGATTAAATAGACCCCACTGTGCTCAATTTAGGGGTAACTTTTTAAGTGTTCTGTAAGTGCCAACTGTGGTCCCAGCGGAAAAATCTTTGTTCAGACCCCAGCATAGTCGAGTGTCTACACAGTCCTTTGGCTTGACTGCTTTCCTGTGGAAGCTGAGCTCTTCCACAGCAGGGGCCCTGCTCTCAGAAGTATCTCGTCCCTCGGGCTCACAGAAGAACTTAACAAATGTTTATTGGATGACGAAGTGAATCACTGATAGCTGAAGCAAACAGAGAAGTAACTTCTTCAGAGTCCACACGGCCCACGAGTGGCAAGCCCGACTCGAACCCCTGACATCACCGAATCTCGTCCATCCCTAGGGTTCCTTCTAGAAGCCAAGCCCTCAGAAACCTTGTCAGTGGTAAAGACAAGCCAGGTGAATTTCATTAATTTGGACCACTCTCATGCATCTCATTTGCTGGGTCACAGGAATACTTGGGGAAATTCGTTTTTGCACCTCCGAGTCATAGTTCTGCCTGCTCAGCGCTCGTCATCAGATGTGAGAGAGGCTAACCAAGTTCACGCAGTCCAAGTTTTCATAACAGCTCTCAAGCCAGGGTCACCCCCTTGCATTCTACCCCGCCAAACCTACAGTGGCTTTGCCACAAAGTTTCCCTTTAAAGCAATTTACACTGTGGCCGTTGGAGATGATATCCAGATCCCCTTGTGACGTGCTCCACAGGAGAAAATGAGCAGGGAGTAGAAAATGACCACATGGGCAATAGGGCGAGCCAGGTTCAGATCCCTGCCTTGCCCTGTACTCGGGCAGGTGCGAGCAGATAATTCCTCATTGCAGAAACGAGGCCTAAGACAGGCCTGTTTTGGAATGTTTGAAAGGCTATTGAGTTGTGGGGGAGGGGAGGTTGAGGTGTGTGTGTGTGTGTGTGTGTGTGTGTGTGTGTGGTGTGTGTGTGGTATGTGGTGTATGTATATGCGTGGTGTGTATGTATATGGCGTGTGTGTAGTGTATGTGTGTGTGTGTGGTATGTGGTGTGGTGTGTGTGTGGTGTTATGTGTGAGTGTGTGATGTGTGTGGTGTATGGTGTGTGTGTGTGTGTGTGTGTGTGTGTGTGGTGTGTGGTATATGGTGTATGTGTGTGTGTATGTGTGTGTATGTGTGTGGTGTTGTGTGTGAGTGTGTGATGTGTATGTAATGTGTGTGGTGTATGGTATGTGTGTGTGGTGTGTTTGTGGTGTATGGTGTATGTGTGTGGTGTGTATGAGTGTGTGGTGTGTGTGTGTGTGTGTTTGCTTATCCATCTAAAATAGGAGCTGTGTTCAACAGAGGAACATGGTCTCCAATGACAACCCCAGCATTCTCTTTCTTCGACTGTCAGCAAATGGCTGGGCATCTACACCGCAATTCCTCTGGTGAATACAGGAATCCAAATTTCTGCCTGAGTATTTGGCAGTCCCTTGCTTTTGGGACCTTGAATCCTAAGTGCCCTCTGAGGCCTCCCTCCTCTCCCTGTCTCCTTAGCCCTATAGCAGAGCAGGAAAGAGCAAGCTCTAGGATCCAACATGCAGTTTGATTTTGGGAAAGTTGCTTCTCAAGTCTCTGTTTTCTCCTCTGAAAAAAGTATCTGTTTAGTTGACTCCTAACCACAAAGGCTAAAGGAATCTTAAGTACTCCCAAGGAGCATTGTTAAGTGCTAAGCAAGGGTAAGCTCATGTTCATGACCATTGTTATTAAAAAACAGAAAGAAACCTCCGTATTCCGTATTCTTTCGCAACTTCACATATCTGTACATGTAATGGACTCTGATCATTGCCACCCATTGCTTCTCTTACCCTCCTACTCCTGCTGAATCTTCTCTTCTCAACAAGTTCCTTGTGTTGGGGTGAAGGGAGGGGAGACTGCTTTAATTAGGGTGTCTGCATGAGTGGAAGGGAGTTATTTACTTAAGCAAAGGCAACTTTAAAAATACTGAAAGTCAAGTCTTAATGAAGCATCAAGAAACAAAACA
Organism: Cricetomys ansorgei; assembly: GCA_026225945.1. NCBI lineage: Eukaryota > Metazoa > Chordata > Mammalia > Rodentia > Nesomyidae > Cricetomys > Cricetomys ansorgei. Next base: position 393,986 of record JAMJFZ010002229.1, read on the forward strand.
AAAAACAAGAAAAAAAAAAAAGCAGACACATCTCAGATTGAAGGGCGGTGTATCTAAGACCTGAGTTCTAGCCTCATGACTCTCTCATGCTGTGATCTTAAATAATTAGTTAACTGTCACTGTGTCTCCACTTATGTCTTAGTAAAACGAAAGGATGAGTAGTCCCCACGGGCCTTCTGGGTCTTGCATTCTGTGGGTTCCAGGATGGCTGTCCCTTTGCACCTGTTCCTTCTGGTCCTGAACCGCTTGTCTCAGCTATGGCCAGGGAAGTCTGACTTCCTGCTGTATTTCTCCGAATCATATAGACACTCCCTTTCCTACTTTAAGCTATCCTTCATTTGCCTTGCTGTTACCTACCTACCACACTGAGCATTTCTAGAGGGAACGGCATGGACGGACTGATACAATGTTAGGAAAAGTTAGGGAGGCAGATGGCATCCCTTTTGAACTCTGCCCCCTACTATTTGGGTGATGTTGGATAAGCCGCTTCAAGCCTCCAAGTCTCCACTGCTTCATCTAAAAAGAGACAGCAACATCTGTATCACGGGGCTACATCCAATTTCTGGGACAGAAACTGGAAAGGCCTGAAAGTTGCCTGTCTTTCCGGAAATGTGAGGTGTGGATGAAGGGAAGAAGGAATGTCGGTGGGGTGCCTGCGATGGGGGGCGATCCTCTTGGAAAAGCTTAACTCCACGGACCAGACCTGCCTGGCGGAAAAACTGTCCCCACTAAGGTGGAGCCGCTCTCCGAGAAGCCACCGGCTGCTACCATTGCACTGGGCGGAGCCTTTTTTTCTGCCCGCCCACGGGGCGGACTCTGATCCCGGAACTGGAAAAAGGAGGAACTGGGGGCTCCGGTGCAAATACCCTCAGCCATGCTCAACCCCAGACAAAGACACCGCTGCAAAAATAGTCTGCATTTGCATTCTGAAGCCGCGCGGCCTGGACTGAGAAGCAGAGAATAAGGTCCAAGAAGCCGAGGACAATGGAGGTCTCCTCTCGCCACCTGGCAGCCAGGCGAGACACAGGTCTAGGACAGACGGGCACCCAGGGCTAGGGAAGGAGCCTGGTCGCTTTACTGGGGGTCCCCTTGGTAAGCCCCGGTGGAAGCAGGGGGAAGGCCAAGGCGCCAGAAACTGCCCGCAGCGCTGGGTCCTTCGCACAGTAAGAAGTGCCACCAGAAGCAAGAGAGGAAAGTCAAATGATGCTCTTGGGGGAATATGTGTTTGTCGAAATTGACAGTAGAGAAATCAGTACTCTTCCCCAGGGCCTCGAAAACCGCCCTGGCACTACCCATTCCATCCTTCTTCGTTCGCAGCTTCGGGTCCTCCAGTCCAGTTCCTCTGCCCACCCTCCCCTGAACCTGTAGGGCAACATGAGACAGGAGGCACGTGGATTTTCTGTTACCAATAAGTTCTGCACAGCGGAGTGGTCCTGATGCTGCCAACAGTCCAACTTTCCAGAGGGTTTTTCTTGCTCTTCGCAGCCACTACTTTACAGGGTACTCTTTGTTCTCAACCTCCAAAACGCTCCTTACTTTCGTTGTTCCTGTTTTATTTCAGAAATGGAGGCAATTAGGCCAGAACTTCCGGAAACCTTCCCCCTACCCTACAACTGCCTCCCACCCGCACCCCTGCATCGTGCTCCACCTAGGCTTCAACAACCCCTGCCTTCCTCCAGAGTGATCTCGGCCCTATTTTCGTGGGTGGAATAGCCATGGGTTTCCTAAGTATTACTTTCTCATCTCTGAGTCATTTTGCTCAGCAAACAAATATTCTCTCGTTTCTCCCATCATGTTTTGTTTTGAAAGTTTTCCCTCTGACTTTTTTGTTTTGTTCTGGTTTTTTATGGCATTGGTGTTTTGCCTGCACGCATGTCTGTGTGAGAGTATGTCAGAAGCCCTGGAACTGGAGTTACAGATAGGCGCCAGCTGCTGGGAATTGAATCCGGTCCTCTTAAACTCCAGCACTCTTAACCGTTGAGCCATTTCTCCAGCCCCCATTTCTCCTGTCTTTAAAAGTAAATCGAAAGAAGAGCAAAACCATACCGAAACATCTCTTTTGGCTCATGATCTCTTTCTTTGTCCAGTGACCTTCCGGTTCTCACTTCCGGCGGTCCAGACAACTACAGAGAAATTCTCCATGCCAACAGTCTTCATCTACCCACAGAGGGAAAATAATTCTGCAAAAATGGTGTCCTCTTAACACATTCATAAAGTGTCTAAAACCTTCACTATTAATTTAAGTTGTTCCAAAGAATGCAATTAATGCCGACCATGAGCATTAGAACTTAAAACAGACTAGTTTTCAAAATATTGCTTGTCTACAATGTGACCAGCATCATTCTAGAACGTGAGACCATATAACAAAAGTTAGAAAAACTTGGCCAATGTTTTTGGCCACCTTATATGGGGGGGTAGAAGAAACAACCGTAAGTGAAGACCAATTGGAGAAAGGGAGCGGTGACTAGAAAGCCAGTCTTACGGTCTCACGCTGTGTTAGAACACAAGCCATGCTCCTCTGCCCTTCACCACAATCAGAGACCTTGGGGCGTCACCAGGGGTAGGATTTCTCCCCACCTCCAAGCAAGCAAGCAAGCACCACTGGCAGTCCTCTAATTGAATCCAGCGTGGCCGCTGTCTTCCGGCTGCAGTGCCAGATCCCAGGTGGAGGATTCGGTACCCAAGGTCATCTGCCTGAAGTCCCAGTCCCAAGCTTCCAGACCTCTTGATGGACACTGTCCAGCTACTGTTCCCACAGCCTCCTCTGGTTTGATTAACTTGTCGAGTGGCTCAGAGGGCTGGGAACAGTGCTTGCAGTCCTGTCTAGGGACGCTGCCCTCCACGGGCCTTCGGTGGTCAATAGTCCGAAGGCCCTCATGGCATGTCCTTTGGTTTATTTTATGGAGGCCTTATTGCACAGGTGTGACAGGAGCAGAGCCAGCCATGTCCAGACGTGACTGGACATGAAGAGTACCATCCAGCAGGAGCAAGCAGAGTGGACAGACCCAGTAAGGCCTGGCTTCTTGAGCAATTTTCTGGACCTCCTGGAGCATTCCTCCTTTTAGGATATGACAGGATCCATCCAGACCAGTGTTTCTCAACCTTCTTACTGTTGGGACCCTTTAATATCCTTTAATGTTGTGCTGACCCCCCCAACCATAAAATTATTTTTGTTGCTACTTCATAACTGTAATCTTGTTATTGTTATGTAAACATCTGATGTACAGATAGTTTTAGGCAATCCCTGTGAAAGGATCATTCAACTCCCAAAGAGGTTGTGACCTGTAGGTTAAGAACTGCTGATCTAGCCTGAGGAGGGAAGGTCTTAAGAGCTAATGCCAGTTTAGGTAGATGTACGCATTACATCCTCTTCCACATGAAGACCAGAGCTTCAATGTTTTCCTCAATCCCAATCTTCAATCCCCAATCCACGTTATGTTTTGAGACAGTCTCTTGCTCAAACTGGAGCTCGCTGATTGGCTACCCTGGATGGCCCTAGCGCTCCAGGTGTCCTGTCTAGGCACATCAGCACCTGGGCATCTAGCTTTTCGTGTCAATATTGGAGATTTGAATTCGGGTCCTCATCTAGTTTGCTTTCTGTTACTGTGATTTAAAAAAATTAAAAAAAGAAAGAAAAGAAGAAAAGAAAGAAAGAAGAAAGAAATCATGACTAAAAGCAACTTAGGGAGAAAAGGGTTTATTTCATCTTCTATTTTATAGTCCACCACCAGGAGAAGCCAACAGGAACTCATGTAGGCTAGAGGCAGGAACTGAAGCAGAGGCCATGGAGGAGTGCTGCTTACTGGCTTGCTCCCCACGGCTTGCTCAGCCTGCTTTCTTACCCAGCCCAGTATCACTTGCCCAGGGATGGAACTGCCCACAGTGAGCTGTCCCATCCCTTCAGTCACTAATCAAGATAATGCCCGTCAGGCTTGCCTGCAGGCCAATCTGAAGGAAGCATTTTCTCAATTGATGTTTCTGCTTCTTAGATGACCTTACCTTGTGTCAAGTTGACAGAAGACTAACATTGCTTTATACCAGAGGATCAAAGAATTCCTCTTGCAGAAGGGTGAGGTAAGCAGAGATCTTAATGACAAGGAGGAGTACGGGCTGGAAGGCTGGAAGGGCACAGGGAAGAGCATTCCAAGCAGGAGAACATTCCAAGCCCCGAGGAAGGAAAGGTAGATCAAAGCGGGTGAAAGAAAGCCTCACCATTGCTGTTTTGGAAAACCAAGTCCAGGAGAGAAATAGGGATTTGTCAGTCTCCCAGAGAGGGGGTTAGGTTGGGATTGAATAGAGTAAGGTTATCATGTGACATGTATCAGCAGTGACGTCCTCTGATCTACAGAAAAGCAACAGCCATACTGAACATGACCCCAAACAAGCCCACCCTTCCCAGCCATCTCTGCCTTGTCCGCCGTGTGTCTCACCCACGTGCCCCGGGGCTTCCACCCACCGGCTCCAGGTGCTGAGTCCTAATGTTTATCTCCAGCACAGATGTCTATTGTAACCATCTCCTGCCTGTTGACTCTGGAAGTCTGCCTCCATCCCAGATGTCTACACTGAGCCAGAGCATCCAGCCCCAAACTCAAACAAAAGCTCTGCTCCGTTGTCTACACTGCTGTGTGTCTAAGCCAGACATTTGGGAGAACACTGTAGATGTTCGATAAATAGGTATTAAATCAGTGAATTATACAACTGCATTTGCAACCTTCATTTACTGGACTTGTCTTCATTAATGGCCCATGGATGGCTCAAATTTATGTCCAAAGCAGAACTTAAGCCCTAGCTTTCTTCTCCAAATTGCTGTTACCCTGTGTTCCCTCCCTCTATGATCAGGACACAAGCTAGAGGACTGATAACGTCAGAAATGTGGGCTCTGAGCTTACCTTTGGGTTCCCCATACCCACAGAGGAAGAAGCCTTTCCAATTCTAATTCTCGTTTCTAGAATCCGTGTCTACGTGCAGCCCTCCGCCATGTTTGAAATCCCACCGCCTTTTGTTTGGGCAGCAGTCATGGTCACCTCATGTTTTTATCTCCCTCCCACCTAAGCTTCTTTTCAATCTATTCTGCACAGTGCTTCCCGGAGTGCTCGTTTAAAAATTATTCCTAAATTGTCAAAGCCATTGTCCTACTTGGGGTTACTACTGCCGTGATAAAGCACTATGGCCGAAGCCAGCTGGGGAGGAGAGGGTTTATTTAGTTGGCTTACTAGTCCACATGGCAGTCCATCACTGAAGGAAGGCAGAACGGGAACTCAAGCAGAGTTGGAACCTGGAGACAGGCAGGAGCTGATGCAGAGGCCGTGAAGGGTGCTGCTCACTGGCTTGCTCAGCCTGCTTTCTTACAGAACCCAGGCCCACCAGCCAAGGGACGGCACCATCTACACAGGCAGGGCCCTCCTCCACTGATCACTAATTGAGAAGCTGGATCTTATGGAGACATTTTTCTCAACTGAGACTCTCTATTTTCAGATGACTCTAGCCTGTATCAAGTTGGCATAAAACGAGCGGCACAGCTGTGGATTCATTCCACAATTATGGAGACTATAAAGAAAAAAAAAAAAAAAACCTTAAAAAAATAAAGGACAGCCTGCGTCAACTACACAGCAAGCTTGAAGCCAGGTAGGGTTACATGAGACAATGTCCTAGAAATAAAAAACAAGAGAAAAGCTTATAAAGCTAACTCGCACACACTTTAATTTTTTAGGCTTGGCTCATGTTTTTCCTATTATTCAGTAAAAATAGACTTGATAAAATAAAGCACACATCTAGAAGTTTGGTAACATTTTACAAATAAACTTCCGTATTATTGAAAAATAAAGAACTTGAAAAAAAAGGAAATCACTAATGCCCATTATGAAAAAGTCAGTACAGTTTGATTTCAGGGGGGTTAGGATTCCATTTCTCTTACTACTTAGTCTGCATAGTTATCTCTTGCTCTTTTAAAATAAAGTCAGTTCACTGTGTCATTGTTTTTGTTTGTTTTGTTCTGTTTTGTTTTGAATTTTGACTCAGAATATCATGTAGCCCGTTCTGGCCTCCAAATATATAGTAAAGATTAGGCTCGCTAGGGTGGTAGTGGCGCACACCTTTAATCCCACCACTCAGGAGGCAGAGACAGGTGGATCTCTGAGACTTCAAGGCTAGCCTGGTCTATAGAGTAAGTTCCAGGATAGCCAGAGTTACAACAGAGAAACCCTGTCTCAAAAAAACCAAAGAGAGAGAGAGAAGAAGAAAGAAAGAAAGAAAGAAAGAAAGAAAGAAAGAGAGAGAGAGAGAGAGAGAGAGAGAGAGAGGAGAGGGAGGGAGGGAGGGAGGGAGGGAGGGAGGGAGGGAGGGAGGGAGGGAGAAAAAAGATTAGGCTTGCTCTCCTAATCATCTTGCCTCTACCAAGTCCTGGAATTACAGACGTGTACCACCATGTCTGGGCAAATCATTCTACTTAAACTTTGAACTCCTTTTTCAGTTGAACTTTATCATGAATGTTTTTGTATATCTTTAAAGACAGTTTGAAAAGCCATATTTATTCGGAAGTGGGGGTGCGGGGCAGGTGCCACAGCATGCATGTGGAAGTCAGAGGAGAACTTTTTGAGCCAGCAGGATCTTTCTCGTTTCTACCATAGTGTTGTGGCTCCAGGTCAGCTGGTCCATGAGCTTCTGGGCCATTCTGCTTCGTCTGTCTCTCGTCTCACTGTCTCTCACCGTGAGAGCACAGGGATCAGAGAGAAGGACCTGCCTCTGCTGGTCTAGGATTGAGCCTGGGTAGCCAGATTTGCAGGGCAGCACTTCTAAGTGCTGAGTCGTCTTCCCAGTCCTGTTGACTCAAACCCTAACTCCCCAAATCAAACTGTACTGACTTTTACGTGATGGCGGTCATTAGTGATTTCCTTTTTTTCAAGTTCTTTATTTTTCAATAATACAGAAGTTTATTAATAAAATTTTTACCAAATTTCTAGATGTGTGCTTTATTTTATCAATTCTATTTTATTAAGCAATAGGAAAAACATTATTGAGCATATCCACATTAAAATATATCAGTTGAGCATATCATAATCTATCTGATCATTATCAGTTACTTAGCATGTAGTTTTGTTATTGTGAACAGACTTCACAATATATTCTTGTACTAACATAATTTTCTCTCTGATTAACTCCTTTTAGAAATTTCTACACTTAAAATTATTAGTTCAACTTTATTGGACTTTTGAAGTACTTGCCAAGTTGGGTCAAGCAACTTGTTTAAAAATATAAAACAACCCATGTTGTTTTCTGTTTTAAAAAGTCTCTAAAGATGAGTTGTGGGCAGTAGTTTAGACTCCTGGGATAGAGTATTCTGCAGATTTGCCCTCAGTTTACCTCTCTAACTCCGGCTCCTCTTTGGGTTTTCTGAAACATCCTGGCCTTTTTCTTTCTCTTTGTCGGCTGTTTCAACTGCAGTTCCCTGACTCCCGGAGCTATATTTAACTCTCAGCACAAGACAGATATTTGCTGACTGGATGATGAATGACGAAGCAGACATTGGTAGCACCTTCACAACTCTGACCTCAGTTTACCCCCATTTCCTGTGCTCTCACTGGTGATGACTTCACGAGCCTGTCTTCCTTGGGGACTGCCACTCATTTCCTCTGATGTCTTGGTTCATGCCGGAGTCTCCCAACTGAGCAGATGACATCATAGTCCTGGAACCCCTCTGCCAATAAATGTGGACCCCAGGCAGCACCCCCTGAAGCAAGTGTAAAGAGAACAAGACTGAAAGGGCCAGGAGAAAGCTTCTGCTTGCCCATGTGTGCTAGAGAATGAGAGGAGTGGCACCTCGGGCACAAACAAGTGCTCGATGGGATGGAAAGAGGAGAGGGCATGGGGAGGACCAGCCTCAAAGAAGGACAAAGGAGAGAAACCAGGACACTTGGCATGCAAGCCGTGTCTATGGGAACCACTGCCCACTGAGGCTGCCCTAGTAATGTGAGACTCATTCACCTTCTCCCTACTCTTTGAACCCACAGGAAGCTTGCCATTCACTGTTTCGATGGACTCTACCCCCACCTCATCCCCTCTAATAGGCACCTTCCCTAGGAAGAAGTTCCGACTGAGAGCTGCCTGGACCACTTGTTCCACAATTTGGCCAGCAAAGCACTAGCGGTTTGTCCTCTCTTTTTCCTGTCTACTCGCACTGCGGATAGTGCATTATCTTTACAAATGTCACCTAATGATTTGCGTCATCCACCCAGGGAGGACCGGGAACACGCACATACACATTGTGTACGGATACTCTAACTTGTGTGCGTATCCCATCACACATTCAGTCACATATATGTGAAAATACATAAACCTACGTACATACATACGTCGACATACGCACGGTAACGTGTCAACCAGAGTGGGGAATGCCCTCATCCTCCATGTAATCGGTGTTCATCAAAGAACAACTGTGGGTCCACCCTAAGGGAAAAAATGGCATCACTCTCTAGGAAGGTTACCATCAGCGGAGGAGATGATAGACAGACAGTAGGCAACCGTAGACAACAGAGGCGACGAAGGCACGTAACCTCGTGGCATCGTAGTTTTCAAAGTGAAGGTGGGGCTGGATCTGAAAGTTGAATGTCAAGCAAAGCTGAAGTTTCTTCAAGAGGTTCAGCTGTATTAGAGTTTAAAAAGGAAACCCCAGGGCGGCAGAGGCGGATCCCAGCACCTGTCTGGAGGAGAAGAACGGAGAAGGAAAACACCCTACAGTTGAAGGCAGCAGCGCGCAGGCCAGCCACGTGAGGACGAGCTGCCACAGGGTGTGGAAGGGAGCCTTAGAGAAAGAGCTTACTCAGGCCCAAAGTACAAGAAAAGTCACACTTCCGTTCTGACCAGCATCTGAAAGGGGACAAAAAAGACCAAAAAGAACAAAAGAAAGAAAGAAAAGAAATATGTGTTTCTGAGTCCGGGACTCCGAAAGGCAGACAGAGTGAGCTGAGCCTCAGGAAAGATTGTAGACATGGTGCTAGGGGCTTAAATTTGGGAAGGAAGAGTAAAGTGTCTCATTCAAGGGATAATCATTCGCCTATCTCTTTAGCAAGGCTTAAGGTGACCCTGCCTTCCTACGGGTGGTCCCTTAGCCAGGCAACTGGATTAACTCTTCTCTGTTTTGAGTAGTTCAAAGTGTTAGTTCTTCACCCAGATCAGGGATTCATCCTCTTTGACCAGAAGGAACTAAATTTTCCTAATGGGCCTTTATTGCTACTGTGCCGTACTGATGCGTTTCCCTAGGACTTAGTAAGCAATTCGTAAATACGTAGTCAGTGAGTAACTGGGACGGTTTGAGTTGGAATGCCAGTTTTACTGCATGTTAGAAGTGTCAACTAAGAAAAGAGTCTTAACCGAGCCTCAGTTTCCCTCTCAGTAAGGTAAACCAGACTAACTTCAACACCATTTGGAGGATTTAAATGAAGCTAACCATGTGAAATGCAGTGGTCAGTCACCTGCACATCAAGAGCTGGGAGAAACGGCATACAGACGTGGGGCTAGCAAAGTTTGTCTGTACTTCAGAAAAAAACAGATCTCCAGTCGTTTCCAAAGCGAAAACCAACAGTCTTTAGCTTTTCTGAATCTGAAGCCTGTTTAATTGGTGGTTACTAATGGTCATGTGGCTTTGGTACCCGGATGCCGGTTAACTGGTTCAACAGGGACTATGTTGTCCCAGAGAGGAAAGCAGAATGCAGGCATGGTGAGGCATGCTTTTGACCCAGGGAATCTCAGACTTGTTGCAGAGATTTCCTCGTGTAATTCTGGTCCACAGTGCTTTGAGGTTAGAACTGATGTCTGACCCAGCATGCACTGAAGTAAGCCTCTTAGAGACACAGAGAGGACTGTGCATGCTGCAGCAGAATCCGCAGGTGTAGGGGCCAAGTACAGGTGCGCCTCTAGGGGATTTTCCCTCTAGGAGAGTCCTATCCGTAGGTTATGGTTGAGGAGGGTCTTCTGCTTCAGTACCACCACCATGCTCCTCAGGGATGCAGGTGTTGGTGCTCTGTGCACCACACTTTGAGAGTCAGAGACAAAGGCCCTACTTCTTGAGGACAGTTCAGCATTTTGGAGGAGATGACAGACTCATATCCTTCTAGATTCTAGAAGCACCAGTTCTTCCCTTCCCCAAGCCCAGCAAGTCCTCTTGCCTCTCTGTGTCTATGTAAGCCTGTGTGTCCGTCTGTGTGAGCGTGTCTCTGTGTGTATATCTGTGTATGTGTATGTGTGTGTGTCTGTGTGAGCCTGTGTGTCCATCTGTGTGAGCGTGTCTGTGCATGTATCTGTGTATGTATGTGTGTGTCTGTCTGTGCATATGTGTGTGTCTGTGCGTATGTGTGTGTGTCTGTGCGTATATGTCTGTGTGTGTGTCTGTGTGAGCCTGTGTGTCCATCTGTGTGAGCGTGTGTCTGTGCGTGTATCTGTGTATGTATGTGTGTGTCTGTCTGTGCATATGTGTGTGTCTGTGCGTATGTGCATATGTGTGTGTGTCTGTGTGCCAGGATTGAGCCCAAGGCCCTGTGCGTGCTACACAAGTGCAGTACCTGAGCCATCCCTAGCCCTCTCCTCCTTTAATATAAAGGTCTGTACTGTTATCCTGCACCTATTCCCGTCACTGGGTTTGGGAGGCATAGCCTGAGTTATTTTAGATTATCCAAGGGTCCAGGTAATCACCAAGACATTACGTATGGAAGAGAAACAGAAGACGACAAGGAGAAGGCAGAGGGAGGAGGAAGAAGCCATAGCCAAGGAATGCAGGTGGCCTCAAGAAGCTACCAAAGGCAAGCGCTCATCTAGAGCCTACTGCCCAGAAAGGTAACAGATTTGTGTTGTTTCAAGTCACCAAGCCATAGTAATTTGTTACAGCAGCAAAAATAAACTAATACAAGACCTGTCCTGCAACATACTGTCAGGCTCGTGGTTACACCCTCAGCATTCCACAGCATCCTTCCTTTCTCAAGCTGAGAACTGCTTTGGGATGTAAACAAACAACCAGGTAGCGCTGTCTGGCACGGCACACAGGTGTACAACGCACGTGAGTTACCAGCTAGGTGGGGGTCACACAGGGCAGCAGAGCAGGGACCCGGTGCTCTTGTCAACAGAGCACCCTCTTCCTTTGATATGGGCTGTGGGAAAGACGCTCCCTTAAGCTCCCCAAGCCCACCTTATCTAGGGAAGTCTCCATATCTGTCTTTGGGGGGACCCACAGCTCCCACCTCCCGCATGCAAACCCTTGAGAACACAAAAGCCCTTTTAAAAGGCTGGAGAGGAGAGCCAGCCTCAGCCTCCCTCTGCAAACAGGCTTCAGAGATGAAAGAGTAGCTTCCATATCCTGCCTCTGCCATGACCACCACATTTCCCAACAAAAACGGGCAGGAGCTGGTGGCCCACTGAGGCAAGCCCACTCAGAGACCTGCCTGCAATACCTCTCTCTCTCCCCTTTCCACAGACCCCGAATCGACACGTGCGAACAGTCCAGGCATCAGAGCCTTGGTTAGTCGTGTTATGAGCTTTTATTTAAAAAGCACATTTAATACATGTTTAGTTTCGCAGATACACGTTTTCATTTTGTATGCCACAAAAGTCTTTGAATATTATTCTCTTTACAAAACGGAACCTTACAAAAATACTGACAATTTAATGTTTTTATACAGTTTTTCTCTAGTTGCAGTTATTTCTCTCATTGTAAAACAATGGCTACCACAGAACTATGATATTTTTAGTTGAGATTAAAAACAAACAAACAAAAAAAACAAAAAACCAAAACCAAAACTCAATGCTCCTTTAAGCAGCTAAAGTAAATAACACAGGTCGAGACACAGTTTATAATCATAGTGGATATAGCTAAAATTGTTTCAGAAATAATATCTTACATAGTTAACTTTTAATGTTTTATACATTATTTATATAATATTTATATATAAAATCATAGCTTGCTATATGTTGAAATGAAAGGACGGACGGAGTCTGTGGAAGGATGTGCACATGGCTGGTTGATCCGTAGGGTTACACGTAGCCCTTTGAAAGATTTGCATCCGAGACTGAAAAGCACTTTTTCTTCCTTTCCTTGGAGGTTCAGGAGAAGGGTTCCTGTCTACTGTCTAGATTGGGACCTTGTTTGGAAGGACACTTGTGGATAGAAGATGAGGAAAACTCTCTACGCAGATTTAACTCATGTGTTCTGCCCAGCAGAACCCACCAAGATCTGCCCCAGGGGTCAACCCCGAGACAACAGTGCTTTACACAGCAAGATCAACTCCTGCGAAGACCCTCTGGGCTCCCTTACCTAGAAGAGTAGCCTTTTGGGCATGAGACTGTCTGCCACTCTGGCTCTCTCTGACCCCAAGGAGCCGAAAAGTTGGTTCATTTTTTTCCATTCTGCCCTTTTTCTCCCTCCCTGTCTCATTACCGAGGCCTGCGCTCACCCCAGGCCCGCACATGAGATCCCCGTAGGCACCCAGCGAGGACCTCAGGGGACAGCAGTAACCGGTCTAACCGTTTGTACATGTGCAAGTGCTCAATGATTGATCCTGCAGTGGCAGTTCCGCGTCACAGTATGGTGCGCCAGAAGAAGACACCCGCCATGTCTTCTGAAATTGTGCTATTTGTGAAGTTCGCTCTTCCACAAAGGGTCTCCTAATCTCTAAAGGTGAGGGGCTGTGGTTGTTAGCCTGGGGACAGGGGGAGAGACAGAGGCCTCGGGGCTTAGGGTTTGGGGCCTGATCACTCGGCTGAGCAAAGGAGCTCATTCCTGGCATTTCAAAACTCGAACCTTCCGTGAACCAGAGTCACAGTAGAGTGGGGCGGGCAGAGGGGCTGATTCGGTGCTGGCTCAAGCCTTGTGTGCTACACAGGAGCTCCAGCTGTTCTCACTGGCCTGGGATTTCTCTGGTCACAAAAGGTGACCCCAGCCTCTGTGCAATTATTCTAGTGCTTTGCTCCTGACAAGCCCGTGCTCACTAGAACATGAACACTTAGCCAGCTGCACAGCCAGGACTCGGGACTCCGGCGCTGTGGTCTCCACACAGGCAAACAACCAATTTTGGAAGGCCACAAGATAAGGCTTTTTGTTTTGTTTTGTTTTGTTTTCCTTTAAATGTTTTCAAAATCCATTGGGCAAAAAAAGCTTTTCCCTACATTCTACTGTCTGATGAGATTGGAGAGCAGCAGGAACGTGCCGTCAGCAGTCACTTCGGAGAGCGCTCTGGGGCCGCAGCCTACACCATGTTATGGTGATTGTTCCTGTCGATAATGTCCACAGGTGACAGGACCTCCTTCCTGAGAGCAGGGGCGGGCAGCGAGAGGGTCGTCTTAGTCTTGAAGAGGTCAGACACGAAGAACACCTAGGGCACAAATCAGAGATCCAAATCAGAAAATGCCCCGTGTAGCCTGGGAACAGGCAAGCGGGAGCTGAAAGAAACAGACAGTAGGAAAGAGGGCTCAAATCTATAGTCCTTCAAACACGGGGTGGGTGGGGTGGGGGTCTTGTCCTTAACTCTTCAAACTGGGGGTGGGGCACAGAGGCCGTATCTTCCAGCAACCACTGTGTAGACAGGAAACCGAGGCAAGGACTAGCCTAGATTGTGGAAGAGTAGACCCTACTTTTATGGACTTTTAGTCATTGCTCCGAATTTGAATCTGCAGCTTAACATTTCTGATTACCCAAGGCAAACGTGTTAGGAAAGATAAGTTCCTAACAAGGGACATGCTTATAATTACCCAGTTAGTAATCCACACCGCTTCCCTTTCTCTTACAATGGAATCCAGAGAGGGACCAAAGGAGATCGGCCAATACAAACTTCAACCAGCAGGAGCTGGAACAAGGAAATAGCTATGATGCTATGATTTTCCTGCAAGTTCCATGACATCAACCACTTGAAGGGGTGCTCAAGGAGCCTGGGGCCTTGACACTGAGCGAGTCAGCCACGTGCTGGGAAGAAAGGTCAGTGGGCAAACCTTCTGCCGTCATTCCCAACATTCTTCTTCCTCCTCCCAGCCTGTGGCCTTCCTCAGTCTTTCTCATAAGATTGGGAAACATTTACAAAATAGCTACTTGCAAGATGGCTCAGACATGGTTGCTGTCTGAGTGAGCTTATGATGAAAGATTCAAGAACCTGAGGAGCTACTGGAGTGAGAAACATTTGCTTCCCATCAGGTAGCAAAAGTAATCAGACTCAGCCTGAGATATTCAGCAAGGGGCTGGGTTCATACTGGGAATGAAACACGTAAGTATCCTGGCTGGGGACATAGCTCAGTGGTGCTCACCTAGCAGGCACACTGACCTGCAACATGCAACACACACTCTCTCTCTCTCTCACACACACATTTCTATGGTCCTCAGCTTTCTGAGCTGAAACCTTTTTGCATTGCCTACATGGCTCTGCGGCTTCATTCTGATCACTAAGAAAACGAAGTTCTTAATTAGAATTCACCAAACTAAGTCTCTAGTAGCCAGGCCCTGGACTATTTGCTGAATTGATATCCACAGAGTTCATTCTGCAGTAGCAAAGAAATCCCCAAACCACAGGAGAAGGCAGGTGCTGCTGGCCATTTGGAGAGAGGACAGAGTGGCCGCAGGATAAAGATGTAAGAAAGAATCCTGCCAGGCACCATTGAGTCCTTTGCGCCGCTTAATTGTGCACACATATTATCAGCTCAACCCCATTTCAATCATGTTTCGTTTTTGTTTGAGAGAGAGAGGAAGACTGCGGGATGCCAGAGCTGGATGGCCAGGCTGTTTCTATGCTACTGGAAGAAAATGAAGTGACGGCTCCCAAATGTAATAAATTTACGGTTTGAGTGTCATTGAATGAACCAAGGAAAAAACTAATTGATTCTTTTCCTTTTCCAAGCTGTGATACAGAACGAGTCTTATCTTCTGGATAGTCAAGCTGGGGTGTGGTGTAGGGGCTGGGTATTATAAACCACCTGTTTGCCACCTGCTGGAGGCTTGAGGCTCCCCTACTGGGATCCTTCACCCATGTGGGCAGGAGATCGCAAAGGCCCCTACTAGATGGTAGCACACGTGGTTACAGTCCAGTCTGTCTGATACCTAAGCTTTTCATTTCTTTCTTACCTCAGTAGCTCCCTACTCGTCTCCCTATGTCATGCTGCACCAGAATGAAGTTATCACCCTGCAGGTGCAGAGACTCCTTTCATCTCAGCTTTGTATCCCAGGAAGCTAAGTAGGCTCTCACCTCTGCTTGCTTAGCTTCTCGGTGAGATTATCACAGATTCCTTCCACAACCACAGGCAAATACAGAATAGAAGAGTTGCTCCATCCCCTACAAACACTCATCTCCAGTCCCATTTGATGGGCCCTGTCCACACCACAATAGTATTTCTAGTTCCTGAATGGTCTCAAGAAGACCTAAGCTGTCTGAATCAAAGATCAGTAAGATGTGCCTTCCCTTAATGCTCTGGAGAGAAGCGTGGTTCTCACGTCTGCAAAGGTTTGCTTCCCGAGGTTAGCCCAGCTCCGTGAAGCACTTAGTTTATCTGTGTATAGCTCAGGTACTCAATGTATGTTTGCTGGTGAGTTTACCAAATGCCCTCTACTTCCTGGTCAGTAAGCACTGTGGCTTTGGACAGCAAGGGCAGGTACAACTGAACGCTGTGGGAGGTGGGGGTGGGGGCACACACTCAGTGGCACATGCACACAGCCAAGCCACACGATGGAAACTTGAGGCCAGACCCAGAAGCATCCTGCCTACCGCTGTACTTTGCCTTTAAGGTGGTTTGAGGTTACTCAAACGCTTTTTAGGAACCAGGAAACATGATCTTGTCAAGACTCTCGATCTAACAGGGTTGAGTCTTCCTGACGCTTGAACAACAGAACCCGAAGGGGACCATGAGAAGTGCAAAGGCCTTGGCCGGAAGCAGTTCCATTTCCTACAGATGATGATTCCCCACCCAGAAAGGAAAGCCAGAGGCCCAGCTCAGGAAGGCTCTGCCCAGATTCAGAGCTGTGGCTGGACCACAAGAAAAACCCACTGCTAACGCACCATGGAGCCCAGTTCCACAGCTCTTCTCTGCTGGCTGAAAGAATAAATGAGAAATGAGGTCCCAACAAGTGAGAAAACAAGACCCCCCTCAAATAGCTAGCCCCAAAAGAAGAGGTCTAGGTTACACTCCCCACAACACTTGTCTCGAATTTCATTCTGATTCTTGGAATTTTATAAACCACCAATTTTGAGGGGGGAAAAAAAAAGAACAAATGCAATCAATAAACACTCATTGCACTCTTAGTGAGTATTAGGCCCCAGAACATAAAAGGCAGTGTATATAAGACAAGAGTTCTTTGCTCTGCAGAAGCTCAGGTCAGTGGGGGAGGCAGCCGGGTAGACAGCCAACCATAATACTGTGGTTAAAACAAATTAAACTATACTTTTATTTTTTTGGTGTCCATACTTTTATGTATTATGTGCACACTATTACTATTACGTGCATACATGTTGCTGAGGCCAACCAGAAAACTAGAAGCAGTTGGTTCTCTCCTTCTACTGTGTGGATCCCAGGTATCAAACTCACCTCGTCAGGGTGGGTGGCAGGTGCCTTTCTCAGCTGAGGACCTGACTGAGCCCCAATAATGCTTTGTTTTAAGGACCATAATAGAAGGGAGCACAGAGAATGGCATTTAACCTACACAGAAGGGTTAAGAATGGGCCTTAGAAGGCTGACGCCAAGGATGGAGGATGGATATTTGATCTTGGCCTTGAAGATTCAGGGGGAGCTGGCCATGTGGAATGACAGAAATGCTGTTACAGGCAGAAATCACAGCCTGAAAAGCACAGCATGTTCATGAATTGAAGAAAGCTGGGCAGTGTTGCTCTTCTTCCAGCAGCAAGACGACACACAAGCAAGGTAGCTCTGGGAACCCCACTCACACGACGAAGAGGTAAGTACACAGGGTGAAGCCCCTGAAATGCCCGGCTCACTGCTTTCAGACCATACACACGCACACACTCTCCTTCCAACCACAGTGGTACTGGTAAATAGCTTTGCTCTTTAAAACAGACGGGCTTACTTTTTCAAATCCAAGTCTTACTATTATCAAGGACACAACCCTACCTCAGAGGGTTATGGGGTACAAAGGTAGGATAGTGCCTGATGCCCAGAGAGATATTAACAAATGGTAGCCATCATCACTGGCTGGTGTATTCAATGCCTAAATATAAAAATTACTTATTTTCTCTGTCCCTTGAGTGGGAAGACAAGAAAGAACCAGAAAAAGAAGGAAGGTGGGCGCAGTGGTGCGTATCTATAATCCGGACCCTCGGAAGACTGAGGCAGGAAGGTCAAGTTTCAAGCCAGCTTCAGCTATGTATGTAATAAAACAATGACTCAGAGAGAGACAGAACTCGCACATGTGAGGCAGATGTAGACTCAAGGTGGTTACAGAGCTGAGTGGATGGGAGTTTTCCATAAGATAGATAGGATCTCCTTGCAAAGGCCTACAATTTCTAGGGCTATTTTGGGGAATGAGTCAGCATATGGCAGAAGGATGTTTTTGATCTCATCACCAATCTTCACCTGCTGTAGAGATGCCAGCCAGCCAGCCACCCCTAGGGCACACAGCCCCGTCCTGCTGAGATGTTGCCCAGCGCGAGCTCACTGAGATCCATGCAGACATGAAAAGAGAAGTCAGCCAGCAGCCCAGCTTCTGCTTCCACAGCAGGGGGCTGGCTGAATCAGCAAACCTTGAGACAGCAAAGCCAACCTGCAATATTCAGTAATCCTTGAGTGAGCTCCTTGAAGATAGGAATCACACCCAGACACACTGAGATCTTCAGTGTCTCCGGACCAGCATGGAGATAACATAGAATCAAGAGAATTTTAGAATCCCAGAGGCAGATGAAAACGAGAGTTGTCTGTCTGGTCTGGTCTGGTCTTTCAACATGTGCAGTCCTTAAACCACCTGGAATGACCTGAAAGCTTCCAAGAGAACAGATGCCTGAGCGTGTGGGTGTGGCCAGAAATGTGCACTTTACCAGGCATTGTGGAGATCGTGGTATAGATTGAAACTAAGAGACCAGCGGTGGACAGCGCAAGAGGGGAATGGAGGGGCTCAGACCGTCCACCTCCCATTACACTGCTCAGCACCTTGCAGCTTGGTGCCCCCTTCCTCTGCACCCTAGAACCCATCACAGCCTCTCCCATCAGAATTGCCTTCACTTTCCAGTTGTTTTTCATCCTGCACTGTTAATGACCTTCCATTTTGCTGTTACAACACAGGCTTTGATGTGTGATCCTTTAAACGCTGTATCATGCTTCTCTTTCTAGTCTGTGAGCTACTCCAGGGCAAGGATTGTGTTGAGTCATCAGAGCCCAACAGCTACAGCCCTGGATAGAAGCTGGCCTCCTCCCTGGCGGGCGGGCGGGTACAGACACCAGGGCTGCCTCTCTCCTTACAGCCCCAGAAGCACGCCTGCCTTGGCCTGGG
Source organism: Cricetomys ansorgei (assembly GCA_026225945.1). Classification (NCBI taxonomy): domain Eukaryota; kingdom Metazoa; phylum Chordata; class Mammalia; order Rodentia; family Nesomyidae; genus Cricetomys; species Cricetomys ansorgei. The sequence goes on from JAMJFZ010002229.1 coordinate 412,437, forward strand.
GATTTCTTTTCAGGGTTCTAGTATCCCATACAGAAACGTCTCTCAGGTTAGGAAGAGAACCTTCTTTGGAGAAGAAAGGCCTGGAAGCTGACTCATCCTCATGGTCTAGAACAGTAAGCACTGTCTAAGGGAAAAATTATCTTTGGCAGCCTAGTCTTTTGACTACAGGGGAGTTACTCAATAGTAGTCATTGCCTTTTGACCTCAATAAAGGGCTTTCAATGGCTGCTAGCACTGTGAATTTGCCAGTGTCTGTGTTGAGTGCCACCCTGGTGCATCTGAGAGGGAATGTGATGGTGTAGGGGGCGTTGACCATACTGAGTGCCACATAGTAGGGCTCTTACCGCCATTGACCAAGGCTATCTCACACTCTTGTGCAGTCCAGAATTGAATGAAGATGTTTTCTGATCGTTTACTTGCCTTGTGTTTGTGTACAACTGTTACTTAAAAAAAAAAGCCGGGTGGTGGTGGCACACACTTTTAATCCCAGCACTCGGAGGCAAAGGCAGGTGGATCTCTGGTCTACAGAGTGAGTTCCAGGACAGCCAGAGTTACACTAGAGAAAACTTGTTGTAAAAAAATAAAATGAAAAATAGAAATAAATAAAAACACTAGGACTGGACAGAGAGCTCAACAGTTAAAAGCACTTGCTGTTTTTCTGAGGACCCAGCCTCAGTGCTCAACACCCGTATGGCTGTTCACAACTGCCCTCCAGTTCCAGGGGACCTGACACCCTTTTCTGGCCTCTAAGGGCACCAGGCATCTGCCCAGTGCACATACATACATGAAGACAAAATACTCATACACATACAATAAAATTTAAAAATTAAGAGAGAGAGAGAGAGAGAGAGAGAGAGAGAGAGAGCACTTGCTGTTCTTGCAAAGGACCAGTTTGGTTCTCAGCAACCACACTGGGTGACTCACGACTGTCTGTAATTCCAGCGTCAGTGGGATCCAACAGCTCTTGGGTACCTACATCCCGTGCATATTCCCTTTTATACCCCACACATTCACAGCTAAATGTAATAAAAATAAATCTTTAAAAAAAAATAAATCTAAAAACTAAACTGCCTTCCCGGAGTTACTATAAACCAGAGATTCTCAGCCTGCAAGTCTTGACCCCTTTGGCCATGAACAATCTTTTCACGGGGGTCGCCTAAGGCCGTCTACATATCAGATATTTACGTCTCGATTCGTAACAGTGGGAAACTACACCGCTATACGCCTTGAGTGGAATAAGAAATGTAAAAACACCGGGCAGCTGTGATGGATCGTTCAAACTCTACCCCAGTTACTATGATTCTAACAGACTAAGAACACAAACAAAATTTGTCCTACAAAATTAATTAAGAGGGTTTGAAGAGCTGGGGCCCTTCCGAAGGAAAACAGGGCCCTGCTTTGCTGGGAAGCCTCCTAGCAAGGTACCTTAGGCTAGCATGAAGCAAGAGTCTGTAAGGAGGACACGGACGGCTACTGATCAACAGTGGACGCTGGATCTACAAGAGCTGGAGCCCAGGAACAGACAGAGCCAACCAAGGCAGGAGCCGCCCTTACCAGAAGGCCCTTGCTTCTGCTGCTGAAAGGAAGCAGGGCGACTAGGATCAGGCGCGGCTCTCCTCGCCATCCGCAAGTGTCTCTAGTCTGCATTTCCAGGGTCAGAAGCCACACTGCGTTCTGTCTCCGTGTCTTAGTGGTAATTCTTCTGCATAGAGTTCTCATTCTGACCTGCCATGGCTTACAGGAAGCGCTCACTCATCTTTCAGGACCTGTGTCCTCCAGAGTTCTTCCTGACGCTCACACACCCTTGGGTGTCAGTTGTCCCTGACCTTTGTAATCCCGGTTGGTCCGCAGTACTGGTGCCGTGTCAGCATCTGTGCCCATCTACTGCACTTGCTCATCTCCAAGTCTGCCCCTGCCACGTCACTGTCAAGCCTCTGGTGAGCCACAAGAGCAGTTAGTGGGTCCCCACCAGCATAAAAGATAAAATAAAAATGCTAGGACAGCTTACAATGAGTAGGTGAGAGTGTTACTTGGTGTGTGGGACCCTCTATTGGGGTGTGATGCAAAGTGTGTTTCTTATTATAGACTGCTGCTCTTTGAGGAGCACTTCCTTTTAGTTTTGAATCCTTAAGAGAGCGCATGGGCACACGGCACATCCTCAGCATCGTATATGTGCCCAGCCAAGTGCATCCATCAGTTACTGAGTTTTCAATCCCAAACGCATGCAGGGCACTGTCCCCACTTCGCAGAATAGGAAATGACAGCGGACAGGAGACACGCCGGGACAACAGACCAACTGGCGAGCGGCAAAACACAACAGACTCTTCCTGGTTTCTACCTACCTCATCCCCCCCGCCTCATCCCTCTCAGCAAAGGAACAAAGGAGATTCTTAATACACTTTGCAAACTGTGGAGTGCTGTGGAGATAGCTGTTATCATCTCCTGAAGGCTCCAGTTGATTTGTGCTTTGGCTTCCTTTCTCTACCACATCCACATTCCTGTCTACCTGATAGCGAAGAACTAGGTAGCAAGGTCAGCTTTGGGTGCTACTGTTAGACCTGTGCAGGGCGTGAGACGTTAGCCCAGGGAATGTGGCTGCCGTTTTTTTTCTTCTTTCTATTCCTCGGGACTCAGACAACACTGGACTACATCCAGAAGGAACAGGTGGGACTCGCCCACTAGAGAAGGAAGAAGGCTTACAAGTTCCTGGGGTAGGAGTGGTGTTCAGTACCACTGTTTTAGCCCCTGAAACAAGGCTCCCGGCTCAGTTCTGACCCTGTGTGGGCTTGGGCGTGTGCTCGTCTCTCTGCACGGAGCTTCCTCTCACAAGGCTGTCATGGCTGAACTTTTCCTCACATGAGCATTCTTGCCCCCTCACCCTTCCCAAGGTCACCGCTCTGGGGCAGAGACAAAGAATGCCCTCGCCCTTCCCAGCATCCTGGAGGAAGACAGCAGGCACAAAAGAGCAAATGCTAGTGGGGGCCACACCCCCAGGAAGAGAAAACCAGGAAAGACTGCTGTGTGTTTATAAAACTTGGGAGCAGCTGCTTCCTCTGCTGAACCCACAGCCATGGCAGCCTGGCCCTCCTGTGACCCCTTCCAGTGCCCCCCTAATGTACCATCTGTTAGAGGGTCAGTAAGGAGGTGACTAGATATGCAAGTTGTCACTAGACAGGAAATGAACCCACATCTGCCCTCTGTCCCACTGCCTGGATGAATCCAGGTAGGGTTTGAGTCTTTGGTAGGCGGAGCTGCCAAGCTGTGCAGGTAGGAAGAACAGAGGTCAGTATAGCAGCATTTGGCTCTGTTGCCTGTCTGTTGTTGCCTGCATAATGAAAAATAATGCATGTCTACTCCTCTGGGAATATCTCCTCTTCTGTGCTCTGGGTGTGTCTGGGCTGTGGCCTTCTGCTTATTTCTCTGCCCCCATCATGCAAAGGTGTGCCTTGGTGTGCTGTCCTGTCTGGCCGAGTTCTAGCATCTGAGTCCGGGACACTGTGTAGGCTCTGTTTCATCAGGCTCTGTGGTCTTCCCTTTCTGGAAAGCACTCAGTTATTGAGCAAACTAAACCTACTCTCCTTTGGCCTGTCAGTTTTGTCTAGACGAGTCTGCTTGCTGTGACAAAACCAAAGACTTGCATGAAAGTGCTGGCTATCAGCCTGCTGTCCAAGGCTCTGTAGGGACCAAACCATAAGGGTAACATACTGAACCACTGAGGGACTTAAGGGAAGGTGGTGATCCCCAAATTTAGGACACTGTCACTGATATACAGGAAGATTGCTTCACCTGAAAGAGCGGGGGCCCAGTTTAGTTACACGACACTGTCTCACAGAATAATCTCTGTGCAAAAAGATGAGCCGCAAGCTCCGAGTCTAGTTCACAGATAAAGAAACAAGGCTCAGGGGGAAATCCCACCTAAGGCCACAGCTGATTCATCACTCATGATCCCCCCAATGTGGACCGATGTCTGTCAGCCACCACACCAAGCAGCCAGGATGAATAACCACAGGATTAAGCCACGGATTCTATGAAGGCCTTGGCAATCTAGTTGAGGAGAAAGACACATGAGCAGGTAATTGATGGAAGAGGCCAAAGCCACGGCAGAGCAAAGCACGGGGGACCAGGGGAACTCTACAAGAAAGCCTGAGCAGTTCCAGCTCCAGGGATGAGGGGGTGTCGAGCTGAACCGGATGCCTTGCAGGTATCCAGAACCCACTCTCCAGAACCATAATGACATTATTTCACAGCTGGTTAAACCTCATTTGCAGATGAGATTAGGGTTAAGGCTTTGGAAATGGACATACTGACCCTGGGTTATCGATGTTACCAAAATCCCAAGGAGGGGGAGGGAGGGGACACAGGCCGCTATAAAAGGCAAGGAGAACGACCGCTTCCCTTTGGCTTCTCCATGGAAAACAGCCCTTCCACACCTCGATTACAGTCTAGCGAGACTCACTTTTAACTCCCGTCTGCCAGAACTTTAAGAAACCGTCTCCGCGTTGCGAGGCAGTAAGATTGGGATACTCGTTGCAGCAGCTACGGGCGACTCACGCTAGAGGTTGCACTGGAGATGAAGTGGAAGCCGGCTGTGCTCTAGGAGTGGGCAGCGACCTAGCGTACGGGCTCGGTCTTACAAAACAACCAGTATGGCATGCCTGCAGGTAAGGGAAAGTGGGCGTGCAGGAGGCGTCAGAGGGCTGTCTGTCAGTCTGTACAGTCAGCTCCTGGCCACTCTATTTTTTCCTCTCTGTGCCTCAATCCTTCTTGACTCCTGGGTTCTCATCTTAAATGAAAACAGCTGCAGCAAACAGTGGGCTCCCCACAGGCACCGACCAGCAAACCCACACACACACCTCTGCTCAGGCAACAAGGGATCTCAAAGGCTTGGTGGTAGAGGTTCCCTGGCAGAGGAGCAAATGGATTCTGAGCATCTTTGGCACCTTGTGGCTTGCGTACTGTACTGTTATGTGCTGTATCTCTCTGGAACCTCCTGACCCTGGGAGATGTCACTGTGTGTCAAGAATCTTGAATACACGGTGGGTGGCAGCACACCTTTAATCTCAGCACTCAAGAGACAGGGGCAGGCACAGCTCCATGGGTTTGGGTTTAGTCTGGTCTGCATAATGAGTTCCAGGCTAGCCAGGCCTACATAGTGGGGTCCTATCTCAAAAATAATAAATAAATAGATATCACATATATACCACATTCATAAGTGAGAAGAACACTTTGCTTTCTCAGGATTTGCTGATCTTAAGGGACACTATCATATATATGGCATAAGCAGGATAAAGGTCAGAGACTACAGCTTAGGACACTACGGTTCCATTGCACGCAGGAGCTGATGGAGCTGAAACCCTACAAGGCAAATAAATGACCTCCATGCTCCTGGCAGGCCCCAGCCTGGACGCCTAGTGTCCCCATCCGCCACTTCCTCAGGGCCAGCATCTCTGACTCAGTGTAGCAGCTGGAGCTCTGTCCGTCTCTCCTTGTAATCAAAACCAGGACCACAATCCGGCATCTCTCAGTTGGCTTCCTCTCCCCATGCTGAGTATTCCCAAACTCTCACACTGAGCAGCCAGCCACAGTTTCCAGAGACTTCTCTGCCCTGCTCTGTCCGATGGTTTAAACAAAACAAATCACTCAGTGCTGTGCTTCCAAGCAAGTGGGACCAGGACATCCTGGCTGTGTACCAAGTGGAGTTAGGCATCCCAGAGAAAAATTATCAATGAGACCGAGTCCCTGATACCCTAGGCTGACAGGTAAAAGGGCAAAAGGCAGAGGGAGATACCTGTCACCTTTTCCCAAACTGTCTACTTGGTGAAAAGAAACTTTGAGACTCAATAGGCGAATCAGGCCAAGGCTTAGGAAGGCCCGTACAGCACACTTAAATGACACTTTTTAAACAGCTGTCTATACAATTTCTGCCTGAGGTAGCTCTGGCTGGCCTGGTGTCCGGTGCCCTTCCCCCATTGCTAAAATCAGAGGGCATGGCTGTGAGTCACTTTAGAGTCTCAGAGCAGCTCTTTGGCCTTGGGTGACCTAGGTCATCTCTCCAAGCCTGAGCTGCCTCATTGGGAGCAGTGGCCCCATGTGCCTAAGAGTTAAGCCACAGGGCAAAGTATCCAGTGAGGTGCTAACAAACAGTAGGCGCTTTACAAACTCCGGGTTCAAATTCTCAGCCCACGTTACAGTCAACAAGAGCCAAACAGGATAAAAGTCAAACTCCCAGATTTCCTTCTGGAAAATAAGCCCTTCATTCTGCTGAACTCTGTCTAATTGCTCTCGGCCAGCGCTCTGGCGTTGTAGTATAAAAGAGAGGAAGGCTAGGAGTGATCCCCACACCTTTTAATTTTTTTAATTGGGGGTAAGAGAGACTCCAATTAGGGCAGTGGCGCCCGGGCAGAAAGGACAGCAGCAGGCGGAGGGGGTGGGGGGGGCTGTCCTCCTGCTGCCAGCATAGCTCAGGAGGGTGCAGGCAAGGAAGAGTCACCCTTCAGTGCAAACACCCATCCCCCACTCTCATCACGTATTAAAGGACCAGGCACCAGGGGACTCGCTGGAGGATGAAAGCTGCTCTGCCTAAGAGTTGGCTCCCCTAATTTGCGTTCTCGCGTGTGCACACACACACACACACACCAAGAACAGCCAGCACACACTAGTCCCCCAGGCCTCCCCCACCTAAGCTGCAGCTCAGGTCCTTCTTCTTAGTGTCTACTCTGAGCACCCTCACACTGTGTCCAGCCTTTGCTGACCGTCTGGGGGCCTCCCAGGTATCTAGGGCAGTCCTGCATTGCCCTTGGGACTTCCTATGGGATTGAGGTGAGCATCTCTAAAAGGGTCCAAGAAAGCTGAATACCAAAGCTTGTGCGCACTCAGCATCTGGACTGCAGGGAAGAAGGCAGGCAAGGCAGGAAGCGGAGGCAGGAGACGGAGGCTCAGGGAGGTGGAAAGCTCCACCCCACCTCTATTGGAATCAGGATAAAAGTAATTCATTTGTTTTGGGAAGAACCAACATGTGGCCAGCCCAAAGTTCAGTCTCTATGGAGTTCTGATGGTATGCAAGGTCCATGGTTAGGAGAGGGCTTCTCTTTCAGCAACCCCTCCCGGCCATTCTCCAGTCAACATAGACCAAAGGCCTTGGAGACCAGAGAGGGTGTCTGAATTTCCCAAGGAGCAGAGAGCAGCCGCTGGACTTAACTAGTGTCCACCAAGTAGTGCATGAGCAGGCTGTATCAGGAGACTGTCATGCTGCCAGTTACTCATGTGTCCTTGTGCAACTTTCTGGGCTACTGTGGTCACATACAGTTAGTGAGCTGGACAGTATCTAAGCTGTCCTCCAACTGCACCATTCTACAAGCCCAAACTTCGTGCTCACGGAGAAAACGATTTACAGACCCTATCAAAGGATCCTCATCTGCGGATGGGGTCCTGGAGCCAGTGGCTCTTGGGACACTAAGAAGAGAATAGGCATGGAGACTGCTCAGCTTTAGTCAGTGAGCTGGAAACATTTAACAAGCATCAGTTCAGGGTCCCATTTGCACGCTGAAGACAAAGGGCTACTTACTATGCAGCAGGCCACCAGAGCTCCTTGGGCAAATCCTGCCAGGACGTCGCTGGGATGGTGTTTGTAGTCAGACACACGGGACAATCCTGTGTAGAAGGCCATCATGAGCAAAGTGAACTGCAGGAGGGGTCGGAGCAGGCGGGCCCCTCGCCAGGTGAAGCGGGCCTGGAGGTATAGCTGAAGGAAAGAGAAGAGAGAGAGATGCTAAGTGACTTCTCATTCACAGACACCACAACACTGGGACAGCACACACCCTCAATGGAACCATCTAGACGTGGTGTGTGAATACACTGCCCGACTTGGACACATGCCAGCCAGATAAACACTGCACCTGCACGCCGTGTCTTTACCTGTAGATCAGTATCTTTAGTTTTTAATTCGTTTTTTTTTTTTTTTTTTTTTTTTTTGGGACAGGGTTTCTCTGTTGCAACTCCGGCTGTCCTGGAACTCACTCTGTAGACCAGGCTGGCCTCGAACTCAGTGATCTGCCTGCCTCTGCCTCCCGAGTGCTGGGATTAAAGACATGTACCGCCACCACCCAGCTCAGTATCTTTAGTTTTTAATGGTATAAACATTGAGTTTATTTAGAGTGATAAGCTAAAGAGACTCCAGTAAGTATCCAACGTTTTACATCCTGCTAAGCACATGGTAAGCATTTAATAAATGTGAGTTCTCCTATCTTCTGGATCTACACGATTTAGAGAACAGTGACAATGTTTGCTTACAAAGGCTGTGTTGCAGGAGTGGCAACAATTCACTTAATGTATTTGTGAGTCTTCTCAGAGATTCCGGCTGCAGAGTCCCTAGGGACCAGCAATGAAATACCAATGTGGCTTTGAGGAAGTAGCTCTGACACGCCCATCGAGGGGATGTTTCTGCTTTGCAAGAAAGCAACTCTATCTAAGAGAAGTTTCCAGGTCACCTTTAGGAACCTGAATTTTGAATTAGCAAAGGAGGAAACATAAACCAGCCAGACAATGCCAGAGAAGTTTCAAAGCGGGGTTGGGGTTGACAGATACTGCTCTGGGTGGAGTAGAAGAGTGACCTGAAGAAAAATGGAAGAAAAGAAAAGGGGGAAGAAAAAAAACCACACCCCAAACACCACCTCTGGCCCAAGGAAAGTCAAAATGACGTCAACTGGGTATTGTCCCCTCTGGAGTTATCTTGCTAGAGTTTCCGCTTTAACCTCTGGGCACAACCTACTTCCCAGGCTCCTGTGGGAACTTGGGAAGTGAGGGGGAAGAGGCTAGAGGAACAAGGGGGAACTTCCGACTGCAAATCAAAGCAGGGGAGAGGCCAGGAGAAGGGAAGAGCAGAGGGAGGGGCTGTTAGCTGGAGGGCAGACCTGAGGCAGGGGCAAAGGCCAGACCTCCCTTCCAGAGACAATGGGACACCTTCCTTTTGGTGGTCAGGAAGGAGTCTTGGAGGCCAGGCTAAGGGGAGAGAGAATGGAAGGTCCGAGGCAGTTGGTTTATGGAGGAGCTATGCCTGACAGAAGCCTCAACTACTGGGAGAATTCGAAGCCACCCATAGAAAACAGCAGGTGGCTCTACCATCGTTTTACTAAATGAAAAACTAGCAAGATGGCGTACTGTTGTTGGCCACTAAACAAATGAAAAAAAAAATAACCAATGGTTTTCTCATGTATCAGAAATAACCAGTTAAAATCTTAAAGAAGCGACAAAACCATCATCCCAACAGTGAAGAAAGACAGCTAATATGAATGTACCCCAAACTGCACGGATCCTCTAGAAGTCAGGGTCACAACTGACATGTTTAATAGAGACCTGGAATCTTCATTTATAAGAACAGTGAACGTATAAATTCAATTAGAATTGGACACATATTCCAGAGCTCTCCGGAAACACCCCAAAGAACAGAACCAAGGACTGGTAAATGCCATGACAGGTGCTAAGGACAGAGAATTGAGAAGTTCTCTCCACTCCAACACCACGAAAGAGGCTGGGGGGCGGCGAGGTCACTGCCAAGGCAAGGAATACTGGACTCCAACCAGCAAGACGGAAGACTCTGATGAAAGTTAAGGGAGAATGGTGAGCGCAGTCCTTCCGGTAGCTCAGCCAGCTGCAGAAGACGGTGTGTGAGGTCCAAGCAAGGCCGCGAAGGGCCTTGGGAGCTCAAGCCAGGGAACCTGCCCTTTGTTGGGCGAACCAATTTCTCCCAAACTGTATTCCACGGAATACTCAGGGTCTGACAACAAAGACTACACTAAGTCCTTAATTCTGTCACAGTGCTTATAATATTATTAAAGGCTTTGAGTCCTTTACGGGGAAAGACCCACTTAGTCTGAACTTACTTATTTTAAAGAATATCTACCTATTGGGGGAAAAAAAAAGCATTGGAAATTATGAAAATTGGCTTTAAGCAAGGCACCAAGTTTGATAAAAAAAAAACAAAAAACAAAACAACAACAACAACAAAAAGAAACTAGATGCTTTGTGAGGAGCGTAGGGAGGGTTGGGTTACCACAGGCAGTGTATATGTCACAGTGACTCTAGGCCATAGGCTACTCTCTTCTTTATGCTACAATACTGTGACATCGTGAGCCAAAAGATGCTCACGATGCTGCCTTTAGCCCAGCGCAGTACCCATGATCAGAGCCGGAAGCCTGGGCAAGCGTACTGTGAGTCTGAGACCTGCGTGGACTACAGAAAGCCTCACTATGGGAACAGGGATGGGAATTCGGTTGGAGTCTCTGCAACCCAAAACAAGTGCAACGAAGAAGGGACGGTCTACGTCCCCACTGGATAACTAAAAGAGCTCGGTTATGTTTCTGGATAACAGAAAGAGCACAGGTTTTAATCAGAACTCTGTTTCCTCTCCGGTGAAGGACGGTCATGACCACCGTCATAGAGGCTGTAGTATGGATTGGTGGGCCGCAAGAGAGGACATAACACGGCCCACCACTCAACAAGTACGAGGCCTTATTCTTTAGCCACTTTCCTTTAAGCAGCTCTAAGATTTACAGTTTCCTTGGCTGAAAAGACCGCAGACCTCAGAAAGTACTTGTGCAGGAGCCCACCCTTCCCCTTGCTCGCTGCTTTCAGACTTAGGTCACAAGCCTTGGAAGCCAGGGTGGGACAGAGGAAGGGTGGGCTTCCCAACCGGACAAGGCCACATCTCCCCTGCCACTGACTCAGAGGCTTCAGGCTGGGCCTCCAGCAAAGAAAACCCTCATCCAGAAGCGGAACTCAGGGAGGAGACAGGCATCAGAATAGCTTCAGGAAGAGAGGAAGGGAGTGCTTGTGAATGAGAACGGAGTCCGGGCCATGGGAAAAAATTCCTCCCGTGGATGGGAATGACAGCCAGCAGATACAACAAGTGTCTCCACATCCACCAGGAATTAGAGCACCATGAGCAATGGCCTCAGGTTAGGAATGACCCTGATGTCCACAGTGGAGACACCCCTTTGCCTTGACGTGAGTTATGCAATGACTGTGACAATCTTTCCAAAACACATAAATTACTAAACAAAGACCTTGTACAATGACCTTCCACCCAGTGGCTACATTTGACTTGAAGTTAGCTAGGCAGTGGCAACAGGCTTCGCGGCTGAAGAGTAGGATCCCACCACGTTTACCAGCACCACCACTAATGGGATCTTCCTGGCATCTAACCCAGTTCACAAAAGCCGACTCAGGACTGCGGCTCTGGCCACAGGAGGTTCTCTATGTATATTCTGGAGCCCGGGACAGAAAGCGACTCTGGAGGCTCCACTCAATTCCCAGTTCATGGTACAGGTTCAAGTAACCCATGAGGAGGATGTGTTAAACCCTGCCGACCACAGTGTTGCTGTGCAAGCCCCCGATCCTGAACCAAAACAGACTTTCCCAGTATAGGAGAGCCTGCAGGGGCTTCAGCAAGGTCCTTAGCAGGGCTGGGGGGATACACTTAGGAAATGAGGAGAGCAGGACAAAAGCAGAGTTAGTTACCCTGACCACATGCAACCTGCTCCTGACATCCTGTCCTGCCTGCGTGTTTCTCTATGTGAAGGACTCAGGGCTGAGGAATTGGTGCTCAGAACCCACTCGCTAAGCATCACGGGGGCACTGTGCAAGAGCTGAGCTCTGCAGCGAGAACAACTGGATTCCACATGTGGGCCCCAGCGAAGTCACTCTGCTTTTCTGAAGTTCTATTTTCTTGTGCATAGCCTGAGCTGTGCTCGTCTAAAAATGCTGCAAGCATGTATCCGTATTCAAAAACTGGAAAGACACACACTAACGAATAAGTCCTATTGCTAAAAGTAACAGTAATAACAATACTCCTGTGTCCTAACAATTTCCCATGCTGGTATACTAAGACTGTGCTTCAGTTGCTAAGACAGAACTTGTCGCTGGGGACCTGAGGAGGATTACAATAAAAGGCACATGCCTGCCTCCCTTCCCCAAAGGAATGCCTATGGAACCATTCCCATCACACTCCATAAATGGAACCCTCTCCCTGGCCCTACCTAGCTGCAAAACCCGAGTCCTACAGAATTGGAATTCCAACAAAACCTCCGTATACCGAGTTCAGCCTGGTGCAGTGTACCTGAGTCTGAGCCTGGTGTGTGTGAGCCAAGCTCTTTGGCTCCCTCATTCTTGCTAAGTCATCTGTGTTTCATGCTGTGATTTGCATACTGGGGAAACAGGTCCGTACAGTCCTCTCTCTGCATGTCCCCTGCTCCTGGGACAGGTGGGTAAAGGCAGCTTTTGTCCTCAAGTCCCTGGCTGTCCCCTTTCTAGGAGGTAGCATAGGTTATCCACACCCAGAATGAGAAAGTTTCTTGCTCTCCAGTCTCCTCTTTGGTCCCACCTGGCTCTGGTTCATGTGCTTGGCAGAGGGCCACATGATGTAAACCAGAGTTTCCCTCTGTAGAGTTATTTAACTGCTTTGAAGACAAAAGATTTTTTACCTGACACTTTCTTCCTTTCCAGAAAATCAAATCTCATTTTCCATCACTATCAGGGGAAGAAAAGGAAATGGCCATTCTGCCAAGCACGGAGTTATACACTGGGCTAGATGCTTAATTACCTGCAACTGCCACAGTCATTATGTTAGCTGGACACCAGAGTGCTCATGGCACAGAGGAAGAGATGGAGGCAGAAGAGGCATATTGCTCAAGGCAACAGGGAGCTCTGAATTACATGAAAAAAAAAATTGCCTTTCTGAGTCTATGATCTAACTCAAGAGTTGCTGTCTCTGTAGGAAATTACTGCTTTACACCACCTCGGTTTATCTCTTCAGTCTTTCGAGAAGCGAAGCCACCCCAGGGAGTGATGCAGCTGTCACCTGGGACCATCTCCGGGATATCTGGAGCTTCCGGTCCTCTACTGCACCTGTCTCACCTACTTGTAAACACCCACATCTCAATGGCTGACTCACAGCCTGTCTAAGCAAAGGAAAGCGCTGGCCTGGGGTCTCTGACTTAGTCAGCAGCGCTAACAGCCCTTTCCCGGGTGCTTCATCCACTCTCAGCCTCAATCAGGGAGCTTCTCCATCCTGGTTACAACTATATGCTTTTAGGGCTTTCTTCATAAAATTACAAGCACTTTTGGTGCTTCCAGGTGCTCACAGAGGTTCTGACTCACAAGCAGTGCTCACAAGCGGGTGGATAAATGGGACTGTTGGAATGAAGCAGAAAGGAAAAAATGTATAGTACAGTGGTTTATGCCTGCTCCCCCTCCAAACAACAATCAAGTTCCTATGAGAGTTGACATGTTCTCCTAGGATCTGTGGGCAAGCCTCATGGGCACCCCTGTGCTCTGGGATTCCAAACATTTGGAACAAAACCTCAATGACTAACAACCACAGCCTGGAGAATGTGGCCATCAGAGGTCGGCCACTTCCCTGTTTCCTTGGTACCCAAGAAATCCTGTGACACACAAACAGTTCTCACGGGCAACACAGAAAAAGCCAATGGGTAAAGGGTTCAGCAAAGAGGTGGAAGCCTTGTCCCTAGACCACATGGGCTCTTAGTGATCTAAGAAGTCCATGAGTAGTATGCAAAAAAGAAAAAAAAAATTATTGTAATGGAAGAGGACACTGACCTCTGACTGACTGTCAAATGACCTGAGATTCATCCAACATTCATTCATCAAACATTCACAATGTGATGGTGGCTAGGAAGGGCCAGTAAGGGCAGACGAGGCTATCTGTTCTAAACAAGGAAGTCAGAGAGGGCTCCTCTGAGAATGAGACCTGAGGGCAAAGGGGAAGGAGCTGACTTCCTTGAAGGAGCCTGGATGTAAACCTGCTGCAGTTCAAAGTGCGTTGCAGAAGCCAAAGGTGAGGCTGCCAGTCCCAGAGGTTAGCGGTCAGCTCTAAGCGTACATTTCATTCCCCGCTGCCTTCGGGCTGCCAAGCAGCACCGAGCCGAACACCTGACACTGCAGGTATGTGAGTGGGTTCCTCCCGGCTCCTTCTATTTTCACAGGACGAACCCACAGGAAGCCTTCCCCGACTTTGTCAGCATCTACCTGCTCCAGCACACAATTCCAAACAGCCGTAATAACCCACGCGCCCACCCTGGCCCTGGTGCGCAAGCTGCCGTGCAACCAGCGCTGTCTTCCTGAACCTCTGTCTGAACTCTATAAACACTGTGGCCACACGCCTTACCAGATTCCATCTTTCCACATCTTCCCATTCCTATGGTGACACTTGGCTGAACATTTGCCAAATGCTGAAAGGGTGATTTTCTTGTGGGCCCAGGTCTGATGCACCTCAGGAGCCCTAGAGGGCATCAGAGAATCTGGTACCACAGCAGAGATACCAGGTGTGCTACATAAACTGGTGTCTGCCTTGGTGCTGGAGTTTTATCCAGATAACTACCCTGTCCTCATACCCTGACCACGGAAGCCAAGGACCAATCTAGATGTGGTCCTCTGGTAAACAGGCCCAGAGGTAGGAGGCATGACATACGATTCTATGTGCTGCTGCTTTTTTTTTTTTTAAACTAGAATCTGCATCAGTTTCTAACAAACCTTCACCTCGTCCTTAAGCTTCCATGCACAGTGATAATTTGGTGTTTGGGCCATGGTTTTTTCCCAAGCCCCCGTTTTGCAGATCCAAACCCAACCTGCAGTGTCCTTTAAAGCTCTGGAAGCCGCTGCCGATGGCTGGAGCTGACACTGCAGTGGGGGTGCCTGGGGATCCTCATCAGCCCCTGTCTTTGAGCACCATGATTTCATCCAAGTTTGACCGTCATGACTTCCTGTCCTCTTTTTCATCACACAGAGGACTTTAAAGTTCTTTAAAACAGAAACACGTAGGTAGACAGAGGGACACATAGCACCAACTTCCATTCTTTTTTCTTTCATTTGACAGATGGAGGAAGTAGGGCCAGATCAGAACAGTGGCAACCACTCTCTAAGATAGAAGTGACAGTCTCCATTTCACAGATGAGCACACGGAGGCTGTAAGTGTCTCACTCCTAGCTCACACCTAGGAATGGGCACCAGAGTTGAGTCTACATCTGTCTGATTCTAGACGCAAAAGCAGTCGGCTGGCTCACACATGGGTCTCTCCAGTGCTCCTGGGAAGCTGTGGGCCATGGGCGGTTGGAAAAAGCAAAGGGTACATGGAGGCAGGCCAGGATCCATGCCCAACTCTAGCACTTCCTGGGGGAGTCCAAGGGGCTCGTCTGACTGATGGTGGATTCCCCCCCTCTCTCAGGCAGCGGGCTGCAAACTTCCTTGAGAACGCTCTGCACGTGGGACATCGGAAGGACTGGGATTTCTGTGAAATATCACGCAGAAACAAGTTCTGGAAAAGGGCACGGCTCTCGTCTTGAGACGTTTGCTTCTGAGGTTGTTTTAAGGCAGATAACCTCGTGGGGAAAATGAAAGAGCCGTGTGTGTATGGGTCTGCACGCGTGGGTGTCTGCAAGGAATGAATGCTGAACGTGTGCATTTTTGCACAAGTTTCCAAGATCCTGTGGCATGTATGTAATCAGAGGTGTGTGTCTGTATGTGTGTTAATACACCAGAGGACGAGGCTTCCCTCCCTCCCTTCCTCCCTCCCTCTCCTCCTCACCTTCCTTCCCTCCTTTCTTACAGCAAGGTGAAGGTACTCCAGTATTTCCCTCCCTCAGAGAGATACAAATCAATCTTCAATGAAAACACACTCTTCATTCAGCACCCTCTGTCCCGTCTCCCTTCTGTGACCACAGCTAGTGAGGGACCATGGGGCAGAGTGAGCCAGGCCAGGAGAGAGTGTGGATCCACCCCAACCATCAACGCAGATGTGGGGAAGAGGTGGTGGTTGTCTCTTGCAGGTGGGATTAAAATGAAGTCAGGGGCTCACATTCCTTGCACTTTTTCCTGAAAAAGATTCTGTTTTCCGTTTTTTTTTTTTGTAACCAATCCAATGAGAATAGGCAACAGTGTCCATGGGGACGACCATCTTTCAAGTGCCTTTTCTGTGTTTCACTGGCTGTACGAAGTCCATAATAACTTCTCAGATTCAAGACTGTTTCCACAAACAAGATAATCAAAGCCCAGCCCATAAGCTACAAAGAGAAGCAAATGTTTTGTTGTGAGCTACAGAGACAGCACCTGGCACACAGCAGGAACCCCATACCTGTATCCCAAGCTTGTCAGCACACACCTTCTGGGCAGCTGCAAAGGACATCCTGCCCAGTGCTGGCTTCAAAAGAATTCAGTATTTTTCTCTTGGAATAAAATGAAGGGACTTGTGGAGGGAAATGAACACATGCAATTCTCCGAGGCATTTTTACAAAATACTGAAATTACATTTGTGAAATTGCTTCCAGCCATGGTAAAATACACACATGGAACAGAAACCTAAATATCTGCTAAATTATCCTTTCTAAGAGCAAAACAAAAACAAGCAAATGAAGAATGGAGAGGAGTGCTATTCGTGAAGAAATAAGGTCCAGGTCGAATATTTGTGTAGGTTGGGGCCTACCTTTTAGCAATGCATCCTGGGTAACAGGAAGCCAGAGGCCTCTGAACTTGGAAAGGACTTGGGGGAGGGATGACAAAACAAACTATGCTCTTTTTTCCAATTCCTAATTATGTTTTTTAAATAAGTTGAAATCAAAATGTTCTTTTTCCAAATAGCTTACACTCTTAGGAGCTACGTCTGACTTCCCCGCACTTTCTCCCTCCGTGAACTCCACTGGAGCAGCTGAATGCAGCAAGTGCCTTGGCTCGGGACCTCATTCAAGGCCAGAGGAAAGGCAAGGAAGAACATGTTTAACTGACAAAGGAAAGCAGAACAGCCCATTGTCCACCGGGCAGCTGGAGTGGAGAAGACTGTCCACCTGCGCTGACTGAGCGTGTCCAGGAAGCCAGCCAGGGAAGGTCAACATGCGAATCCAAATCACATCTCCATCCCCAAGGCAAAGGAACTCAGACACACTTCGCACTGTCTCTGGATCCAGGAAATAGTAATACGCATACTGCACTTTGCACGTGTCCTCCTGGACACAGAAGTACTTTGTGAAAGCCAAAACCACCCTCAGCAAGCGAGACAGCTCAGTCCCTGGAGGTCGGGTGAAGGTGGAAGGGAGCACCAATTGTGCCCTCCATAGGCATGCCGCAGCATAGGCTTCCTCCCATAGAAATGACTCCACATTTTCTGAAGCGGGACAGGGAAACCTCCTGAAGTTTTCCTATCAGCATAGCGTGGAAACAAACTCGCACGGTGAACGACGCCAAGAACTGGATCAGAAGCCCTTGGGTTTGACGCCGCTGGTGCTTTTGTAAACTTGACAGTTGACTTGGATTCCCTGGATCTAGCAATCTTTTCCCACGGCAGAGTAATTATTTGTAACATAAGGTCATTCTAAAGGCCAAAGGAGTCTGTGCATTTCCATAAAGAAGCGCTTGTACCATCAACTACTGCATGAGTATCTTCTATCACTTTATAATTCCAAAACAGATATGCAATCCCTACCTAGCAGCATGGTGAACAGCGTTTTTATCTGAAAGATAGAAAAAGCCTAGAGAGGAAGGGAAGTTCTGCTCAGGCAGCGTTGAGCTCTGACGAGACCTATTATTTCACACGAACTATGTCCTCACTGATGCCTCGGGGGTAAGCTAGGGCTCGGCTCTGCTTGTTAGAGGACAGAAACTTACCACCAGATACAGCATACTGAACATGGAGAAGGAGGCGTGGCCCGAGAAGAAGGACTTCCTGCAAAAACAAGAGAGGGCCGTGAGAGGACCGTATTCACATCCCCAGTGCTCGCTCTTCTGTCTTCCCTTCCTAGACTGACCCTGATGGCAGGCACCGAACGGTGTTCATTTTTGCATCCATGGTAGTGCTTTGGATAGATGCCTGGAACATAGCAGGCACGCATAAATAAACAAACAAAAAATAAAAACGAATGGGTTTACCACTCTGTTGTAAGGATTTCATTTCTGTCTCAATCGTTTGGTTATGAGCTCTGCAAGCATAGGTACACCTCCTCCACCTACATAAGAGCCCAGCACCTCTTCAGTAGGTGCTCGCTGAACTTGGCGGTGTCAAGAAGGGTATCTGCTGTGCCTACGTGGTGGCGACGTCCTACCTGGCTTCCTGTACTTTGTTGTCATCTCCTCTGCACCTGTAGTTCTGAATGTAGCCCTCGGAGCAGTTGATCTGACTGAAATCAGGATCGCAGACACTCAGGAAGTGAGGCCGCAGGCGCCCGATGGACACTTTGGCGATGTCTGTGAAGGACTGGCTGATGGCGCAGCCAAAGAGAAAGCAGCCCACTTGCTTATAGAGAGCGGCCACGTAAGGGTTCTGAATGGTGGACCGGGACTTCTCCTTGAGGTAATAGATCCGGTAGAATTCCCCTGTGATGATCTGAAATGAAACCAATCAGGGAGTTAGGGAGAGCAGAGACAGCCTCGAAGCTGACGCTGCAGACCGCATTTACTGACAACAGGAGAATACAGTCAGTGTTTAAGTGTAAGGTATAATCTACAAAAATCCTGATTTCCTACTTAAGTGTAAATATTTAAATAAACACAAAAGGTACATCAAAGTGCTAACGTGGCTGTCATTTCCTTCTTTAAAAAGATTCTTACAGTGTCATAGTATTTCTGTAACAATAAAAACCCACCATGTATACATATATGCATGTACATGTGTGTGAGGACAATGTGTGTGTATTGTGTATATATACATACAAGCATGTATCTGTATATATATATTCATATATGTATATATATATACATATATACATATGAACATATACGTACACGTACACACACACACACACACACACACACACACACACACCAAGACTCTGCTACAGAAAACAAAAGAAAATAAAGACTAGAGGGCATGATTAAGGGTGGCTACAAGTCAGGGGGCCCAGGTAAGCAAATGTCAGGGTTTTGGGACGTGGTGAAGGATTTGTTAGTACCAGTCTGAGTCTGGTGAGAGTCCTGCTTTGGTGCTAGCGTTGATGGGTGCTTTCACAGTCCACAGCGAATACATAGTAATACCGAGTGAGCCCAGGCTCTGCTACGCACCCCATCCACTTCAGCACTAAACCTCTTGGGCTTCTGCCTCCTTCCCCATAGAAGGAGGCAGCTCACTTTTGCAGAGCTGCTGTTTTATACAAGATAACATTTGGTGGGAAATGTGCTGAGTCATGGAAGGAGAGACCTTTTTATTCATTATTTTTATTATTGAACATTTACTTATTTATTTAATTTTCTATACTGAGGACTGACCCTAAGGCTCCACTCTGAATGACATCCCTAGCCCTATTTTATTTTTTACATATATAGTGTGATGGGAAAAGAATCAAAAAGCAATAACACTGGTCTAACCTGGGCATGGTGGCACATACCCACAATCCCAGCACCAGGAGGCTTAGGCAGGAAGATCGAGGGTTCAAGGCCGGTCATGGCTCCACAGTGAGTCTATGTCTCAAAAACAAAGACAAAATAACATCGAAATAAAAGCTAGGAAATGTTCAATACGGTGCCTTTAGGTGTCTGGATGCCTCAATCAGCTTGTGTTGCCTCCTTAGGTTTGAAAGCCAAAGAAAGAGGCTGGTTCTCACGCTCTTCCTACTGCACTATCTCCTGGCTGTTGAAACTGCCTGGCTTTCTAGAAAGTACGGGGCAGCTGTCGTTCTATGAGGTGAATGTGGATAGTGTGTCTTTGTCATTGGAACACATTGCCTTGGGTGATACACAAATGTGCAACCCCCCCTCCCACCCCTTTAACTCCACAGCACAGCTGTGGCCACTTCCTGGTTGAAACCTCAGGCCAGGGGTGGCAATGGTCAGCTCATCACTCACCACAAAAGTCCCTTTCGCACTTCCTTCCATGGTGAACATGAACCACACTTGCCCTTTCAGTGAGCAGATGCGCTCACAGCCACAAGGGAAGCAATAGATTGATTGGCATATCCGGGGCACTCCTTCGCAGAGGTTCCGTTATTCCTTTACAGTGGGGAAGGCATCAAGGCATGAGTCTAATCCAGGTCCCGAAAGGTCCCAAAGTCTGGGGGGGGGGGGGGGGGAGATGGCGTATGGGATAAACACACCAGCTGGGCCCGGCAACATGCAGCAGTGGGAACAAGGCTGCCACCCACCAAGAACCCTGGTTGACAAAGGTGCTGTTTTGGTTAAGTGCCACACTGAGGCTGATTCTACAGGACAGGAATAGCCAAAGGCTGGGCCAGTCAGCATACTGGCCTAGCTATTCCCTGAGAAAGCAGAACTAATATTTAACATAGGTGCTCAGAAATGGTCAATGAAGGAAGGAACAGACAACAGGTAGTAAGAGAGGAGTCAATCCTCACTGGAAATGTCCCCTAATCCTTACCAAGGTCCCTCTGGTAACGTGTCACGGAGGTTAAAATCTGAGCGGCATGCCAAGGCAGAAAAGAAAGCATCCGTTCTGTGCTGAAGACACTGGGGTCCAAATGAACCTGAGCGCCCAAGGACTGGGCCCAGGTGCGCTCACTCTCTGCCCAACGCTCTTCTCTACCACTCTTGATCCAGTTCCCTCTTCCAGGCTGTTTATACTTTTACCCAATGGAATCTTGCGGGCTAACAGGTTCCAGATGTCCACGGCTGCGATCTCGTTGGCTGACTCCTGATTATTTATAAATCACACTCAGGTGTGTTTACACACAAGGGGATGGACACTGAATGAGTACCAAGCAGCCAGGGTTGGAAGTCCTCACCCACTGAGTGAATCTGGAACAGGTCATGTTCTCTATTTGAAGAAGCGTGGTTTATGACTTCCCGGGAGCAATGACATTTATTCTCAACTCTCCTGTGTTACCTCCATCACTAGCTCCCTAACCAAGCAGAGGCAACAGGTAACAGACCACAGCACAGGGAGGTTACTCACGAAAGCACCTGTAAGGAAGGAGCAGAATCAAGGCTCTGGGCCCTTGCATTGCGTCTGACTTTCCAAGGACCCAGGCCACTGACTTGGACAAAAAAAAAAAAAAAAGGAAGAAATCCTGGCTTAAGCATCAATCGGTACGATTTTCTGCTCATGATGGGAAAGAACATGCGGATTTCTACCGCAAATTAGCACCTCTCACATGGACTTACTGGTTAATTTCAGGCAATCTGTTTAGAACACTTTAGGGAGAAAGGGTTTTATTACAATTCGAGGACTTTAACCTCCCGACATCCCACAGCTCCTATGGTACGGCCATTTTGAGGGAAGATCTTAGCAGTGAGGGAAGACGAAGAGGGAAAGAGATCATTTGCCACCTCAAATTCCCAACGACGTTAGCCACGGTGCCTTTGAATCGTAGTTTCATTGGGTCTGAAACTGCGCAGAAGGTAAGGCCGTTCTACAGATGGGGATTCTGGGGATCTGAAGGGTAGCGTCTGGGAAATGACCGAGGAGTAAAGTCCACTGACTTTCAGTTCATAGACATTGGACAGGCTACCCAGAGATCAGCTTGTTAGTTCTTCTGTTATCAAAGCCATTTTCTACGGTAGAAGGGCCTTTCTGTGTCTCCAGGACAGCCGGGCTGAAGGCATTTAGCAGACGCAAGGCTCCAGGACCACATGGCTTCTGGAGCCGCCTTGACAGATTGCACAGTTAATGAGCAGCAAATTATGTATTTTCTCCATCCCCTCATACGGAAGGGTCGAGGAGTCGACAACACAGCCATAAATCATCATTATGAACCAGGGGACTCGGCTTCTTGTAATCCTAACCCTTAAAGGCTGTTTAATGAAACTCGGGCTGCACCTCTGCAGGAGAGGCGAGGGCTTAAACCGTTCCCTGACATCTTACTCACCTACTCTGGAGTCTCAGATTTACTGCTTTCGGATTTTATTCATTATTCACAATGTTTTCATTCCTGGGTCATAAAATGAGCACCCTTCCCTCCAAAGGCTCGGTCCCTGCCCCCAAGGGTCCTCATTTCTGCCTCAGTCAGCAAGGTTCTGATATGTAAATTTCGCTTTGGAGAAAAATGCCTTCTATGTTGATGTCTCTCTGAAGCAGCTAGCAGCAGATCCGAGGGGGATGGCTGGCTGCCAGGCCAGCAGAACTCCCCTACCTGCCTTTTAAGGCGCTTGGCGCAGAGTCTGGAAAGTCATACAGAGGAAAGGATGGCAATTAAGCCAGGAGGGGACAGAAAGGGACGGGTCCTGGCCAGCACGCCAGCGGCTGGGACATTGTCTCTAACTGTAAGAGGCTCTCTTCCTGCCTTTTGTGGTGAAAAAGCTCAGCTACCTCATCTTTACAGACATTAATCATTTCGGAGAGGAAAGGGAGAGAGGGCCATTAGGCCAGCCTTACTGGGAAGGATGGGGCATGGTGTGGAGAAAGGGGCACCAACCTGGGAGTCAGGAAAGGCTGTCTGATCCCATCAATTACTTTCAGCCAGATGACTTCACCTGTCTGGGCTTAGGTGCCCCCTTATAGAGAATAACACTAATGATGTCCACCCGGTGAGACTGGCAGGGCATTCAATAGGCAACATGGCAGGGGTTTTTCCCCTTCTTCTTCCAAGATCAGGAGGGGGGAGAGGAAAAGAAAAATAGATGCACCATTTAATAATATATTTCCAAAAGTTCTTTGGAAAAGAAGAATGTTTCAAACTGGATGTGGGGAGCATTACCTGCCAGGGTATAAGCAGAAAATACGTGTGTGTGGATATGGGTTTATAGCCTTCCAGGAAACAAAACAGAAGGACAGAAGCCCATTGCAGAAGGGCCCCTCCAGCCCCCACTCGACTGCTCTATGTTATTTTAAACATTCTGCTCTATGTATAAATCACCCCAAGAAAAGTAATGTTTTTACACATTACGTCCTAACAACTCCTCTTCTAGAGACTGAGAAGTCTTCCCCCGTTGACTCCAAGGGCAAATGTCCCTATATTCCGTTCTGCTTTAATAATATTTACACAGCATTTTACAGCTTACAAAGCGCTTTTCCCTCCGCCGTGTTGTCTGCTTCTCAGAGCACCCTGCGGGTCACTATGATTACTGATGCTTTCTAAGTGAGAGTGGTGGGGGCCAGAGAGACAAGTGAGTCACCTTGAATTGAGGGGGGGGGGGAGACGGACAGCTCCAAAGACAGAGACATACAGGCTAGACCTTCTACTCCTGTAGTATGCTTGTACATTTCAGTCCTTGTTAGCCCCCATCCCGAGTTGTCCGTGTGTTTTGCCCAGCCCCAGCCCCCACATCTCACGTGTGTGGGTTAACAAACGTCTTTGCGTCCATAAGAGATTGACTGAACAAACATTTGAAGATGGAGAATCGTTTTTCTCAGTTTATTTCACTGTCTTGAGGTCAAGGAAAATATAACTTACTTGGTTCTGTCTCTCAAGATGGAAAGAGGAACGAAGCTGTATTTTTCTCTGAAGCCAAATGTTTTTAGAGGACCGGGCTGACTCTGTTTTGTTTTCTAACTCCATCTCGTCTTCCTCTACCCTTAGTTCTCAGAGAGTCCCGAGGCCAGAAACCGGCCAATCAGAGCGTCCCTCGATTCCCCTAGAGATGTAACAAGCCTCCAGTGTTCAGGTCCAGACCAATCCCCTAGTGACTGCCTGTTTCACTTAAAAAACCCAATGCATCGCATTTCCTCGTTGCCGTTTTCTTGAATGGCAGACCCCCGCGTGCTGGGCTGTGTTCCATGGAAATACACTGCTTTGCATGGACACATCTCTCAGTGTCTACCTGAGCAATTTCAGAGACTTAGCAGCTCCATCGACTACAAAAAACTGCCATATCTTTAAATATAAGCAAGTGACTGGGAAATTCCCACTCAACTTATCAGCACTTTGGCAGTTTAGTAGCATGCTGCCTGGGAAAGAGCATGAAGACATAGGTATTTCTGAGGCCACCACTGGGCTCTATGGGTATGCCAACTCTGACCTCTAAGACATGGATGACAAAGAGGCCAGAGCGAGCCTTCAGAAACCATGATGGCTACAGTCAGCAGTGGCTGCCCCCTGCCCACAGGCCTTACAAAGAACACAGTTTGAAGTGCCATTATTTTCCAAAATGGCAGGAACTCACCACCAAGGCCTCCTTGAAGAGATACTTTGCCAGTCTACGTGAGAGTCTCCTGGCAGCTCTCTCTCTCTCTCGAGTGTTGTGCACTACCAATCTCACAGTCTTTCTTGACGTTAAATTTGTCTGGTTTCCTTAATATTGTGCCAAGGTGCATTTCTTCCTATTTCTAAGCTACTTTCTCCATTTCCAACTTTTCCACATCGGACTTCTACTCAAGAAATTTGAGTCTCCGGTAGAGTTGTATCCCCAGCTCTCTGTTGGGATTTTAGCTGCTTCAGTTTTTAGCTGTTAGCTCCATGAAGATGACCTCCTAAAGGCCAAATGCCCCCCACCAATCCTCTCCCGGTCTTCTGCTAATAACCCAAGTGGACACAAAACTGATGCCAGTTGGTCAGACTAACCACGTTCAAGACTAAACTCAGTGCAACGGTCCCCCACCCCGTTCTGTGTGTCCCTAAACCTAACTGTAAAGACCGAGAACCTTAAGACCCTCCTGCCATCAACTTCCGTTCTTTCACAGAGTCCTTCATGTCACCGTTTTTCTCCCATTCTCCTTGCATTGCCACCATGATGGTTCAGGCTTCCTTCTTCCCATGGTTAGAAAACTGACCAAGCTAACTTAAGACACTGTTTTTGCTAATCTGCAGCAATTACCTGGGAGTGAGAATTCCTCATCGTCAGAGACCTTGACAATTCTGCCCCAGCCTTCTTTGTCTACCTGAACTTTGTCAGTGCCCTTGTCCCTGTTTCTCCAGCCAAACAGGTCTGCTCTGCAGTTCCTGCAAGTGCACTACAGTTGCAAAATCACCTCCATTGTTACAGAAATCCCCTCCTCCTTGCAAGTCAAGGTCTCTGATGAGAATCCCATCCTTCCCCTTCAAAGCAGAGCTCAAGTGCCAGCGTCTTGGCACCGAGTTGAGGCTTCTTTTCCACCTCTGCACCTGGAGTAACTAAGCATGCTAAGCCCGCTCCTTGTCCACAAACATGAGGGTGGAGCCAGTCTCAGCAGCTTGAGAGTTTTCTGATAATGAGATAGGATACATGCTCATTAAAAATGATTATCAAGCCAGGAGGTGATGGTGCACACCTTTAATTCCAGCACTCGGGAGGCAGAGGCAGGCAGATCTCTGTGAGTTTGAGGCCAGCCT
The DNA here is from genome assembly GCA_026225945.1 of Cricetomys ansorgei. Taxonomy (NCBI): domain Eukaryota; kingdom Metazoa; phylum Chordata; class Mammalia; order Rodentia; family Nesomyidae; genus Cricetomys; species Cricetomys ansorgei. The sequence goes on from JAMJFZ010002229.1 coordinate 437,623, forward strand.
GGTCTACAGAGTGAGTTCCAGGGCAGCCAGAGTTACAACAGAGAAACCCTGTTTCGAAAAAACAACAACAAACCCCAAAACACTCTTCCCCTGACCTCCTGGGCACTCACACCTCACAGCATCTACATTTGGTGAGGGAGGAGAAAGAGGAGAGAGTAATAAAGCTCTCTCAGTGTACTCCTCAGTCCCAAGTAAAAGGAAATTTTGACATGCATTGTCCTTAAGGAACTTTCATCCCTATGACCCGCTATCTTGATTTCTGCATTTTTCCCTAATTCTTCCCCCTTCTTGAAGTTTTCATTGCACAGCGGCTCTCGTACTCTCCTTACATCCCTTTTAGGATCATAGGCTTCAACAACAACAACAAAAACATCGCACCTTGTACATCAGCCACAGTGACCGCCATGACCGTGCGGTAAGAGGGAAGGACCCATTGAGAATCCCCCTACCCACAGTAGCAGTCGTCAGTGTAGCCATCGCTGTCTTCTGTTCTCCTTCTTCCTCCTCCTCCTCCTCTTCTTTTTCTTCTCCTCTACTGGGAGTTGAGTCTGGGACCTTGCACTCAGCCTGTCTCCTCTGCTCAGACCATTTCACACAAACCACTGCTAAATGCTTTCACCAGCGGTCACTTGCCTGGAGGCTTTGTCTTCAGACTCACAGCTCCCTAGAACTAAAAGCCTTTGCAGCTGACTAGAAAAGACTAAGAACACTACGTAGCACCAAACACATTGTAGACTTTTATAAAAAAAAAGAACACTCATTAGAACACTTGGGCTTTCAAGCTGAAGAGCATTTAAGATAAGGCGAATTGGTTTCCAGTCTCTCAGACAGCTCATAAAAGGACCTGACTCTCTATCCTCACCACACTTTAACTCACACAAAAATCTATCCACCAGCCTCATAAGCATTGCTACTTAAGAGTTGACTAGTGTCACGCTCATATTAGGTACTGTTTTTAAATAGTCACGAACCCTAAGGGCCGTCCATAAGCAGAGAGGAACCGCCGTCAGCCTCACTTCTTTCCAGGCAGCGTTGAGCACAGATGATGCAGAGAGAGAACAAACGGAAACCCAAGACAGAGCCGGTCAATGCCTTATGTTTGCTAAGTCACAAATAGATGCCCCTCCCAGCAGCCTCCAGGGATAAGAGGGTCTCCGAAGAACTCTGCAGCCATCTGATCAGGGGACAACACAGCTGAAGGATTAATGTGGCCTCTCTCTGTTGGTGGTCTTGGTAATTGCACAGATGGAGTGGATTGTAAACTGGGGGACTGGGGCTCCCACTAACTCACTGCTGGGCCAGCACGGGGTTTGAAAACTCGACTAACCTTTAATGAGGAGCAATGTTGGGGAACCTTGTTTTCTTGGCAGAACTCTCACAGATAAAGGGAGATGGGGGGTGGAGGAACTAATGAAGTCCAGATGTGGGCCAACTGAAGCCTGATCCTGAATAAACAAGTCCTGGAGGTACTAAGCTCTTCTTCTTGTCTCTCCAGTAAGAAATTTGCATGTGGCACAGAACATGCCCCCGTGGTCCACATGGAGAATATTTAAGGCTCTTGGGAGACAAACAGGATCCTCTGGAATCTCAGGCCCAATGCTTTTGATTTTCTGCCCATGATGGAAAGCATCCTCGGTGATTTTTGTACACGTATATAAAAGGCATAGTCTGCATCTTGAACTAACAATATCGGATCATAACAGATCAATCCCCACCTTGTGCAGCTAATAAGACACTCATGAAACACACTTGTAAACAGACAAGAGAACTCAACACAGTAACTACAGGGCCAGAGATAGACTCAGAGTTCTCTGGGATTTCTGGAAGGCGGGGGAGGTAATAGCCAAGGAACGCTTCCGAAGATGCCTGCTTGGTGTTTATTCAGTACCTATCATGTTCCATCAGAGGAGAAGACCTGGCCTCTCTGGCTACCGGGAACCTGTCAGCCACCGGGAGGGACCAAACCTAGGCAGGAATCCCATGACAAGGTCTTAAAGGTTCTATTGGCTTGTTTGAGAGAGGGCACTTGCTGTCTGTGCCATGAAACAATGTGTATCTAACCGCCATGTGCCCACACCTGGTACATTAGAGGCCTGCTCTGGAAGGTAGTCAGGCTGCAAAGGCAGCCGAGGGGTTATGATTTTAAAAGCCTTGGTTGTAGGAGCAAGACTGTTGCTCTGACTTTGCCAGTTATTTGAGAGTCACTGATCACCCTTGAGCCCTAGTTGTCTCAGTGCTTAACACTGCTTCTCCCAGGATGACTACCAGGGACCAATAAGAGAATATGCGCGGAAAAGCTCCTCTACAAACTACACAACACTACAGAGAGCCAAGGACTGGGTCTCATTGATCACACACGTAATAGCGCTTGGTTTGAAGGCCAAAAGAAGTCCAGGGAGTTCTTAATGACGGATCCCACTTTTACAGAAAGGGAGCGTGTAGCTCAAAGAGCTCCAGTGGCTTGCCCATTGTTAGCACAAGTAAACACAAGGAAAAATAGAAGTTGGGACACACACCCAAGTCAGAGGGTGCCAGAGTTTGAGTTTCTTCAATTAGAAACATTTTTGCCCAGCTGGGTCTTCCAGGAGGAGGAGCATGCTATGACCAGCAGGGAGGAAGGTTGATCTATGATATACCTATGCATCAATTCCTAGATATAAAAAAATCTATGTGAATCCATCTTGGGGTTTGAGCATGGCAAGCACTGAGCCCTTGTTTACTGAACAGAACATCGAGCATCTGGGGGCTCATCTGCCTATAATACTCTTGATGGGGACGACACCACTGAAAAAGGCTAGATGTCATGCCATTTTATTGGTTGCTCCTAACCTGGTGCTGCTAGAGTCGTTAAGCCTTTTCAAGACAGGGTAGAGACTGTTGCTGTGTGGACCTGGAAGGAATTCTTATTATGCTATAATTCCAGAATCTGATACACATCTGAAAAAGAGGTCAAGATGACGAGGTTTTTCCCACAGGCGCTGCCTCAGAAAGGTGTCTGCTTTCTCTATAACTTCTGACAATTTCGTTTTGAAACCACCCCAATCTCCACCGCCATTCCATCCCTTTGTTGTGGTGACTGTTGCAAGCTGGATCAAGGGCATCCAAACCAGTCAAGGCTTCTCTTGCTGTCTGAAACAAACCTGACATTCAGCAGAAGGTCCAGGGCAATTAAGTAGCAAGCTGATTAAGAGTCCCAATGCTGCAACTTGCTCCCTTGCCTGACTGTTCCCTCAGGCTCTCTGGTCAGAAGCCGATTCTGGGTGAAGGCAGCCAGGCTCACGGGGCAGTCAGGCTGAGAGAGTGGGAAACGTGTTCCGCGCCTGCTGTCCGTAGCTTGTATAGTTTTTCCAGAACTGAGCGTACCAAAGCGAGTTATTCATCTGCCTCTGAGGTCTCTGCTGAACTTTGCTCCAGGAGCACTCTTGGCATTAGGGCAAGCAATGCTAGTAGACCTCTATAGGTGATAGGAGCACACAGGTCACATGTGCCTCTAGGTGAAATGCATTAGCAGCTGGAGCAGGAGGAACAAGGGGCAAGAGGCCTCGGATCTATTTAACAACATGGAAAGAGTGTCAGACCCGTGGTCAAATGTAGGGATTCTTTTCCAGACTCCATTTTAATTAGACATATATTGTCTTGGCTAAGTCATGTCACCACCATATTTTGACACTGTGTCCTCATTTGTATTAAAGACAGCTAACATTTATTGAGTAAACTTAACTATGCCTGGCATCGAGCGTGTGTGTGTGTGTGTGTGTGTGTGTGTGTGTGCACCGATCTCATTTCAAAACATTAGCAAACATGTCTGCTGACATACTCTTCTACTTAACAGATGAATTTACTGAGAATCATCAAGCTCAATTAACCTGCATCATCCCCTACGGCAGAAGAGCTCATCTGTGACCCGGAGCATACACCTTTCTATAATTCTTGATGTTTCTTTGAGGGTGAACTTCAGCAACACAGTCTCCATGTTTCCCTGGCACACAGTAGTTATTGCTATGCCGGGTTTTTTTTTTTTTTTTTTCCAGAATTTACTTTGTTTTACTATTATTTAACTATTATTTACTATTGACAGTGGGGGGTTAGCACATGTTCCACATTGACCATGTGAAGATCAGGCCAGAGAAAAACTTTTGGGGGTTGATTCTCTCCTTTTACTTTTAGGTGCTTCCAGGAATTGAACATGTATCATACGGCAAGCCCTTCTACTTGCTGAGCTATCTCACCAACCCCGCTGTATGCTGTGAGTCTTGCCTGGTATTTTTCTGAACTGTAGAATGGTTGGATTGGACCTATTTCACTGACATCACTGTTTAGCCAATATTGAAGGGTCCAATACGGGACTGTTTCAAGGAAACCTGGGTACCCAAGGCAACCCTGGTAACATTGGTAACAGGAACAGGACCATGAAGCACCTGAGAACAGGCCTGAGAAGACATAAGGAACCTCTGGAGGAGGTATGTAGTGCTGGCCAGGACCTTTGCTTGAGAAAAGAAAGACAGGAAAGAGAGAACAGTCTCCTGAGAAGCTGATTTAACATTTTCTTTGCCCATCCCGGGGCCAGGGAGAAACCAAGGGCTGCTCCTACGTACAGACTATGCTCACTTAGCCTAGAGCACTGTATTGGGTGTTTGTGACCAGTGTTTGACTCTAACAGTAATCCTCTTGAGGAAGTGGGAACACCGTTTTTATTTTATAGATGGGGAAATAAGGGTTATGGATACCAGTCTTCCACTTGATTCACATTAGGAAAACTGTCTAATTTGCTTTCTATCCTGTGCTTGAGAGCATCCCCCACGGCATGCTGGGAAAAACACCTGGTAAAGCTCCTGAAAGCATGTGATGTACCTGTCCTGGACCTGTTCTTATCTCGAGACTCCTAGATTATAATGTGCTGTCTTAAAGCATTCAATTAACGAGTCCTCTGGCTGTCGAGAACACCTGTCCAAACCTCAGGCAAGAGATACTCTACAATTACCTGCCTTCCACAACAAATGCCCTTTTCAGGAAAAGCCCTTCTTCCTGGAGAACTCATTCCCACAACCACTAATTTGGAACAATAGTAAATTGGACCTTCCATTTTTCAGCTTTTGAACAGAAACCTTGAGTGCACCTTCCGAGGCTACTATGACTGCCAAGTGGGCTGTTTTTATTTTGAAGATGGGAAAGAATTCCACAAGCTCCTCTTGCCATTGCCCATAATTCAGACTGCTGATTGTGTGCCTGGCTTATATTGTTAAAAACACAGACAGGGAGGTCTCAAGGTTTACAACCAAACCCCCAGGGTAGGCAAGTCACAAGAAAAAACTTGTGTTATCTGCAGCTTACTCGTTACAACCCAGACCACACCAGATAAGCTAACTGCCTATCCCTTGAAACAGGTCATCCTGAGAGGTTAGCCATCCGAAGTGTATGTCTGAAAGATGGAAGGGGGCTTTGAAATCTGCCAGACAGAGGCTTGAACCTCAGGTTTTACTAGCTATAGGCTCTGAGTATATGACCTTTATCTAATCCCCCGGGGCACAGATTTTCCATCTGCATAATGGGGATAACAGGCCACAGTTCCACCTCCAAGCTGAGCTCCACGGAAGAGCAATTCAAGGATCTCCAGATTTACGATCCCAGGGAATGTGTTGCTTCTCCTTTTCACCCACACAGCAGGAGTTTAAGGGCAAAGTACAAACTTGGAAAATGCTAGAGGGATAGACAGCTGTGAAAATGTAAACCTCACAAATTATACCACTGCCTTTCAAAGAATGGCCCTCCCAGACTTCTGTCTCAAACAGCCACACTAAAAGAGGGTAGGGCCCAAGTGGGCCATACCCAAATTCCCACCAGCTAGCGCTGCTCAAAGAGAATTCCAGACCTTGTCACAGCCCATGCACGGCACATCTCCGCAACACTGTCCAAGAGGGTTATACCCTATAAGGGAAGCCCTGCATGTGTAGTCTGGACTTTATACTTACACCCCAGGAACCTGCTCGGCAATTAAGAGTTTGCAAAGCATTTTGGTACTTGCTGTGCTACTAGTTTTATATTAACTCGACACAAGCTAGAGTCCTTTGGGAATAGGAAACTTCCACTAAGAAAATGCTCCCACCAGGTTGGCCCATAGGGTATTTTCTTGCTATCGGGAGGGCGTGGCTCACTGTGGGCAGTGCCACCCCTGGGCTGGTGGTCCCGTGTGGTATAAGAAGCAAGCTGAACAAGCCACGAAGAACAAGTCGGCAAGCAACATTCCTCCATGACCTCTGCTTCAGTGTCTGCCTCCAGGTTCCCGCTCGCTTGGGCTCCTGACCTGACTTCCCTTAACGAGGGACTATCACCTGGAAACGTAAACTGAATAAACCCCTTCCTCCCCAAGTCGCTTTTGGTCATGCTGTTGGCCATGGCAATCCTCTGATACACCCACGGTCTCTTATGCCTTATCCGTGCCGCTGTGAAGCAACACACACTCACCCGGAGTTTAAAGATGCAGGCTTGCTACCAAAGGGTGGGGTCTAGAGCGAGTGCTCGGAATTCCAAGTCCTTTTTATCTTCCCACCGCAGCCACCTGGCAGAAAATCGCGGGGACATCGCCACGACCGCTGCCGCTCATCGAAGGTGAGACGAGACCACGGGAAACGCTTTGGCTGGCTGACAAGGATTGGACTCAGCCTTACAGCAGTTCAGAGATGAGACCCGGGGCAAGCGGATCTCTCAGATCCAGTCTCAACTCTACGATTTATTAACTAGGTCTGACTCCACGGTTATTAGAAGGGAAAACCAACACTTAAACTGTGTTAGATTGTTGCGAGGATCGTGTACGGTAGCTGCTTTAGAAAGGTGTTTCTAAAATGTTTACATGTCTATCTCCCGGTAATGCTGGCTTCTAGAAACAGTATTAACTGCAAAAGACCGAGTCATACTGAACGAAGCTCTCTCCGGCGGAAGTCTCACTTGGCTGGTTTGGTCCTCTTGTAGCACAGGGGGAAGTCACGTCAGTACAGCCCAGGCAGGACACTTACCGCCAAGATGGCGATGACGATCCCCACGGCGCAGAGCACGGCATCATTGATGGTCTCACTGCCTTTCAGGGGGTACTTGATGCTCTCGTCATTGCAGTAAAACCCTCGATGGTAAGGCTTGATGGTGCTTGTCTCGATGATGAGGAAGGGCAGAGCCGCTGGAGTACACACACGGATCGAAAGGAGAGGAAAAGGGCAACATGTCAGTGCAAAGGAGCCAAGGGGGAACGCCCTACAGCAGACACTACCCCAAGTGCCGGCAGAAACACAGCTCGGCTCCTGCATTTGTGGTATTCTGCAGCCTCGGGGAGGCTTTCACTCACTGGTCCCCTTCTCCCCTTCATCTCCCCGCTTCCCGAAGCTCTCAGAGAGAGGGAGTGGAAGAACAGGGAGAGGGGTCTTACATGACTATACCATACTTTAAGGATGACTAACACAGCCGAAAGCTAATGGGCGTCCAGGGTAGCATCTCCTGGGCCCTCCCTAACCATCTCTACTCTGAAAAGCTCCTCTGAAAGCCACGTTTCCACAGAGCTGTACAGGCATGCGTGTCAGACAACGTTGAGTCAACCCCAGATTCACCATCTCCTAGCCATTTGGCTCATGTGCTCAGCCCAACCCGTCCACCTCAGTCGCCTCCCAGTAAATGCGAGCGATGGGCAGTTGTTTCCTCTGGCAAAGGGTCTGACCCAATAGATGCCATTTTCAAGGCTTTTCCCCTCATAGACAAGAGTTGACCTCAGCCCTTCCATCTGATATCTCAGAAAGAAGCCCAAGGGCACCGGAAGTAGCAGGTTGTTCTTAAACCAGTGACCGGTTATATCCGTGGCCAGCTAGTTCCATTCTCTCAAAAGTCACAGCTAATAAATAGATTCTACCACCTTCTCAGAAGAAGGTCCTCAAAGCCTGGAAGCATAAAGCTAATGTCTAGCATGGATACTACAGCCATCTCCTACTATGGTGCCTGGCCCACGATGCCTCCTACGCATATTCACTAGTTTGCTTCTTTTGGTTGTTTTTATTTTTTAGAGAACAGGGTCTTACTATGTAGCTCTGGCTGTCCTGGAACTCACTATGTAGACGAAGCTGGTCTCAAACTCACAGAGATCCGCCTGCCTCTGTCTCCCAAGTGCTGGGGATTAAAGGCGAGTGTCATTATTCCCGGCTGGTTGACTTCTTGAAAGGCAAGTCTTACCATGAGCATGTTACTGCCTTGCAAAAGCACTACAAACAGCTCTCCACTGCATGAGTAACATAAAGTCTGTAACCCTGATACAAGGAAATGTCCGGGATCAGAACCTCTGCCCGAGCTCTGCCAGCCAGGGCTTCTCTGGATCCCAAGGAACCAGGCACAGGGTCTGGCTCACACTGCTCCCAAGACGAACAGCTGTCAAGGACTTTATCTGTGTTTGAGTACTAAACATTACAATACCTAGAGAGGTCACTTTAAAGCACCGTGTAAGCACTACTCCCTCCCTTCTTCAAGGGCAAAAACGAGAGATTCAAAATCTTTAACTCATTTTAGGGCTTGAGAAGTCTACCCCTCTAAGTGTCTAAATCCCTAATTTAACTTTGCAAATTGGTTTCATCCAAATGTGAAATTCATTAGTGGGGAAAAAAAAAATCCCAAGATAAGCAGTTGTTTAAAAGATAAAATTCCCTTTTTATTAAAAAAAAAAAAAAATTACATTCATGTCACGTTGCTCAAGGCCCCAGACTGCCTTGGGGAGAAAAAAAAAGTACCACGAACTCCACAATTTTTCAATTACTTTGGTCCAGACCAGCAGCGATAAAAAAAACACTAGCGTTCCAAAAAGTGTATTTATGTATCATAGTGCATACGCACATGGATTTATTTGGTTTTATTCTTTGGATTTATTTGAATTCTACGGCTATTTATTTTGTGACCCCCTAACTGCTTCCTGCTAGAACAACAATTTATCAAATTCATACTCGTGCTTTGAAAAGAAGATCAGCAACACACCACAGCATCGGGCCTGACCTTCTCAAAGTAAACACAGAGGGGCCCTGAAAAGGCAATAACCATTAACTTTTGAAACTCTCTCTGCCCTGGAACAGAGGGGGTGGGGAGGCAGTGGATACGTGCTGGCTGTGCTGGCTGCCGTAGCAGTGACTGAAGGGAGGGACAGCCTATAGGCTCAGCTCACCTCCACTCTACAGCCTAGAGATTTTGAAATGTGACCCAGTTGGCCATGGAGAGGGGCTGAGAAGTCAGAAACGGATATTCCATCGTAATTTCCAGAGCCCCACGCATTGTGACCATGAGATGCTTGGCTGGGCTGCAGCCTCTGGGGTGCTTGGGAGCCAAAGTGTTGCTAAAAACAAAACAAACAAACAAACAAACACCCTCGGGACAGGAACAGACTCTGGGTGGCTCCCACTTAGACCTCCAGCACCCGAAGGCAACAGTTTTCATATGATCAGCCTGTCAAACATGTTTCTGAGGACAGTAAAACATGCATAAAGGAGTTCTGGAGTTAGGGCTAAGCTAATGAATGATCTTGGGATTGTGGTTCTATTTGAGCGGATCATTTCACATCTTTTAAATTCCCTTTGTCATCTGCTAAATGAGCAGAATGAAACCTAACGTTAATTTTACTGGGATGACAGAATAAACAGATGCGTTCATTCATTCACTCAGTAAGTATGTATTGACTTTTAATTACGTTTGTTCATTGCAGAAACACAAAAATACTCAGACACTGCCCTCAAGGAGTTTCCAGTCCAGTCGGGGAACACACACACACATACACAGACACACGCACACACCCCCCCACACACACAGCATATTAGTCGATGAAGCCTTGGTCGAAAGAAATTCAAAGCAATACCCTGGGCAATGAAAGCACAGAGTCTAAGACACACCTTGGACAAATGTCAAAAAAGGAGAAGGGGCCACAGAGCCGGCTCAGGAAGGAAAACCATCTGCTTAGCCCCTTTCCCCTCTCTTGGGCTGGGACAACACATGCTTTCTTTGCCTGTGGCTCGGAGAGAGTTTCCGGTTCTGATTAAACGGCTGATGAGTACAAACAGACAAGAAGCTGGATCTAAATAGGTTCTGTTTATTTTCTTGAAAGGCGTGGAGATATCATTTAGCAAACCCAACGGCCTTTTCTAAAATCTCTCTTTACAAACTTGTGGTATTTACTGAGGGGGATGCCAGTCAAATCTTGACGTTGCTCCAGAAAGAGAGTTGACGGAAACTGAATAAACAGTCCCCTAACCGGACAGCTCGTTCTTGAGATGGAAGGCCGAGCTTTGCTTCAGGAGAGCAATGCGAAGAAGACAGGGAGGGGCCCTTTCCGAGGCGAGGTGTCTGTCCCCACCACTGCCCCACCTCAATTTTTATTATCTTCTATTGTCTTCATTTAGCTTCAAAACAAAAACAAAAACTTCCCAGCCCCAGAGGGTGAGATACGACACACAGCTTCTGTCCTGGAGAAGTCATGAGTGTCCAACTATTACCAGTGCAATATTTGGATAGAAAGGCATTGAGAGAACAGAGCTACCCCTCTACTGGGGCACTGGAAGTGTCCTGCAGGGGATGGAGACTTGACTTGACCCTTGCACGAGTAGAAGTTTCTGGGTCCAGTGGACCATGCACACCCATAAAAAAGCATTGCAAATTAAGGATTCCAGTCCTGGCGATTGCAAAATAACAACTATTACAGAATATAATTTCAAACTTAGCTATAGTCAGGGAAAGATAGGCAGACGATGAATGGAAGAAGGAGAGAAACAGCACAAAGACTAATAATGATAGCTAGCATTTACTAAGTAGGCAACATGTGCTCACACTGGCTTGAGGATCCCACACACACTACTGTGGTCTAACAACCTACTTACTCACTGATTAGGCGATGGAGATGAAAGAGGCTAAGCCCCAACCTCCAAGGGGCCCAAAGGCCAGTCACAGAGAACTAGTATGTGAAGCTACCCTTTGGTTCAAAGAGATTACAGTGATTTAGCAGAGTCACTCTGCTAAGTAAATGAAGCTGGATGGGGTTCAAATGATCTGACTGAATCGTGGGTGCTTTCTAGAGTGAGTCTCTTAAAATGACAGCACCTATGAGCTGAAGCTCCCTCAGTAATGCTCAGGCCTCTGCAGGAGGAGAAAAAAAGAAAGCAGCACTTTAGAACAGTCAAGACGGCCCTCCTAGCTAACTAACGTTCACTGAAAACCCACCTCATACCACACACATACTAATTAGATGCATGCATGTCTAATTCAATTAAAGATCTGAAGCCAATATGCTAGAAATCAGATTTATTGATAATAAAACATGTATTATGAGCTCTCTGCAAATCAGAGCCAAAAGAGCAAATAATCTAAAGTGTCTAGACTCAAGACTCAAGCCTCACTCCTCCTTTTAATCAAGGATCAATTAACTTCCTATACCTCTAGGGGCTTCGTGGGATGTGTAGGCTGCAGAGGCGAAATCTGAACTCACTGACAAACACTTAACGGGCAGAAAATCAAAGCACGAAGAAAGGCCGCTGTGTTGGGTTCAGGCCTTTGAAACTTCGCTGGCTTTGAAAAACTAACACTCCGGCAGGTTGGGTGGTTTGGCGGTGGGGTGTAAAAAAACACAGGGTAAGTTTTCATGGCCCACCCATTGATCAAGTCATGAGGGAAGTGTTACCAGAGTGACCCAGCCCCAAAGCCAACTCCCTGCAGCCAGGGCTTTGTATCTGCACAAAATTAAACACAGCCTCTTCCCTCAAAGTGCTTTTTAGAAGCCCTTGGTGAGAGAGGGTGAGCGGAGCAGGAGGACAAAGGTAAAGTGAGCGCGATTGTGTGCACGACTGAAAATCAGAGCACTGGAGAGGGCACTTCCCCTCCGTCCTGAACAGCAAGTCCTTGAGGCACTCCTCCCGAGGCTCGCCCAATTTTCCACTTGAACCAGTCTGTACTTATCTTCATTTGATCTTAGTCAAAATGCTGACAGGCGGATGGAGTTATCTTCAAATGTGCAGATTCTCGGATCTGTGAGAGGAACAATTAAAGCAACATCTGCAGAGCTTATGTGCTTAGCAGCAAAACGATACAGGACACACACTTCACGCATGTGCAGAGCCACTGAGGCCAGGCAGTTACCAGGACTCTGCTGGAAGCTTCGTGAACCTTATCGGTAGGATAGAGTTTTGAGTGGGTGCTGTCCCAACCATGTCATTCATTCATTCAATTCATTCATTCATTCATTCATTCATTCATTCATTCAAACCTCGAATAAAAACACTGAGGATCAGAAAAGCCAATCAAGTTCGTCCACGGGCAGAGCAAAGGACACTCATTTGGACCAGATATCAGAGCCCCAGCTAGAAGAGACTGAGCCCCCCCCAGAGGGCTTAGAGTCCAATTTGCAACTTATTTAATGTCTACAATAACTGCGAAAATGTGTGTGTGCTGTTTTTTCATTTGTACTCCAAAGAAAACTGAAGGCAGAGCTCTCTACTCCCCAAGGTCTCCGAGTGCGTCCATGGGTCACTGGGATTAGAACCCAGCTCTGTCTTTCTTTTGGTTCATATTTTCTTCCCTCTGACCTGACCCTTCTTTATAAATGCATTCCCTGTTAAAAAATGACTAAGTAAAATCACTTAAGGTCAGACTGGTCTACCCAACAACTACTTAGAGGTTCAAAATACAAATATTTATGTTGCCGGTAAGTGACACTATTTCTATTTAAAGCAATGAATTGCTACTGGTCTTAGAAGTGTGCGAACTTTCATTGGCTTATAATATTTGTCTAGATTTTTAGACTGGACACAACCCAGAGGGGCCGAATCTAAGTTTACTATGAAGGTGTTTCTTCAGCTCTGAAACAAGCTCCATGGAAAACATTTGCAGTTGGCCGGTATGAGCAGGCAGCATGCCGGCTCCCAGGCTTTCCTTGACAAATGCTCATTCTTCCGGGCTCGATGTTCAGGCCTCAGTGGAGAAACTCATGGCAGATCGGGTCCTGTTGCTTGTGCTTCCTGAACCCCAGTCCAAGGTCTCTTGCTTGGGTAAACGGATAAGGACAGATGGGTGTCTGAGTAATTGTCCAGTGCGGTGCTGGGCTGCAGTGGTAAGGTCTGTTTCCTTCCCCGCCTCAGGAAGTCGAGGGTTCCAGGGCAAAAGGAAAAGCTGTTTGTGGTCTAATTCTGGGTATTAAAAAGAACTTTGGGTGCCCTTATTCGAAAGTGCTTACAGTGAAAATGTTGCTAGTTTTCAGTGCTCCAGACTGAACTCAGGGCCTTGAACATGCTAAGCAAGCACTCACCACTGAGCTACAAGCCCAGCACCAGAGTCACTAATATCAGTCTTCAAATTTTTAATGTGTTTGTTGTTGTTATTATTATGTGTCTGCATGCATGTTTACATGTGCACACATGTGCAAGCCAATATCCCTGTGTCACAGCACACATCTGGAGGTCAGAGGACAATATTCACGAGTCAGTTCTCTCCTTTCACCATAGGTTCTGGGGTTAGAGCTCTGGCCATCCCGCTTATGAGACAAGTGCTTTTACCCAGGGAGCATCTCACTGATCCCTTCAAAAAGCTACCACATCCACCTAAAATAAAGTAAACCAGGAGCCCACAGTTTGTACCTTTCATTGAGAGAACAGGAAATCTTCTGCTAATATTATATATTTCGTAGACAAGATCTTTTCTCTTTCTAGTGAAATGCAGCCACCAGAGCCTATAAATCTTACCATCTGTCCACCACAGGTGAAACAGAGTCACTTCCCAAGACCTCCTTCTTCTCTTTTAGTCTCCTTTCTTGTGGATGAAGAATAACTCTGCATTCAATGGGCATCTATTATGGTCCAGGAGCTTCAGATATATTAACAGATTTAAGATTAAAAACAAGCTTTTCCATCGTTAGTACATACATAGTCAAAGTCAAGGATCAGAGATGCTACAATGTGTCTGTGTCCACTTGGCTGATGAGAGAAATAACCAGAACACATAACAGAACCATTCAGTCCAAATTCTATGTGAAGATGGGGCCAGATAAGACTCTCTTGCTAAATAAAACATGAACAATGTCTAGGTAGACATTTGTGTGCCAAAAAGTCAACTACAAAGCTGTTGATTAGCCCAAAAAAGGACAAAAACCAGGAACCCTCCTTGTACCATGGTACCAACCTCCTGGTGCCTCCAAACCTCTCTACCTTGGTGTCCACTGTGGCTCAGCAGTGTGGGCTGCTGTAGCTAAGGCTCTGCGCTCCAGAACTCTGACACTGCAACCGTATCTGATCTCCCTGACAACTCAGAGGAGACATCCTTTGAATTGTATGAGGGTGTCAGATGCCCTGGAAAAGGAGTTACAGACAGTTGTGAGCTGCCACGTGGGTACTTGGAATTGAACCCGGGTCCTTTGGAAGAGCAACCAGTGCTCTTCACCACAGAGCTGTCTCACCAGCCCCAGGAATCTTGTTTTAAGCTCCTGTACTGAAAGGCCATTGGGGAGCTTTCTTTTTCCAGTTTATCAGGACATTTGTTTGTTCGTTTTGTTAATTTGATGGTTATTTAATGAGTGTATGTGTTTTACATGCACGTATGTCTATACACAACACGTGTGTCTGGTGCCTACGGAGGTCAGAAAAGGGCACTGGCTCCCCTGAAACAGTCTGCTTTGAGCTAGCATGTGGGCACTGGTGATAGACCCTCAGTCTTTGGGAAGAGTAGCCAGGGCTCTTAACTGCTGAGCCATCTCTCTCCAGTGTCCATTCATGAACTCTGGCGCATGGAGTTTCATTTCTCGACACCTAGGAATGTGCATGACTCTGGGCAGGTCACTTTATCTCTCTCCATTCTTAACGTCACATAACAGGACTCTGCATAATGGTTCTCAATGTACAGAACTGTGAGGACTGAGAGATGTAATTTATAAAATACATCATAATGGCTGGGCCAAAGGAATGTTTGTTCTTACTCCTGTATGTGCCAGGGAGCCAGCCAACCAACACCAAGCCCTAGTGTCAGGAAGCCTTTTAAGGAAGAGTAAGACATGGTCCGAGTTCTGTCCTGATTTCACTAAAGCAGCCATGGCCTCATCCCGCCACTTGCCAAAGGTAGTCTGATCTCAGGAGAAAGAAAGACATGCTTGTAAAACCTTAAAATTCTAGGGACTTCTCAAAAGTGGGCAAACAGATGGGCCTTTGACAGTGGTTAACAGGACCTGCTTCCCCGATGCCAGGAAGAACTGTCACTGTTGGAGCCCTGCCACACATTCTCAAAAGATCACAGGAGGCTTAAGGGCAGCAAGTCCAAAATAAAAGTGAAGGGAAAACACACGGCTTCTTGTTTATCCAGTGTCGAAACACGCACTAGTCAGCGTGCGCGAGTCCATCCAAGTCCCGCTGGCCAGGTGTACAAAGACACCACGTTCACATGGCGCTAAAACAAACAGCTTGGACTGGCAGGACATCACACACACATGGGAGACAGTTCGATAGTCAGAAGGCAAGCCCACAGGTGGGTTCGGGGCAGAAGGTTAGGGCCGAAGCATGACCGGAGGTCTACAAGTGCAAAGTTGTGCTGGTCGGTACCCAAGCAGATGGTCTGAGTGTAAGGTCAAGATCATACTTTGGCAGTCCACACTGAAAAATCTGCCTGGCAGGGATGATCTATTTGGCCCACCCAACACTTAAAAGTTGTTTAAAGTTAGTGTCAACATTTAGTAATGGGCAGTCTCACATAACATCCAGATCACTGGCTTCTTAAGCCAGGAATCGTGCACATCGCGAGGCGTAGACCTGGCTGCATCCCTTCAGACGAAGCCTGCATTCTGCAGGGGCACACTGGTCCTCACCACATCCCTGACACTAAGGGTGTGTACCCTCGCCACACTCAGCCTGCTTGTGCTGTCAATTTTCTTATGTTTACTCCGTCTCTTGAATGGTTTAACTGCCTGGCTCTATAGATATCTGACTTTCCTATCCCTGGATTAAGGAAGATAGGCGTTCCTACAATATTGAAACAACCCTCATTCAACAACGTCTTCCACAGTAAGCGCTGGCCACAGCGGACCCGTGACGGCGTAGCGACTGCTACACGTGTGTACATCTCAATCTTAAACCCAGAGGAGCCTCCTATGCTTTCAGTTACCCTCTTAAGGATTATGGAAGAAAGCACAGCAGGTAATTTTGTATTTTCGATGTAGGAAAATTGAGGGCCAGGGAAAAGCAAGCTTCCTTGAACTCTCAAGCCATCAGCAAGTTTTCTCCGTAAGCCTGGTGGTGTGGCATGTAGGAGCATCTCCCTTATTAGCCAGGTAAACAGGTGTGTCATAATAAATTACATGGCTATGAGCTGACCTAACCTATACCCGTGTAGGGATCCTAAGTGGTATTATCAGAGAGTTTTATCTTTAAAGGCGGTAGTTATCTGAAATGAAAAACAAAAACAGCCTTCATATGTTAGAAGCTCACTGATCCTGGAAGAATAAATGCCAGGTGAGAAGAGACTTACAAATAAAAGCCCATCGGATATGTTGATATCACCAATCTTGCTCAAAATGGAGCTAGGCACAGACTGGTAATACAATAACATTCTAAAACCATAGTTCATTACATATTATTATTCCACGTACCAGGTGGAAAGACTGAGACCCACCACACTGACACAGTAACTAGTCTTCTGTATATGCGAGAATCATTTCAGAAAATAATCCATTTCAGTATCCCTTGGAACGGAGAACAATCCCCAGCGCTTAGTGGAAGCTAACCAAAATCTGGGAGAGCTGACTCCTCACCAAACACACGGTTAGGACTTGAGGTTCCTCTACTTTCCTTCTGAACTTTACTCTCATATTGCTCAGTCAAACCCCGTTCTCTGAACCCAAGCACCCCAAACATTGCCACAATGGAGAAGAGACTCATTTCCACCCAGAACTATGATACTGGGCGGTTTGTGGTGCACGACTTTAATCCTGGCACTGGGGAGGCAGAGGCAGGTGGATCTCTGAGTTTGAGGCCAGCCTGGCCTACAGAGTGAGTTCCAGGACAGCCACACAGAGAAACCCTACCCGAAATCCACCCTCGACACCCCAGAAAGAATTATTCAAGAGGAACCTGACCAGCTTCCGGTTTGGGATGAGTGGCTGAAAGCAACATTTTAAGTCCCTGGGTCTTCAGTTCCCCAGGCTTTTCCACATAGTGAAATCATTGTAAAAATACTCTTCAGCTCTTTCAGGGGAAGGCTGAGGAGTCCCAGTGAGTCAGCTATTGTGCCCCACCCCACACCAGCTATCCCAAGGGCTAAGGGATCAACTTTAGCACGCCCCTACGATCCTCTTGGGGAATCAAGTGCAAGGAAGCTCACCCGATCCCCAGAAGGTAAGCTCAGACCTGAGACTGAAACTAGTTTTGCCACTTAACCATTTATGTGATCTTCAGCGAATTGCTTAACTTCTAGTTTCGCCAGTAAAAGGAAGATGCCAATATCAGGAGGAGGAAATACAGTAAGGTAGGCATTTAACAATGAATTCTCCTCCTTCCTGTGCCTGAAAATCTCCTAGCCCTGTTTACAAGATGCCAGTGAACGAGACCGGACGGTTTCCTCACCGAGGCAGCTGTGTGAACCTGGACAGGGGCTCTGTAGCCTTGAACTAGGACTGCCAGTCAGGACTGGCATGGTTCCAGGGTGCTGTGGATAAGACGCTCCAGGAGCACACTCCCCATTCCCAGGCCTGTCAATGTTTCTTTTGTAAAACACAGAAACCTTCAAACCTGACAGCTGCCACCTGCACAAATAATTCAGGGATGTAGTTCTGTAACCAAATACGGGCCGTGAAAGCCGAAAAGTTTGAAGTCCAAAATAATCGCTTTGACCTTCTGCCTAAATGCTCACTAATCATGTTTTAATTTGCAGTTGATTTCCTCTCTGTGTGCTGTCTTTACAGGTTACGCTGTCATTTTAGAAGTATCCGGGGAGCTAACGGCATCACAAAGCACCTGATTAAAATACAACCCCAACTTCTTCCCCAGACATCTAAGGCCAGGCCTCACTGAATCGACAGAATGGCACTAGGCAGTCAGAAAATGTCTGTTTTGAAGAAGAAAACTCCGTACAGAGAAAATTACGGGCCCCATAAATTAGTAAGATGTGGTCCGTGCCCTGTAAGAATGCATTTGTAACCAGTGACTGGACCGTCCACGGTAGCACTGCTAAAATGGAGGCGCGAAAGGCACCTGTTAGCCTGCAGCTAGAAGGCATGCAATTCCTGTTTACTGACCAGACCCCAAGCGGCCTTGCCGTCATTTAAATACCAATGATGGCTCCGAGGCTGCATTAAAATAAAAACAAAGCACAGGACAGAATAAATCCAAATTCTGTTGCTACCTCTCCCCCTTCCCATCTTTTGTCCTGAAAAAAAGGGAGGGGGCAGGGAGAAGTTGGAGGGAGCCCATCTATCCCTAAAACGTAGATGCTGAAAAGATGCTTCTAGAAAGGGGATAAACTAGCTGCTTAAAATGCCCCAAACCCAGAAGAATTGTCTTATTTGGGGAAAAGGTTTCTAGTTGGATCAATCGCTGGGATTACTGCGCGATGAAATAAGTGGAAACCCGACAGAACCATTCTGCTCTGCATCTGGTCTAGCAAATGAGTCCGTCTTTTGCCTTTCTGGGGGTCTGAGCCAATCAGATCATCCAATCTAGAGGGTGAAATAATTCACCGCTGGTGTTTGTTTGGCTCAGACATACCTGATCACCCATAAGTACTACAGGTGATCTTGGGAGGATTAGCTAAGTTTTTGTTGCTGCTATGATTTTAAAAAATCCAGAATACATAAAAATCATTGACACTTGTGTTTCTCAGTCTTGGTTCTTCGGGGAGGCAACCGTGCAGTCAGCCACCAGATCCTGCCTTCACTGTCCATCGGTTCCTCTTCTTCTTGTGCAGCCTGAGTAGGCTGGTTTGGCCTAAGGGTCTCATCATCTATCTAAAATTAGGGATTAAGGGCTTTACCCAAAGAATATACATGAGTCTTTTCCAAACAAGAAAACTTTGTCTCCAGGGTCCCTTTACATCACACTTAGGCTGAGGACACCGAGGTTCCTGCTGCCCTTTAGTCTGAAGAGGTAGATACCGAAGACAAAGGTACTCATTTTCTTGAGAACAACTTGAGAACAACTCCAGAAACAGCCCAACCCTGCAGACCTTCACATGAAGGTACAACAGATGTCGGTAGCACTCAGCTCAGTCAAGCCAAACCAGCTCTGAGGACAGCCAGGTGGGGTACTTCTTGACAGTACCCTCTCTCTCCAAGTACTCCTTCTCATAAGGGCTGGAGCTGACGCCCAGAGGCAAGGTCCCAGAGCAACACAAAGGGACGGAAGGGGTCACCTGACTTTCTGCGAAACTGGGCAACTATCAAGTTCATCGGTCGTAGGAATTGTCAGGACTACCTTTCTCATAAGTAAAAATCTAAGAGCTGGACTCGGGTGGTAGTGGTGGTGGCGGTGGCGGAGGCAGCTGCTGCCATTAGCTGTCTTCTTCCCACCCCCTCCAGCATGGGGACAACAAAATATAGGCATTTCCATACCCTAGGGAGAGCTGGCTGTAGTCACTAACTCCTAGGTCGCTTGCTATAGGAACCCCATTGTTTCAGGGAAGGCTTCTCCAGCCAAAACTCTCCAGGAAGCCAAAGCCCTGTTCAGTGATGCATTTTTCAGCTGTAGAGAGGGTTCTTCCTGGGATGTTTCTTTAGTGGTTCTCGAAGCCAGGTCCTTAATCCGGCAAAGCAGCATGGAGCCAGCTTCCCTCAGAGGGACACAATGTCTAGAGTCCTTCTTGCAAATCAAAACAAACAAAAAAAAAAAACCCTCCCAGTTTTCTCCTTTACAACCTCTCTCGAGCAGAGGAGAAGGGGATAGCAAAACCCAGGGGAGGGAAGGTTCCAGGCCTCTCTAATCCCCTCCTCTCTTAGGACCCCACCCACCTGACCCTCTGCTGAAGTAAGTTACAAAGCCCCCACTGTTCTGTCTATCTTTCCCCTCCCACCACAGCCACCCCCACCCAAACACACCCATACACACTTTTTTGAAGGGCAAAATGCCAAATAACATTATTCCCCTTCACCATGGCATTGCCATGAGAGCCGCCTGGTATGTTTGCCAGAGAAATGGAAGGTTTTTTTGTGGAGATCGCATCTCCATCCACTAACTACTGCTCCTCCCTCTGTGGAAACGGACTTGAAAAGAAAGGAAGGATCCCGAAGAGGAATCTAACTGAGGAGACAAGAGCGAAGTACAAGGTCACAGGATCGGAGACTGAGGGATATCCGACTGTGCTTCTGGGAGCCAACGTGCTTACTGCTAATATTTGGAAAGCCACAAACTCCAGCCTCTCTCTGTGGTGCAGCACAACATACGCTCTGCTAGGGGTGGCCCAGCTCGGGATGAGGACGCGATGATGCAAGGTCAGGAGAGAGAGTTTACAGTACAAAGGGTAACTAACCCTTCGTATCACCTACTCGAACAATACTGTGCCACAGTCACAATAAGTCACTGAAAAATCAAAAATGGTCTTGGGGCAGGAATGCTGATTTGGTTTTGTGCTTGTGGGATTAGCAGACTTAGGTACAATCCTTCCCTCTTTGGTCAAGTTAAGGCAAAGCGACACCAGACTGGTGAATTCTCAGGACCTAAGTGTCCTCAGCTGCAAAACAGGTCCTGCAGTCTTGAAAGGCTACAGTGGGGGATTTCCTGAGCTGGTGTGCTGAACGCCAGTCGCAGAGCAGGTGCCTGCAGAGGCATCCTTCTCCCCGAGGCCCGTGAGAAATAATCCATCCCCTGCTGGTGCCGAGAGCAAGCTGCATATGTGGGCTGCTGCTTGTCCATCAAAATGACAGAATGGGTCTTGGGGAATTAATTATTCAACAAACTTGCCCTTCACAAATCCCGTCCAAAGGAATGGCTCGATTTCTTTCAGTACACTGACTATACAGAATACCGAAAGTCCAGTACACTTCAAAAGCCTCACAAAAACCCAGGCCTGGCCTTGGCAGGAGTTCCTCAGCCACTGGGTTTTTCTGTGTGTGGTTTATAATAACATGCAAGCCTGATGCCAAGCCCTAATCTATTAAGGGACTGCCAATTAGCAGGGGGCTTAGAGCTGTAGGTTTGAGAACTGGGGAGTGGGTCTAATTAGGCTTGCAAATCATTTCTCTCCGTTGCTTCTCACAATCTGACACAAGGTATACTAGCCAATTGTTCTAGATAGACCCTTTCTGTATCCCTGTGCACACTGGCTTTTGTTTGCGTTAAGACTCCAGACCTGAAAGCTAGTGCTCACGGTCCTGTGTGCATTAGATGGCAAAGTTGGAACTGGACAAGGCTGTAACCGAGGGAGCAGTGATTCTCAGACAATCGCTATCAAGGGCACGCATTAAAAACTATCAACAAGAAGATGAGAATGAATGAATGTCCTCTCTCTCTCTACTCCCTCCTCCCCTCATGTCTTCCTTCCTCTTTTTCTCCCTCCCTCCCTCCAACCCCTTCTTAGTGCTTGGGAAGCAATCTGGGTAAGCAAGTGCTCCACCACTGAGATACATCCTCAGATGAAGATGTATTTTTATGGCAATTCTATCCCAAGATGACTTGGCAACCACTGCTTCCACACCACAGTATGTCACCCTTGGCTAGAAGAGGTATTTAAAAATCAAATATATATACGTATTTATAAACACGCATATATATGCACATTTTTATATACAATTCAATTCACATATGCATACGCTAGACACAATTTTAAACTATGTTGAATAGCAAATATTTACTGAGCAGCTGTTGTGTGCTGGAGCTAGAAATACTGATAGGCATTAAAACAGGGCCCCAGCCTTCAAAAGCTGCCTTCCCCAGCAGATCACCTGCAAGTACTTGGTAAGGACTCAAATCCCTCAAACCTGCAGTCTCCCCACCCTCTCTCTTCTGCCTACCTAGGCACTAAGTTTTTAAAAACTTTGCCAAAACGTCTCCCAGAAAGAAATAGGATGATTCCGGGAGCCGACTTCAGAGGCTTGTTTAGAAGAGAAAGGGAAGCCTGAGAAATTCACTGAGACTCCAGCGCAGGGCATGGCGGTGGGGTGGAGGATGCCTCCTGATCGCCTGCCTGGTCTTCACACAGAGGTGGCAAATGGAGAAGGTCTCTGTGGCAGGAAGAGCCAGAGCCAGGGCTTGGGGGCCCAAAGTCCTTGTTGATTTAAAAAAATCCCTTTTCCTCTTCAAGCCTCTTTATCTAGGGAAGAGAGGAGGCTGGACTAGCTGGCCATTCCCATCCAAATTCAACCCGAGCCTGTCAGACAGAGAAGTTCACTGTACAATCCAGGAGAACAGGCTGTTTGAAGATTCTCTAAGAAATGCTGGTCTCAGTCAGTCACCTCTAACCACTCTAAATTGTTTGCTCCATGCAGTTTTCAAATAAGACTGAGTTTTTTTCCACCTGCATTCCCAGTGTTTGATGTGTCTTCCCTATAGGGCTGGGTACTCAGCAACAGTCTAGGGAAAAGAGTGACCGGGCAGGCTGTGTTTGGAAAGGCCATCGTGGTGGCTGTATAGGCAATGGTCTGTAGCAAGGGAGGTAGAGTCAGCTGGCTCCAGCCAGCTGAGGTGTGACTAACCACTTTCCACGCAGTCTCTGCATTTCACACACATCCCCATCCACCCAGAATCAGATGTGCTAAGGCCTCTGTCTCTGCAGTCACTCCAGACCCTAGACAGCACAACTCAAATACACACGGATCACTCTCCAGGAGTGTCTACAACTGGCTCCATCTTAGTCTCAGACACCTCTCTTAACTGACTGTTCACATCTCCTTGCATAGACACCTTCAGGTGACCTGAGCACATAGCTCAATTCCCTCCACAGTACATCTGGGTCTAGATTAGAGCCGAACTGGTACAGTGTACCCATGGTCCCCTGCGAACGAGTGGACTCTAGGGTCTGGCCTTCACCTTTCACAGGTCTCTGGGCCTCACAACCATGTGGTAGGAATAAGAAAGCGTGTGGGGATCCTCTGACAACCCCCGGCACACAGAAGGCTCAGGAACTGTTACTTCTGAGAATGTGGAGTGGTGTACCTTCCGTAAGATGGAGACAACCAAGCGTTGCTTAGCACAGAAGAGGATCCATTATTTATTACAAATGTAGATACTACACATGCATTATGAGGCCCACAAGCCTTTTGGTTCTTTTTCTTGTTCTTAAGAAATTTGAGTGATTGAAAAATGCCTAAACAGAGCATAGGCTTTGGGGTAAAATCAATTTGAGTTTGGCGTTTATATCTGTCATTAAATGAGCGGCATAAACCTCTAGACCATCCGTAAAATGGGAACAGTAAGACTTATCCTTTAGAGCTGCCAAAGGCCTCTGCAGATTCCAGAGGAGTTAAGATGTGTCTGTGTGTGTCTGTGTGTGAGCTTGTGTGTGCACATGTATGCAAATGTGCATGTGCACGCATGCATGTACATGCTTCCAATGCTCCTCCCAGTGTTAAAGGGAGTCGGGGGTTTTCTTAGCGCTTGGTGCAGGTTTGAAGGGAATGTCTGTGGAAGTCCCCCAGGTTACTTCCACTGACAACCCCATCTCTGTCCCACAATGTATTTGCTCATTCTCGCCCCATTCACTTATTTCTAACAAACCTTAAGTGCTTACAATGAACAAAGCACAGGGGGATCCCAGGAACCCTAAGTTCAGACCCTTCATTTTCTATTCACATGATAAAATTAGGGAATCGTGCAACTCCAGGAGAGAGCTGGCTGAGCAGGCACCATCAGCACCTCCAACAGCTCAACAGCTCCAGCGGGACGTGCCACCTCCATGTGAACTGGGCATCCTGAGGACCAGGGGTGGCTGTGAGCATGTTACTTATTGCTATACTGCTTTCTACTGGAGCATACCTGTGTGTACCCACAGTATGTCTATAGTCTAGTAAAGTTCATACAAGAAAATCAAAAACTGAAGGAGGAAAAAGAAGAGGAGGCTGCAGAGGACAGGAGGGGGAGGGGAGAATAGGAGGAAAAGAGGAAGGGGGAAGGGAAGGGCGAGGACCAATATCCAATACCTGTGTTTCTTTGGAATGTGGTCCAGTCACCGGGGAACTATTAGGATGCCAAATAGTCACTGAATTTGTTGGAACTTTCAAAGGGATGGGCTTGGCTCACCAACAGACTTCATAAATACACAGCTGTAATTAAGTTTCAGCTCCGTCTAGAACACTGCATTCAACCTGGTTTTTAAATAGCATCAGAGCGCAGGTCAAAATCAGTTACACTTAGGTTAGGAGCCATCCAACATTGTCTCACATCAATCAAATTAGAATCAAGAGACATTAGTTTTCCCTTTTTAATTCATGAATAGGAAATGGGATGTGGTGAAAATATGCCATTTCAGGGGCAAAGTCAGATCACATGCTACTTACCTACTTACCTTGGGCCCCAACCTCCTTACATTTATAGGCGGGAAGGTTCTACAGGCTGAAGCGTATCCCCACCCAAAATTCCTAAGTTGAAGTCCTTAAGAGTGGGAACTAATTCAGACTCTCTCTAGACAACCACATTGAACAGACATTACTGGGATGAGTCCTAATCCAGTAAAATCGGTGCCCTTAGAAATGAGAAATTTGTGTGGGGGGGTGGAGGGGTAGGGGCTAGCCTGGTCTACAGAGTGAGTTCCAGGACAGCCAGAGTTACAACAGAGAAACCTTGTCTCGAAAAAACAAACAAACCAACCACAACAACAATAACAACAAAAAAAAGAAACGAGAAATTTGCACACAGGGACATGCTCATGGGGCACATAAGGATGGATCACACGAAATGCCAAGGACCACAGGCAAGACAAGGCAGTAAGTTTAGGACTGACCTCTTCCTCAGAGCCTCAGAATAAACCACCTTGCACCTTCCCTCACCCGCTCCAGAGCTGTGAGATAATAAACTTCTGTCACGTACGCTGTCTCATTTGTTCCTGAGTACAACAGCCCTAGAAATCTGATGAGGGAGCCAAGACCCACCCAGGAGGCTTGTTTGGGGAGCATAGGAAACTAACTTGACACAGTGGGGGAAAGACCTGTGTGCAATTTAAGGGTGAAGCTCAGCTCCAACGCTGCTAAATGATTTGACGAAGAAAAGATCATTTTAATCATCAACCTAGAAAAACAAATGCACGTGTGCTTAATTGATTGAAAAGAAATTAAATAAAAAGGAAACGTGCCAAATTGCCAGTAACGCACTAAATAAATGGCAGATTATGTGTGATTCTTCTTTTCCAAATTTTGGCTGATGTAATTTAAAGCATCAATAGTAGAAAGTAATTTAGATGAAAGGTTAAAGGTACATGTTAGTGACAGAAATTTAAAAAAAAACAAAAACCGGATAGCTTCAATTTTGTTCAGTTTTGATCAAGCAACTCACGTACACAAAACCTGGCATTAGGGGTTTAGTGAATAGGTCAGTTGTCTCCTCAGGTTTCCCTGTCAGGGTTCTAGAGAAAGTTACGTTTCGTATGAATGTCTCTCTAGTTGTACATAGAAATACAGTATTTTTTCTCTGAATTTTACTCTCCTAAAAATATTGTCGTGGAGTTCTGTGGATTAACCTCTAAACACAAACAACCAGAAAAACCTGTAGCTCACTAGTCAGCTGCTATAACAGCTCTGATCAAGTACACCTGTCAAAGTGACAGCAAAGTGACGTCAATCCACACTGGAGAGCAATCCTTTGCTCTCTCTCGTGGCCACACCTACTGCACACTGGGCATCTGTTTGCAGGCCCCCAAGCCTTCAAAATCAGATGATTTTTTTTTCATTCTCGGACCACTTGATACACATTTGGGGGATGGGGGAAACACGTGGTATTACTAATTTATGGAGATTTGTATCTTCTTGCCTGGGCCCCATCTGTTCAGCAGAATCAGTTTTCAAACGTGTAACCAAAGAAAGCCACTTGTCCGCTTTGGAGTGGTGGTTGAGTGGACCCACACCCTCCCAGCATATGTCCTGTTGCTTCTGACAAACCGGACCTTAGTTATTCCTACTGTTCCCTTCTCCCTGTATCTTACTGCAGAGTTGACAGGAAGTGGGTCTTTTCTGGTCAAGGAAATTTCTGCTGCATAAGTAAAGTTCATGGGAGGGGGCGGGGGGAGAAGGAGGGAGAGGAGAGGAGAGGAGAGGAGAGGAGAGGAGAGGAGAGGAGAGGAGAGGAGAGACAGAGACAAAGACTTTGAGAGTCAGAGGACTTCATGGCGTCTTCCCTCAGTGGCCCTTATCTCAGTAAGCTGACCCTGCTGTTTTCATTGGTTGGCTTGCTGCCCCTTTAGGATGAATGTCGTAATGAGCATTAGAAATCATCTTTTCAGGAAGTCCAAATTGAAGACTCAGTTAGGATGCAGAAGCTGGCTGGTTGGGTATTAATACTTGTAGTGGGAAGGGCTCTTCCAGAAACCTCTCTCTACCTTCCAGCCCTCACCCCCCCCAGTCATGGAGATCCTGAGCCCCTGATGGAATTGCATCTTGTAAATTTTGCAGCCACATCATCCTAGCATAAAGCAGGCAGTCAATAAATGCAGGTGATACACGGGGAATGAAAGCACTGATTACAGTGACGGCCTTGGGCCTTGTGTGGAAAACCTCTGATCTCCCAGTCAGACACCCTTACTAAAACGGCGATATCCACGGACCTTTATGGAACACTCCTTTTTTGGTCAAAGAGAGAGAGAGAGTGTTGTCAAGTCCATATTTTATAGAGTGTGCTGACTTGGCTGGCAGATGACAGGTAGCTTCTGAAACCAACTTTCCAGGGTTTCAGCAGAACCCCTCACTGTATGGGGAAACTTTATACTTCCTCCCTCGATCGCCTGAGTCCCTCTTCTCGGCAAGTCCCAGGGCGCTTTTCCAATCCCACAGTGCTCTGTGCTGAAGCCAAAGCCCAGTTTCCTGCCTCAAAGGGCCCTTTGTTTAGGCTCTCTTTCCCAATCAGCGTATCCTGAGCTTGAACCCCTAGCTTTTGAGAACTCCGAAGCCTTGGCAGTAGAGGACTTGCCAGCAGGTCTGTGGTCCTTAACAGCTTTCACAAACCTCAATGTGAGGGAATGTCTCTAGCTAAGAAACGCTTTTCATGGGAGGGAGAGGAGGGAGTATTATTTTAAGAGTTGCAAAAACAACTTCAAATCGACTCTTTAGTCTTTAATTGCTACCAGAACACTGAGAACTTCTTGTTCTCTCATACTTAATTAAGATGATAGTTTTAATCAACTTTAAATGATATTGGTTAATATGCTCTGCTCAATCTCTCAGGCAGGTTTTGCATCAGGACACTGGAATGCATTAAAGAAATTTCCAACGTGTTCTCCCCACCTGGAGAACACCTTCACAAGAGCAGATGGAAGGGAGCTGCATCTGTGCAGCTGCCACTTAGCTCGGTGGGAGGCTCCCGAGCACTTTTCAGAGGTCAGTCTGCTGAGTCCAATGCACACCTTTAGTACACACGCTGCAAATTCATCTGGCACCTTCCTCGAATTTACTTCTTTCTAAAGCTTGTCAATCATCCTTGATACTTAACAGTTCTCAAGCACTTCAGGGGCAGGGCACAGTATTATCAATGAACCTACTGTCTGCTAGTCCCCTTCTGATCTCCTGACAGTGTGCAAAGTAGAAGCGACTGTCCCCATTTAATAGACGAAGAAACAGAAGTTCGGAGTTATAAACTAACTTCTAGTTCGCCATTATAAGAAGCTCAGGATTAAGTTGGCAAAGGACATGTCCAAGATTTGAACCCAGATCAGCCTGACTCTAAGACATATCTTCCTGATGTGTCACACTGCCTCTTCCTGCCTATGAGAATCATGATGGGAAACTGAGTCACCTGCCCTCCTCAGTGACAACATGGAGCGACTCAACCATCAAGACCTCCAGTGAACAGTGTCTTGTGGGTAACAGGCCTTTTTCATCCCCGAGGACTTCTGCGGGTATCAGAGACTATTAGGAATTTAGACAGGCCTGTGACTGGCTTGTGTGAGGCCAGGAACTGGCAGTAAGGCAGGCGTGGCTTACAGTCATGATGTTTAAGCGCCCAGGTTGAGTGGTGATGGGGTAGCATGTGGGGATAAACCAGCTTTCAAAATGGTACAGCCTGATGAAAAGGGAAAAGCATGGGGACAAAGACCAGATGCTGAGAACTTCGTTGTCTCTTTCGAAGAAATAAGACTGACACCTGAAGGTAGATGTCAATGAGAACGCCCATGCACTCAAAATAAGGCTGATGAATGAGAGCCCGGACTCCTGGATGTAGGTGTCTGG
This sequence comes from Cricetomys ansorgei, assembly GCA_026225945.1. Taxonomy (NCBI): domain Eukaryota; kingdom Metazoa; phylum Chordata; class Mammalia; order Rodentia; family Nesomyidae; genus Cricetomys; species Cricetomys ansorgei. The sequence goes on from JAMJFZ010002229.1 coordinate 465,938, forward strand.
GGAGCAGAGTGTGAAGAGCCAGTGAGTGACGTCACTGGGGGAGTCCTTCCACGGAATCCCTGTGCTTCGGGATGCTGCGCTAAGGCTTCCGGGGCTTTGTAGACCACCGACACATCGGACCAATATCCAGCCTACAGAATAATCCAATCTAGAGTTTAAAGAAATGCTCAAATTTGTGTTTTCCTCTAAGGATTTGACCTTGAATCCATTTGGATAAGAGTTTTCATCCCCCTGGAATCTACCTGTTTTCTGAGACACCTGACTTCTCTGAGTGTAGTTTTCCCATCTATAAAATACGGATGAGGAGGGAAGAAGTCTCGATGCTTGAGTCCTCCAGCCGAGGCACTCTCAGATTATCCTAAAGAGTGGCCATTGACGCTGGGCAGATCAGAGGCATCCGCTAAGATGGCTTCTCCAGTGCCCCTTCCTTGACAAACAGTGGCAATGTTACTTATCTGCCTTTAGCAAGCTTCCTCCAAACCTTCTCCAACATAGGGTCCAACATAACCACTTGGGTCTGCTACTTCTGCAGAGAGTAGTGCTGTATTTGGGCCACCACACCTGCCCATAATCTGCTCCAGAAGATACAAAGGCAAGGCATTAGACCACTGAACTTCCCGAGTGTATCAGGTATAGCCCCTGAAAGGACTTATCACACAGATTCTTCAAAATTTAGGTTAACATGGTTAATTCCTAATGTCTTTCCTCTTATGCCTCAGTCTTACCATCTGTACAACTGGAGCGATGTACCCTTTCCACATGGCTACATGAACCTGAACAAAAAAGACAGACCATGGAAAGGCAAAGCATATTCCACAGTGTTTGTTCTTCCTTCTTCTGAACCAGACACTTTGGTGTTTTTGTCTCAGTCCCCTCGGAACTGTGAGACACGAGACTACTGACGAAGATAAATAGCTAAAAGGCAAATTTTAGGTGACGAAGACCCACCCTATAGGATCACTTCGGTGGCGGTGGGTGGTGATGGTGTTTTTGCTTCTGTTTCTTGACCCAGGGTCTCTCAATGTAGCTCAGGCTGGCCTTGGTCTCTCCACCATTTTAATGGCTTTCCAAAGGGTAAAAAAAGCAAGGAACCAGACATTGTTTGTCGTAACAGAGCAAGTGTCACCACGTAGTCAAGACTAAAAGGTTGAAGAAGAAAATCATCCCTCTTCCTTCCTATGTCTACAAATCTCACATTGTTTGACAGAACCATTTCCCAGAAGAAGCGCCCAGATGGAAAAAAGGAACTCCAGGGTGCTTCACCCTGGAGGAGTTAACAGTCAGGAGTCATATGGAGGATGAGTTACCTGGCCAACGCGGCCCAGTAAGTTAGCCACAGTCAGGACATAAACTGAGATCGCTGTTGTCTCCCAGCTCGGGTACCACATAAAATGGTGGTTTTGCAGACAGTGATGTAACTCAGCGTAGAGGGCCTGCCCATCATGTGTGAGGCTCTAGGTTCAATCCCTGCAGCACACGAAATTCAGTAATTCGTTCACTCATTCATTCTTCCCCTCTCCCATTTTTCTTCTTCCCGTTCCAAGCCTTCTGTGAGGTAAGGCTAGAATGAGATACGCTGAAGGTAGATTGAACTTCTTTTTTTAAGCCACCATCATGGTTACCACAAATACTTTTTTGTTGACCAAGTTTACCACATGATACATAAACTATAAAAGCTAAATGTAAAAAGCCTAAGATGTCTTAAGTTAGGTACACACTACCAATCTCTCACGTTTCTTAAGAGTATTATGGGCTGTTACCTAATCTATGCCAGTGACATGCCAATGACATTTTTTTTTTCCATTTCATCATGATGACTTACAGGAAGCAGCTATTAAGCAGTACTTAGCCTTATAATTACAATTAATAATGCAGCTATTTATTTTAAAAAAAATTGTGTCAGCGGCTGCCTTGAAATTGTGGGATTATAGGAAACAAAAATTGTACTGTCTTTTCTTTGGCTTTATATCTTTAACTGTCTAGAATATCTTTTTTATTTATATGTGTTTTCAATAAAATTTGAGAGTTGTTTTATAAAAGAAACTCCAAATTTAGACAGATGGTATCATCATACAAGTCAAACCAGTTTTTAAATCTTATTTTAATTTTTAACATTAGAAGGAAGGATCCACACAAAGTGACACGGGACCATGGAGAGGTGAACTCTGCGGAGAAGAGAACTGCCTACCGAGAACTGAGCAGACATCCCTAACACTCAAGAAGGAGGGCATGGTATGGGAGAGCCTGGGAAAGCCACAGAATGCACATGTCTAAGGCCCAAACCTGAGGCAAAGGAGGCCAGAGGCCAGAAGGAAGGGAATGGGAGTAGGGAGGGTGGAAGACAAAGGCCAAGGTGGAACCAATTCTGAAGGTTCTTAAGCATGCCGAGAGCTGCTCTCTACAGCCACGGAGTGTTGCTCTGGAGAGATGGGCCCGGGTGTTCCGATGTCATTACGAAGAGCGACTCCTGGGGACACCTGCGCCAACCTAGAAATAAAATCTGCAAGGACATTTGCCCATATCTGCTAAAAGCGTGTCCTCAACGTGGAGCCTCAGAAATGGGGGCAGTAAAGAGAAAAGAATGCATTTCAGACAAAACTGCATTCGCGTCACAAATGCGAATCATAGTTTTAAAGTATTTCCTGTTCCCATGGCACATCATCTGTCAACAACTCAGCCCCCCTTTATCATTCACCAAATGACAGCAATTTGCTCAGGGTTCCCCTGCAAATACCACGAATATTGAGCCCAAACAGCAACAAGCTGCATCTTAGACCTTTCATTCTCATCAAAACACCTGGGCTGTGTGCCTGCTGTTTTCTCATTGGCTCCTCGGGGCAGGCTCCGCCCCCTCAGTGTATTTCTGTGTTCTTTCTTCCGCACATAGCTCCCAAACCCAGGGACGTTCTCTGTGGTAGTTTTCTGACAACAGAGAACGGTGGACAGCCAGGGATTCCTTTTCCCAATTGCCTTGTGGGTATTTCCTGTTCATCCCTGAGTGGTGCAGGAAGAACCCTGCTTTGGTTCCTAAGGAGCCCATCTCCAGAGATTCTGTTCTGCATTCTAAGTGTGAACGATGTGTGCAACGCGGGCCTGCTCTCAGTCCTATTTAACTTTTCCATGGTCTGTGTTTGTCAAAGCTCTATGCCAACCCCCCTCAGAAAGAAATGCCACAAAACTTCTTTTAGGGAGGGTAAAAAGACCTACTTTATACACTTCGTCTCATGCTAATCAGAGCACCATTGAAATCGCGGCTGAATAGGAGCCCTACAATAGCCTGGGAAACACACGGTGGTCTTTCCAAAGCGCAGGCTGCTTCAGTCAAAGCATTTCACTCGCTGGCTTTTTAACTCCTTTGGAGAAGATGGATCAGAAGGGGGATTAACACTGGGATCAGAAACTGCTATCCCTTGGCAGAAGTCATCCCACTTCTGTGTGAAGCTTGCTGAGTTCTCTCACTACGCTTCTTCCAAGGCAGAACAGATCTATCTGAAGCTTCCATTCTCGCGGTATGTGTGGAATGGAAGCGGACGCGGGGTCCAGTAGCCAGCTCAAGGACGATTCTAAACCTGCACTTTCCTGGGAATCTTAGTAAATGACCTCTGCTAGAGATTACCTAGTTGAATTATTAATGGAGAGTGTCACCAGTCACCAATAAGATCTGAGACCTGCTCTGCTGATCAGTGTTTTTTGAAAAAAAAAAAAAGAAAAAGCCCTGAAATGAACGCCAGCCTTCTTCACAGCGTTGCTGTGAAATTCAAGCAAGTTAATAATGCATGAAGCGCCTCAGCACACAGCTTGCCACATAATGAGGATTCAGTGAAGTCCGTGCCTTTCAGCCTGAAGTTCAGTCTCTCCTCTATTCTCTTAAGGATCTACACGGGAACAGGAAATACAAGGGCAGAGGGCTTTAAACCCCACATCAAACTTAACTTTATACAGCCTGATAATTTTAATTTCATTCTGACTGGTTCGCTTCATTCATATGCTTGTTAGTGAAAATCCAAATGCCAGTCTTCACTCTCGGAGGAGAAAAGAATGTAGCTTTGGTCGGTTGGTTTGTGGCTGAGAGTGCCACTAGCTTCTCTCCCAAGGCCTGTCACTCAATCTCTCTGGACAGCAACTGCCTTATCCACAGCATCAATTAAGAGGACTATGGCCCCTTCAGGGCTGTAAGATCTGATGAGATGGGGATGTATCCGACTACAGGGTAAGTGTTCAAAAACATCCAGTGCCCAGCCTTTGCCAGCTCACCGAAGACAAGGCTACTCCAGGTGTCATGGTTGGGTTGTTGTCTTTTGTTTGTTTGCTTTAGGGGTGTGGTTGTGGGGAGCTAGAGATATCTACAGTGAAAAATACTAACTGAAGCAAGACAGAATATCTACATGCAAACTCTCAAACGTGTGTATTGTCATTTGGCAGATTATTAATTGATGATAAACCCTCAGCTTCACAGTTAGGACAAGGACAACTGTGACCGACCAGTTTAAGGCAAACTCATAATGGAGTTTCTCGACTCCATCAATGGACTTAGGAAAATTCAATCTAAAATTCATGACAGCTTATTTCCCCCAGGGATGGAAAGCCCTGTACTTTGAATGCTTTGACCCAAGATGTATATTTGATTTTCCCAGCCAGTCCCTAGGAGCTCTGTACTCATACAATGCCTCAAGTTCAGGTCTTTCAAAGCAATCCTTCACAAAGGTGCTAGGAGCCCACTGGCCCCCCTGCTAAGTTGGTGGTGAAATTGCTCTCTGAATAGATTTCAATGACAAGCCCCTGAACAAAAGACTCTCTGGTAAGTTGGTAACACCTCTGAAAGTATTTTTAAAATCTCAGCTTTCTAGAAGTTCCTCCTCCTGAGCACAGTATGTGTTGCTGCTTTAGTACAAAGCACTACCCGTTTAATCAAAACAGCGGCTAAGGGCAAGATGTCAGCAAATGCAAAGATGAGAAATGACGTGTTAGGCTGTTCCTCCCTAGAAGCCTACAGAGGCCAAATTGACCAAAACAGCCCCTTTGGGCAAGTGTCTAATGAAATGGGCTATGTGGCTGAGGAATATTTCTGCCACTTCCTGTTGGTGGTTGCTAACTTTATAACAATGTGGGTCATTTGTGGGGAAGAGGCCAAGCGGAGAAGTTCTATTTACTACATTTAATGAACGAGCTGCATCCGCAGACACTAACCAGAGAAGCTCAAAATTTACCACTACAGCAGCTTGAACCCATGGTACAAAAAAGGTCACTAACAGACTGACCCGTTATTGCCGCCTGGTGTGAGCGACAAAGGGCTCTCGTTCAAGCCCCCCACCCCACCCCACCCCCAAAAGTCTTCTCATAGGTCTCCAGGATCCAGTACTCTCCCTTTCTTAGTCCAGGGCTTTTGCTTTTTCTAAGTGTTAGCATTTCCTCCAATGAAGACGACTGGAAGTTCCTTCTCACCCTCTCCCCCATTACTTCTAGAAATACTTTCAATCACTCCTCACTTGTGTTAGGCAAAGCATGGAGAGCACCAGTAATATCTCCTAATGGACAAACATAAGGAGCAAGCCCATAGTGAAGTGACAGGTGTCACTCAAATCACGAATCCAGAATGTGGATGCATGGACTAATCTAGGTAGATGCTGAGGATAAAACAAAACACTTATTTTAGTTTATTATGTCTACAGATGTTTTGCCTGTGTGTACCATGTGTGTGTAGTGACCACAGAGGCCAGAAGAGGGTATTGGACACCCCCTTCCCCCTGGACTGGAGGTGCAGACAGTGAGCCACCACGTGGGTGCTAGGAAGAGCAAGAGCAGCCAGTCCTCTTAACCAATGACCCCTCTCTCCAGCCTCAGATACTAATGCTTCAGGTTAGTCTCTGCAAGTTAGTTGTTAGTAAAAATACAGTACACATCAGACACGTTTGAGGTCTCCAAACAGCCAGAGAATGTACCATGGTTGTCTTCATTGACCTTCATGAAACCCAAGGGTGAGAACCACAAGTCTAACTCGCTTTGGGTAACTGTCTCCGAGGATACTGATAGAAAAGCTGGAGTGAGGTAGAATCCACCGGTCATACCACAAGGCTTTCTTCTGCAGCAGCCATAGTGGCGTGCTGAACAGGAGGCTGACCTCACCACAGCTCCTAGACTGCCAACCAGGACACGAGGAATCACCTGTGCTATCTCTGCCAACCCTCCCTTGTGTTCCCAGGGTCCCGGGTGCAGCTCCTACTTGCCTGTAGTCCACCAACCCTCCAAGCCAGGGATCTGTCTCCCAAACCTAAATTAGATTATAATAGAGTAATTCCCTCTTCAAATCTTTTCGCAATGATACTGAATTCAAAGACCTCTAAAACTATGCTAACATTTTCTTCCCCTGTAAAGGAACCTTACATTGAGAAACACTGCAGCCACTGAAATGTGGAGTTACTAGCTGGGCTGTGGTGGCGCATGCCTTTGATCTTGGGAGGCAGAGGCAGGGGGATCTCTGTGAGTTCGTGGCCAGCCCAGTGAGTTCCAGGACAGCCATCGTTACAACAGGGAAACCCTGTCTCAGAGGAGGGGAGAGCCCCCCCCCCAAAAAGAAAAAAATGTGGAGTTACTATAGAACCTAACAATTCCATGAGATTAAGGTTGGTTGCTATATGAAAATTTCCATAATAAAAGGAAAGCCAAAGCAAAAGATAAAACTCCCTTTGTTCTATTGGTCCTCTAAAATAATGCCCGAGGTCCCCAGCTGTCTGCCACTTTCAGCCCCTTTTCTCAGCCTGGCACTAACCCTGTTTTCCAGCTTCATCTCTGGTCCCCTCTCTCCCTGGCCCTCCCATTACAAACGGGCCACATTACACCCCAGCTCCCACCAAATCCCAGATTTCTCGGACTCAGTACCTGTGGTTCCCTCTTCTCCCCAACCCCTTGTCCCCTTTCCTGGTTTCTGAACTATTATTTATCCCCTAGGACCCACTCTCTTACCTTCTCCCCATCACTTCTCGCTATGCTTATGCAGGCCCCGCCCTCCTTAAGGCACCCACGTCATCATTAACTAAGGGTTTTTCCCCTTCACCAACCTGGGAATTGTTTTTGGGTAAACCTAGGGCACCATGCCCACGGTGGGTGTTCCAGGAACATCTGCAGAACGCAAGGCTTGAAAGGCAGGTGCAAACACAGACTTGACCAAGTCGGCTCTCTAGAAATTATACGGATTTACTCTGCAAACTAATTGGGGGTGGGGAGCAGATATAAAGACAACATCAATGAGAATGGCTTCCTTCATGCCTGCGTTAATTGTGTATTACGCACTTTAGGGATCCGTACACAGGAGCTAGTGCACGCTGCTCATTATGACAAGGCTCTGATGCTCATTTGCATTTCCCTGCAAAACTCTCCAGGCGTATAATTTTGTTAATTTGTGACAAACCTCAAAAACACACCATCAATACTCTAACTACAATATGTATTTTGAAGGCAGACAGAAACCAACCGAATCTTCCAAAGGCTTGCCGGTGGGCACTGCCCTTAACCTTGTTGTTTGTTACGTTCCCTTGGGGGAATTTAGCGCAGATCGTAACGTATGAATTTACCTGAATTTAAGGGAAGAATGCCAAGAGGGCATTCAAAGACATGGCCTCCCTTGCTCTTTGAATGCTAGCGCTCACAGGCAATATACGATCTCCCGAAAATTTACCTATTTAGTCCCAGCCCCTGTTTCCTCCGTCAGCTGATGAGAATAATTTCTACCCCAAGAGCAGTTCAGAGGCATAAAAAAACTTAAACTTTTGAAAACGTGAGTTCCTTTTCTTTTCTCCTAGAAAACATTATAAAAGGTGGTGCCTGTTTCAAGTTCAAATCAGTGAGCTGAGAGCTGAGGCGAGACACACCTTCTAGAACAAGTAGTAGTCTGAAGCAAAGGAATATTATCAAAAACTGCCCAGTCCTCCAAACTCACCCCACGAGTCTCTGGTCTCACACAGAGATTTGGACTAAACGTGAAACCTGTTTGTCTCGTTCTTATTTTGACTGACATACACAAGGGAAATAATACAAGACTCTCTCAGACCCGTGCCACCTAAAAGGTATCCAATTTCAAACACATGAATATCAGAAAACGGCACAAAGGCAAGACCTCGTTTCTCTTCCTGCTCTTTCATAACTTCCTGGGCAATCACTAGCCAGTCCAGGCCTCCGGTGTCCACAGGCGAGCGGGACGTCCTGCTCTATGCCCACATTACCCCATTTTTACAGATGAGAAGAGAGGATTCCGTGGGGTGAGACCACAGAGGTATCATTGTTAGAGAAAGAGAGAGAGAGCGAGAGAACGAGCACCCCAGCCTCTAGCTGGGCTCGGCAGTTCTCTGGCTTGCCAGTCACTCCTTTAGAAAGATCTACTTTTCTGATTGAGATAAAAAGTAATAACAACCTTGGTATTGCTGACAAAGAAATTCAAAAGATTCTGGGAATCTAGGCAACGGAGAATTGCTCTAATGGTTTATTATGATGGCCATAACCCTACTTTAAACCGATACATAGCCACTTAGGTACAAATGGAGACTCTACCGTCAGATGTATTCTTTAGGCTCCTGTGTCCTGTATGGAGCCCTGCAGAACAGGCAGCATATACCTAGACGTTAATAAAACTGAAGCCAAGAAAATGCAACTAACGGAGCACATCTTCCCAGGACGTACTGAACAGCGGGTATAAGGCAGGATGAGCAGCGACCCGCAGGTGATGCTCTGGGCTGCGGCTGAGCGTCACTGTAGCACAGTGCCCTCTTCCTTAACAAACAAAGAGCACCCAGGAAACAAGCAATTTACTCATATCCAAAGACAGGTGTTCTTCCCAGTCAGGCTTCCCCTGCAGTGTCACAGGATAAAGAGAAATGTAAGACCTAAAACGGACCATCTGTCCAAATTCTCTCCACCCTTCCGAGGATATTTGTGTTGCTCGTTTGTTTTTTTTTCTGTCAGATGACATAGATCATCTCTTTTCCAGAAGAAGAGAACATCAGTCACCAAAGGTGACCGAGGCCCTGCCCTCTGACCTTCCCAGACAGGCCAGGAACCTGCCACCGTTTCTTCAGCTAATGGAAAACATCCATGTCCACTCTGCCAGCTTTTCTTCCTCAGACATTTTTATTTTTTCTTTAATATGTTTCAGAAAACTTTGCCAAAAAAGAAAAGAGAAGGGCTTCATCAACAGAACCCAGGAGGGATAGGAAAGTGGAGGAATTGAACGCTGTCACTACCAACAGAGACATCAGCGCCCCTGAAGGTGACTTTGCACATTCCGTCTCTCCGTCAGCGCCAGGGTACAGGCTACAGGCTGCCGCGCCGTTGCCGATTTTACAGTGAGGACACTGAAGCCTGGAGAGGTCAAATGACATTTGTCCAAGTCACACCAAGGGTGCTAGCTTTATGTCACCCTGTGGTCCCACTCTGAGTGACTCCACGACCTGTACTGTTTCCCAAGACTTTGCCAAGTTAACTTTGATGTGTTCAAGCCTCCACTTGGCAATCCCATGCCCTCCTGTTTTGCCTTTCACACACAAACTTCCCAACTCAGAAGAGATTAGATGCCCGGCCCGACAACAAAGCAAAAACACTTCCAAGGCCAACAGTACGGAAAGTGCTGGAACTTTCGCTCCAGGGACAAAAGCCCCCTGCATCATTCAATTGCCCTTAAGACACCAAGCGTGGCAGAATATAGTGATTCTAAAGTAGGCCTGATAAAAATCAGATAACGATTTCATAAAAACACAGAATCCCAGGTCCTGCCCAAAGTCCCTGGGGGAAACTTAGAATTTGCATTTTGCACCAGATGGTTCTCTCATCAGGTGAGTTTATTGAACTTGGACCTAATAGGCACTCCCCACATTAATGATTACTCCTCAAATAGTGCATAGAATTGAACTGACACACCAACGAGGTGGGGCTTCTCCAAAAATATGACTGCCCACACAAGGAAGAAGCCCTTGGCCACGGTTCCATCAGCATCATGCTGTGACCAACTGGGCTTTGCCAGCCCAGACAACTGCACAGGAAGGGGCAAAGAATGTCAAGTTGACAGGCACTCACAGGGCTGAAAAAACGGAAGGGCCACCAACACTAGTCTTAGCAGTCTCCCACCCAGGCAGCCACCTCCGAGGTATCTTGTAAGAAATTCTTAAGGAGAAAAAGAAAGAAAAAGAGAAGGGGTAGAGTGAGTGGGCAACAGTTCTGGACAACAAGGAAGCAGATGTTTTCACCACCTTAGAAAAGCCAGCAGAGTTTATCTGCTAAGTGCAGGCCGGCTTCGTGTTCCTTCCAACGCACGCAGGACGGTTCGCTGGGTCGTCCAACAGCTGATTCAGGAAAATCTGTTTCTACATTCTGTGGCTCAATGGTACATTAAGTCATCAAAACCAATACTGCTTCACTGAGTTATTTAAAACAAAGTTAATAGACACAATAACCGAGCCACAAGAACACGGAGGGCGCCCGCTGGGCTTGTTTACTTGTTTCCTCCTGATTAGTATCAACTTCAGAGAGCAGGTCAAGGACATACCCCACCAAGGGTGGGCAATTAGCCAGTTCCTTAGCCTTTCCCTCCAGAATTAACACCAACTTAGGCTAGTTTTCAATATCATTTCTTTTGTCAAATCTCAGTGTTCACAGTATATCTGCCAGCATAGTCACAAAATTGTGAAGAGCTAGGAGTTCAAGACCATCTAGTCTCTCTCTTTTGTTGACCAAAAAAAAAAAGAAAATCCAGAAAGCTCAAGTGAATTTGCCCACGTCACCCGAGCAACAGGTCAACAGGCGGAACTCACACCTCTGGACTCCTCATTTTTTCAATAGTTTCTAGTTAAAAAAAAAAAAAATGCAGAACTGTGTTCTGCCTCTCTGTGAGAGGGTCCTGGAGCATTCGATGATGGTCTGCATTTTAGACATAATCCCACTCGATAAGCCACTTTGCAGTGGCTCATAGAAAAATCAGTGTGTCCACAAACATGTAACTAGATCTGGGGCTAGCCAGCCACCATCTAAGAAACCTTAGTTTTCGTATGTAAGGGTTCCTTCCGCTGTGTTCTCTACACTCCACGTTTCTCTCATTAACAAATAGTACAATGGTCGTGATAAATAACAGACGAATGGTAACAGTGGACTATGTGTATCATGTACAGAGCTCTAAGGCTCTTATCACAGCCATTTAATTGCAAATAAAAAGGGTCAACATTTTAGAAGAACCAGATTGAATGGTGTGGTTGTTAGCCACCAAGTATCGCTGAAAGAAGAGTTAGAACTTGTTTATCCTCCTGCTTTGGTCCAAATGGCCAGCTGGGGAATGTGAAGAGGCAGGCAGCTCTACAACCGAGCTAGAGGTGTTTTTCGTGAGGCCTGAATTTCAGGAGTCTCTAAATGGGAAAAGGGACTCCACTAGGCTAAGTGAGAATCCGGGAAGAACTAAAGGTGACTTCTTTGAGAATCTGCCCTTCCTTCCTGCTCTTCCTGCTCTATACCTCAGGGACGGCTTTATAGGTGGTACAGTAAAAAGTATACTAATTGATTTGCATTTTAAAAAAAAGACTAATAGAATTTAGACAATAGGAAATCTCCTGTGATTCTCAGGAACTCCACATACCAGAACTAATGTGAAGGGGAAAAGGTGAAAAGAGGTTCTTCACTGAAACAAGAACAAAAAGAATTTCAGAAAATCTACCATGCAAAGATTTGCAATTGTATTTAAAAGCAATCAGTGGATAAAGGTAACTGTTGATGGGCAGTGAGCTCCCAGCAGGGTTCTCTGACACCAGATTCTTTTGGCCTTCAAACAAGAGTAGACTTTTGTTTCTCACCCAGAATTTAACATTCCGAAAAGGTATGCAAAGCGAGTTAAACTACTTGCATATTTCCACTTACATAACAGGCACACAGCACATCAGCTTTTAGTTTTTCCAGATACTAGGAGATGAAGCTTGGTAGATATATTCCTAGGGGAGAATAAACAGAAAACTGTCTCTCTTTTTAATATATTAGTACCCTGTAATGCAGACCATATGATCAATAAACTGTAGAAAAATTAAATCATACTGACAGTCTTAGGCAAAAACTGAACCAAGTAGAAACATTTTTTTTAGGAGTGCAGTGTGTAGAATATTAAAATCACATGTTGCATTATTAAATCTTCTTTTGGAAGCCAGAGTTATGTTGCATAACCACCTCAAGATACATGTTAATCTTACAGATAGTTTTTCCAATTAAAGGTGTTAGGAGGGACTGAATTAGCGATACTACAGTCTAGGTTATGCTTATGCTTAAGTTTGACGACCCGTTTAGAATTTTCACTCTGGAGAGACACTTGCTGCAAATAAAGAGTTGAAATGCATGCACATACACCACACCCCTAAATTCCACCCTGAATACACAGCAAAACATCTTGGGGTGTCACCCTCCCTGCTTACATTAGAGTTGACAGGCGGTACTCTGCACATGGCCTAACACCGCTTTCTTTTAATAAGAATGCAGCATCTTTGAGAGCACCCCCTCAATCGGAAGACTATGAGAACCATACGCAAAGGCTGTCAGGGAGAGTCCAGCTCTGCTTTCCTAATAATAAAGCAGGAGGCAGGAGGCTTGCCTGCACAGGCAGCGGAGAAAGTGCGGATCCCACCCGCCAAGGACGCATCCAAACCCTGGGAGGCCTCAGCCAAGTTTGCAGCACACAGCTTCAGCCAGTTTAGTTTTCTCCCCATGCTCCCCCCAACCCCAGGACTTGGGAGGGTCTTTAAAATATTCAACAACCTGATTTTAAGACCTTAAGTACTCATCTGTTTTACCATACATGATAATAAGCTTGGGGCCACCAGGAAGGTAGGCCCCCCAGTGACAATCCTTCTGCATAGCATCCAAACGTTGAACTGAGCAGAGAATGGGGTCCACATGAGCTAGAGTAAGCTCCCTTCCCTTTCCCAGACCACAGCCTCACCTCCAACTGTCTTATCTGAAGAGGGCCAGTCTTAATTATAAATTCTAAGAAATCTACTGGGCCACAAAATTGTCTGAGGGCGGCTGGACAAGAACTGGAGGCCACAGCCTGAGTCCTCAACGAGGGGAGCTGAGCCAGGTCGGTCCGTTCTGCACGGACTAATCCCTTTCAAGGGGACTGAAGGCTCCGTGCAGGAGTTCTATTTTGGGGGAACTGAACTGGGAACACAGATGTTTCTTCAGTTAGCAGTGTTGGCAGAACAGCTCCTGGACGGCATCCGAGTTCTTAATGCAGGAAGGGGCCTCACAGACCAACCACTTGAACCCACTCATTCAACTGAGGAGGAAACTGAGGCCAACGGGGGGCAGTTAGGTGGCACACCCAGGTGGTGGCAGAGGAGCAATGCTCTGGTGACAAGTTTTGCACATTTTGACTTATATCAAAAGTTTAAAAAATATTTTTACTTCAACCTTGGAACTACGGTGGATTCGAGTCTTCTACTTCAATAAGTCCTCTCTCTCCCCCTCTCTCTTCCCCACTCCAATTCCTTTGACTCCCACCGCCCTTTGCAGCTGAAGCTTGCATCTGTTTTGCAAAAACAGACATGCGCTAGCGCCTCAACTTTGAAGGAGTGCAGCTCAACTGTGGTCCCCAAGCAAGACCGAGTCTGGCTTTCCTTCAGTGGCCCTCTTGGGTGAAACCAGCTCGTAGTCTCTGCCTGCACGAATCAGGGAGTGAGCTAGTTTAAAACGGATGCTCCCGAAGCAGCCTGCCACCCGGCACACAGTAGGCGCTCAACAAGTGATGCGCGCCACGGTGCGGGGCACCTGGCCAGGGAGAGCCCCTTTCCCACCCCCCACCCCTCGTGGGTTTTCAGCCGAGCGAGCTGCGAGTGACAACAAGGCCAGCTCGCGCGACTGGCCCTGCTAGGCAGCGCGACGGAAGGGGGTGGATGTTTACAAAGCCGCCGGGACCAGCAGCGCCACTCCGGTACGAGCCCGACTCGCCCGGAGACCCAGCAGGCTCAGGGCGGAGAGCCTCGCGCTGCCTCTACGTCGTGGAGCTGGAGCTCACACATTTCCGAGGAAGGGGCTGTGATCTCCCAGCTGGAGATCGCCCCTAAGGAGCTGGTTCCTGCTGCTGCTGCGGACGCACAAGCACGCCCCAGCTTGAACTGGGGGTCCGCTAGGGCGGGGAGCTCGCGGCCAGCGCGGCGCCCGGAGGATGGCTGCGGGGCCCCCCGGGAGCTGACAGCGCGGAGGGGCCTGGGGCCGGGAGTGGGGAGGGTGGGACCCGTGGGGCTGCGCTCACCCATGAAGAGGCAGAAGAGGTCGAGGCAGATGAGCAGCACCCGCTTGCTGCCGCCCTTCCGCGGGTTGTTGTTGAGCGCGGGGCTGCCGCCGTTCTTGCTCTCGGGGACGATCGCCTTGTCGTACTTGTAGCTTTGCATGGCGCTGGCTGCGGGGAGCCTCCCGGGGCGCTGCGGGCCGCCGCTGCTCGGGAGCGGCTGTGCGGGCTCGGGACGCGGCGGCGAGTGCGCAGCCCGGACGAGTAGTTCCAAGTGCGGACGCGGGTAGGTTTCCCCCCTCCGGGCGCCTCAGCTTCCCTCTCAACCCCGAGCTGTTCGTTAGTCCAAGGGGAAGGGAGCCAAACGCAGAGCAGGAACTTGTGCGGAGCTGCGCTGTCCCGGACGCGCCCGGCCGGCGTGCGTCTGCGTGCTGGAGTTTGCGAGTGGGCAGCGCCTGCGTCCCGCCACGGTCCTTCGCAGCCACTTAATGAATGGAGCGGCGCGGAGCCCAGCGACTCGGCCGCGTCCTGCAGCTCTCCGCCGCGTCTGCCCAGCTCAATTCTTCCTCCTCCTCCTCCTCCTGCTGCTCCTCCTCCTGCTGCTGCTGCTGCTGCTGCCGCCTGGGCTGCCGCTGTGATCGCTCGGTTTGTTTTCTGAGCTTATATTTCACGAGCTCCTTTAAAAAGCGAGGGGGGAGGAGAAGGACCTCCTTACTTGGCTCCGACGGGATTCTGAAAGCACAGCCCCTTCCTTAAGCTGCCTAAAACGTAGGATAATTAAGGCCACATTTCCCCCACCCCCTTTCCAAAAAAAAAAAAAAAAAAAAAAGTCCTAAAAGGAAAAGTTGCTTTCAAACCAGAGAATCCGGGAGCCCCTAGCGTTCAGAAACTCCAAAGTGTCACATATAAATAAAAAGAAACATTTTCTTGCTGGCCTTGGGTTAGGGAGGGCCGGAGGGAGGTCTGTAATACCAAAATGCATTTTTATTTATTTACAAACTTCAGCCTTTAA
Source organism: Cricetomys ansorgei (assembly GCA_026225945.1). Taxonomy (NCBI): domain Eukaryota; kingdom Metazoa; phylum Chordata; class Mammalia; order Rodentia; family Nesomyidae; genus Cricetomys; species Cricetomys ansorgei. Next base: position 481,186 of record JAMJFZ010002229.1, read on the forward strand.
ATTGGATTATTCTAAAAATGCAACTTTCAAGGAAAGCTGGAATTGCTGTTTTGGTTTTTAACACTCAGCACTGAATAGTTGTTCTTGGCTCATAAAATACTATGGTGTAAAAGACTTTTGTGCCAGACCCTCTGCTCTAGAATCCTGGCTAGGGCTCTGTGCCTCAGTTTCCCCACAAGTAGACTGCAGACAAAAGTGTTTGCCCCCAGTCAGAGTGGGGATATAATTGATTAATCCACTCAAGTTTCTAGAATAGCGCTTGTACATCAGAAGAGCTCCGTAAAGTGACCTGATATTTCTATTCCTGACTTCGGGAAAGCCAAAGCCACGCCTGCCAACCCCTTTGCTAGTCTAGCTGGTCTCCCTTGTACCTGTGTCGCCCTGGGGAACCCCAGAACAGCAAGAGCGTTCTTGGCCTTGACTTTCGGGGAGTCTAATGTTTTCCCTTGGGTGTTTTCATAAAGTTGATCAGTTTAATGAGTCCACCACCACCACCCCCCCAGGACTGAGAATGAATACTTGTCAGGCCTGGGACATGGCACCTAGCATGTAGCATAACACACAGTACATTTTTTCCAAGGGTCTTTATAATACGGAGATGATTCTAGCTTTGTTTTTTCCTCTCTTTTTTCCTTTCATTTTGTCTTCCTTCCTTCCTTTCTTCCTCTTTCTTTCCTTCCTTCCTTCCTTCCTTCCTTCCTTCCTTCCTTCCTTCCTTCCTTCTTTCTTTCTTTCACAGAGTCTTTCTACATAGCCCTGACTGTCCTGGAATTCACAATGTAGACCAGGCTGGCCTTAAACTCACAGAGATCTGCCTGCCTTTGCCTCCCAAGACCTGGGATTAAAGGCAACCATGCCCACCTGGTCCTAGCTTTTTAAAAGGATGTATTTATCCTATATGTATTAGCGTTTTGCCCACGTATATGTCTGTGCACCATGTGCATGCAGTGTCCATAAAGGCCAGAAGAGGTGTCAGATCCCCTAGAACTGGACTCACTGTGTGGGTGCTGGGAAAGAACACCGCCGAGCCATCTCTCCAGCTCCGGGTCTTGCTTTTGACACATAATATGAACCATTGCCTGGCTGCCTCATTGGACTATTCCACAACCTTATGTTCCACCTTCAGCCTCTTGAATATTCTTTTCAGTTGCACATCTCCCTACACTGTAGACCTTCCTCCCCTACCTGGCAACTATTCCTTCTCGTACATCCTGACCTTTGACCTCCTCTCTCTGCCCTTGCTTGATTCCTACACAGAATTAATTTCACCTTCGACATATTGTTCAGGCCTCTCATGTGATACTTATCTCAGTCTAATTTGATGCGAGTTAGCAAAAGCTAGTTTTTGTAGAAATTATTATCCTGAGTCTTTTTAGTGCTCAAGATTTGAGGGATGCTGAATTAAGCTCAAACTGGAACTAGTTAACAATGAGACTGGCAAGGAGAGGCCAAATCCTGTCTTCTGAAAGCAGCTTTGGAGCAGAAATGTCAGCTGCCAATCAGAGGCAGCATCCCCATTCAAAGAAGAACAGGTAAAATCCCCTGGCATCTATAATTAGTAGCATTCTAAAAGGAATTTGGGGTACCAGGGTCTTTTCCTTGCCGACTCAACCCTCTCCACAACCATAACCGTCCTTGAAACTCAAAGTCACCAAACCTTTAGAATTCCAATCTGATAAAAAGGCAGCTTTTGCAAATTGCAGCCTTCTCTAACCTTTCCCCCCACCCCACCTTCCCTTGCATCTGGGCCTCCTTCCTACTCAGTCTTAGTTCACTTTTCACAAGTGGCCAGGATTTGCATCTCCAAGGCCTGACTTGGAGATTTGAAGATGCAGGGGTAAAAGTCACTCCCAAAGAAACAACTACGTTCAGGTATTTCCCTTTACACCCACTGCCTGCTGCTCCTTATCTGGACAATGAGTTATATTAAGAATAAATGCTTTTTTTTTTTTTTTTTTTTTTTTAAAGGCAAGATTTCTCTGCTGTTCTGGAACTCACTCTGTAAACCAGGCTGGCCTTGAACTCACAGAGATTCACCTGCCTCTTGATTGCTGGGATTAAAGGCTTGCACCACCTGTCCTGGAACTCACTCTTTAGACCAGGCTGGCCTTGAACTCACAGAGATTCACCTGCCTCTTGATTGCTGGGATTAAAGGCATGCACCACCACCACCCAGCTAATACAGGCATTTTTAAAAGCCAAATTTCTCTCATTGTTCAGTGGAATAGTAGCTAAACCATCATTGTTGTTTTAAAAAATTACTAGATTGTTAACTTTAGTCCACACTAGATACAGTTCAGTGAACCTATTTTATGTTAAAGTTCTCTGGCTTAAACTCAATTACCTTTTAAAAAGGGTAAAAATCTATTGTCCCAAAAGCAGATAAAAAAGGATGATAAATGGATGTTTAAATAAAAGTTTTCTATTTCCATTTGGGGCTTTGTAGGCCATTACTTTTCCTAACTAAAAAGATCATGGTGTTAATTGAGGCATGCAGTTCTATGCAAACAAGATTCTATTTGGATAGCTCTCAGGGGGCCAGAACATTTTAAATACTCATTAAAATTGATTTGAACAGGTCATACAATATAGTGTCAATCTAATTCTTTAGGTAAACAGATCCAAATCAGCCTAAGCAGACACATAAATCTGAAGGCCTCTTGGCTTTACTTTTCCCCCCTTTCGTTCTATTTTATCCCCCCTCTCCTCCTCCCTTTCCTTAACTTTAAACCTGATAGTTGAACCATCTTACCAGCAAATAAAACTCAGTGAAGCTGGCTTGATGATAGTTTACAGTGGTGCCATTTCGAAGTCATTAAGTAATTAAAATTCCCAGTAAACATAACTTACCCAAACTCACACATTAAAATGACAGTCAGTTCACTAGCATGGCTGTGTAAAAACTATCACATCAGCGGGGATAAATGCCTCTTTAAGAGTTGCTTACTACCCTCGGCCACAACAGCAGTCACTCTCAAATAACCCATCCCACCCAAGAGATCTAATAGCCTTCATTTCTAGGATCTCTTGTTACCTCATAACACCCACCTCCTCTCTCGCCCCTAATGTCTAAATCATTTTTGATCCTTGGTATCTAATTAATCATTTTTATCTTTTGAAAAACGGGTATGAATTGGCTCCGGAAATGTTTAGGAAGGAAGTGGAAGAGTTCTTCTACATAAAGTTGTGTGCTCAAAAAGTCACAGTCCCATGTTTTAGGTTGTGAAAATCAAGAAATCAATTTGGATAGAAAGTGCCCATCTATCTATTCAGGTTCTCCAAAGCTGATACCCTCTGGTACATACTGAACAAAGCCGGCCGGCTGGCTTGCTGTTGTGAACACTGAATTCGATATATTGAATAACTCCACACTTTACCTCCTGAGTCAAAACGGGACGGAGCAGGGAAGTAGGTCAGAAAATGTTGTCTCTGCTGTTTGATCGGAGGCAAACTGAGGAACCAGGCCAATCCTCACTTTCCTCAAAACTTTTACACGAGGCTGGCATTTTCTTCTGTGGAAGACTCTAAAAGGAAAAGGTTTTAAAGTGAAAACATATCATGTGGTAGGCAATAGACAGGTGCACGTTAGGAAGCGTTGTTTGGTGTACAGCACTGCAAGAGTTAAGCAATGCATTCAATGAATACGATTTTTACAACACACGCAACTCCAGTATTCATTAATCTCCCTTTACGGATGAGAAAATCGAGGCAAGCCTATTTAACAGAAAGGAACCGGTTTTCTCTACAGATCAAGCGAAAGTTCTCACATTAGCCCATGCAGTACAAAGTCATTCATGGTGTACACTTTGTTTCTTCCCTGAACGCAAGAGGAACATTGTTACGTTTGCTTTAGCAAAGCAGAAACGGAGTCCTGGAAAGATGTGAGCTTGGCCTAGCTTGGATGTAAGGAGATTCCTGAAGCCCAGAAACCAGATTTCTTTATTTCTTTTTTGGTTTTACAAGACAGGGTTTCTCTGGGTAGCCCTGGCTGTCCTGGAATTCAAGCTGTAGACCAGACTGACCCCTAACTCACAGATATCCACCTACCTCTGCCTCCCAAGTGCTGGAATTAAAGGCATGTGATTTCTTCATTTCTAAAATCAAGACGGTTTTCCCTCTACAAGGCCTCGTTCTGGAAGGTGCTCAGAGGTTTCTGCTTCTGCCCAGTGGTTCCCCAGAATGCCTCTCTAGCTCCCTTGCAGAAGTGGCCCTCTTTTGTTTTTGTTAGGGGCTGGGGCTTTAATGGGAAGATCACAGTATTGTTTGACGTCGTGCCCCTGACCTGAGAGATTTGAATTCATCATTTATCCCGTTGTCCTTGTTACAGAAAGTGAGCTTCAGGCATACCAGACAGGGCTGCTGCGAGCCAACCCGGGAATCACATCATAATTTTCACCTCTCTGTATAAGAAGTGCTCTTTCCTTTAGCTCAGTGCTAGAGCTGCTAAAGCGATTGCTACATACTTCAGGCAGTTAATAACTGACAGGGCAAAAACAAAAGCCCAGGACGTAAGGCCAGCTTGAGAAACTAGCAACCGAATTGCTGCGGAGCCTGAGCTAGGCAGGGTAAAACCAGCCCTCGGCTCACTCAAAAGGAGGCTCATGCTGCCACCTTGTGTTACTACAGAAAAATGCTCAGACTGCCGGAGGGAAAACTGGAACTAGGGGTTGAGAATGTTACATAAACCAATAGGCAAGAATAGCTAAGTTTAGAAGATCGGGGTACTGGTCATTTACTTGGTAGATATTTAACAGACGACTACTCTGTATGCACATAGCACTTAGGAACTAGGAAGACTGTACAAGCAAATGAACAAACTAAGTCCTATCTCATGGAGCCTTGAAACATCCGGTTATTGTATCCATTAATTCATCTTAAATTCTAAGCCACCATAGGCGTGTTTTCCATGTTGAATATGAGCTTCCTAAGCACGGGGAGGTGAAGAAACTGAAGGCGACTGGCTGCCAGGGGCTGAGTGCCAGATGTGGACCCAGGAAGAGAGGAAACATCAAGATCTTAACCATCAATCAACACTGAATAAACTCAGCCCTCTGTCTAGCGTAAAAGGAGAAAGGTAGGTGTTTCTGAAGTGACCGCTCATTTGTGTTTGTCTGAGAGGAAGAGACAGATGATGCATACGAGTCTACGTGTTCAGTGAATTCACAAATATGCGTGCCCTGTAGGCACATTCACTGCATTTCTGTGTGCGTAATTTCTCACTGTATTGCGTGTGTATTTATTCTCCATTTAATCGCTTGTCAGGTTCTTCTGAGCACCCATGCTATGCTGGGATTCTCACTAAGACCGGGGAGGGGGGGGGCGCTGACCAAATAGAGCGTGGGCTTGCTTCCTTCACACGCGTTAGTTGTCTTCTTCAGAAAGACCGTAATCTCGGACACGAATCAAAGCATGTGCCTCGTGTGTCACATGACAGGGCTTCAAGCAGCAGTCGTGACTAGAAGAGATTCGTGGTTTACCCCAGGGGCCTGGGAGAGAGGCCCACAGAGCAGAAAGTCATGGTTGTATGACACAGCTGAAAAGGTGTGTGACAACTTGAATGCACAGAAACAAGAGCACCGCGTCTCCACCTGACACACAGCTTGTTCGTCTTTTTCCACTTTTAAGTTTTTGGTTGGGGAATGAATGATACGCATGCACTGTGCTCTTCAAGCGATTAGTGTGAACCTTTAAGGTTGCTTGTTAACCTTACACTATTAGCTTCTATACAAATGAACTGCTTTCCAATCGAACACCTCAAATGGCTTTCCTAGCTGCTTCCCAGTTAATAACCCCTCACCAAAGCTGACCATTCTTCAGAGTTGAATTGTTCGTTGTTGAACTTCTTACAAGCAGTATGTGGTATGTATGAGGCCTTGGGTTAAGTTCCAAGTATCTTTCTGTTTCCTTATTTAGTATGATGTCTGAAAGGCCCACTCAAGTGTAGGTTTTATCTCGGTGGGCTTCCCATCCCCAAGATGTAGCTCGACCTACCAGCAGTGGTGCCCTGGGGAGGGAGGCCATCCAGTGGTGTGGCTCTACTAAGAGTCCACCATGCGGTCTTTGATCTGAGGACCTGTGAGCCGGTGGGAACGTAAAGAATTCCCAGGAGACTGTAGCAGTGGGCGTGACTCAATTTATTGCGAGAACAGGGTTACAAATATAGCGAGAGGACGGGTTTCTGGTATCTGGGGACGTCAGGGAAAACCCATGGGTTTAGGACAGCATAGGTACGCCAAGCCCCATTTGTGTGTTGGGGCTCACAGCAGCCTGGATCTAGGTATTTTCCGGGGGTGGGGGGGACCAGAGGGAGAGATCTTATATGATCCTATATGGAGAAGTGTTACAGCTACAGATAAACAATTCTGCAGGTCGCATACCTTTGGGGGCTGGGGGGTGCCTTGCTGTGAGCAGGCAGCATAGCTTGTGGTCTGTCAGATCAGCGGTCAGGGACCAGCTCTCTGAAATGAGGATTCCGGGGTTCGAAGTGCTTCTACCTCACCTCAGCTCCGGGACAGCCCACGCCCAAGCTCTTTTGTGAAGCTGTATGTCATCCTTCTTCACACACTTACTGTATGCTGTCCCACTTCCTGATAGGTCATAGCTTAGTTCTTCTAAATTGTGTTCTTTCTCATTGTGATCCGTCATGGCGAAGGCTGCTATGAGCCTTCTTGCACAGGTCTTGAGATGGGGTAGTCTCATTTCATTAGGCACGCTTCACAGGACAGTTATGTTTACGTTTAGTAAATTCAATTCAAGAGTGTCTCAGAATAGCTCCAGCGGTCTATATTCGAACTGGCCATGTCTTTCAGCACTTGATTTTGTCGGGTCTTTGGGGTTTAGCCATTCTGGGCGAATACGGGTATTTCATTGTGGTTTTAGTAGGCATTTCTCTGTGAGCACTGTGTTATGTGCTCACTGGACATTTGGATATATTCTTGAGTGCAGTAGGTATTCAAGGTGTTTGCCCCTCCCTTAAATGTTTGTTTTTTGGGGGGGAATTACCTCTCTTCACTATGGAGAGTCTATTTCTTTTATTTGTCACTTACATTTGTACTTTCTTTATTCTACATTTTAGAAGTCAGAAGAATGTTTCTAAACAGGGTCAAATAGTAGCTACTTTAGGCTTTGCAGCGTGTGTGATCTCCATGGCAACCAAACAACTCTGCCTTTGTACTACTACTACAACCGCTAGAGAGTCTATCACTGAGTGAGCTTAATGAGTGAGTTTGGCTGTGTTTCAATCAAATTTATTTATGGACACTAAAATTTGAATTTTATATATGTATATCTCACATGTTACAAAATACCATCTTTTGATTTCTTCATCTATATTAAAATAGATAAAACTCCTCTTACTTCACAAGCTGCTCCACGGAACATGGCAGGCTTGATTTGGCTGATAGTCCATAACTTGGCAAGCTCTGGTGCATTTCATAAACATAAGTTCTTAATTTTAATGAGTCCCAATTTATCCACCTGTTTGATCATTAATGTCTGTGTTCCCATAAAAGAAATCTATGCCTATTGCAGTGTTATAACTATAGCCCCTTCATTTTATCCTACTGGCTGTATTTTATCCACCTTGCTGCTGTCCATAATCCCTCTGGGATTGGGTTTTGAGTGAGATGTGGATCAGAGGTCAGTACTTCTGGTTCTGTGCAGTCAAGTGATTGCATACCTTGTGCAACTATAGACACGTGTGCACTCTGGCCGTTTCCCTGTGCTCCTATGGCGAATCAAATCTCTTCTAGTCATTGACCCAGTGGCTGCTCATTGAGCCTTACTGTGCAACACATGATATGTATGGGACAAGGGCTAAGTGGAAAAAATTCCCCAATTTTTCAGTGTTAACATTGATTACATTTACCAATTTGATGTATGCTCAACAGAAAATCATTATTATGGAAAATTAACCTCGTTTATCATTGCAAGTTCTCAATAAATGTCAAACCAACCATGGCTTTGGATCATTAATAATTGCTACAGTCACATGACCATCTCTACCTTAGATAACTCACCTGCTTCATTTTGTTCTACAAAGGCCCTGAATTCTCATTCTCTCTCTCTCCCTCTCTCTCTTTCTTGATCTCTCTCTCTCTCTCTCTCTCTCACACACACACACATTTCTAAAAGGCAATTCTTAACCTGGAAGGGAAAAAATATAGGTGTGAGAAAGTTCCTAATAAATGCAAAGGAGAATTTTATATTTTTTTAAGATTTATTTATTTTTATCTTATGTATTTGAATGTTTTCCATACATGTATGTATGTGCGTCATGTGTGTGCTTTGGCAAGTACCCTTGGAGGTCAGAAGACAGCATCAAATTCCTTGAAACTAGAGTTACGGGCGAGTGTAAGCTGCTGTCTGGGTCTACTGGGAATCGAACTTACACCTTCTGCGAGAGCAGCACATCTCCTTAACCACTGAGCCATCTCTCCAGGCCAAACTTCGCATTTTTTTATTGACTGTAACAAACCGAAAGGTAACCGCTAAGAAAGATACGTTCAATGTTCTTAATAGCCAAAATCTGTGAGATGACGTTATTTGAAAAAGACAGGAGGGGTGATTGTTTCTGGTACAACTGGATTAAGGAACTGGATTAAGGAGCTTCTGGTAAATTGATCCTGCATGAGCCAAGTGGGCCCTAAATCCAAATGACTGTGTTCTTATGGGAGACAGAGGAGCTGGGGATGCAGCTCAGCAGCGGAACACTTGCCTAGGATGTGCAAGGCCCTGGGTCTGATCCCCAGCACTCGGGGGAAAACCAACAACGGAGTGAATACACGAGCACACAATAAAGTTCACAGTCAGACAGACGTGGGGATGAGAGCGGTGTGGTCAGCAATGCAGGCCTGGCTACCTGCAGCTGGACAAGATAAGCAATGGGTCTTCCCAAAGGCCCTCCACGGAATCCAGGCCTTTTGTCTCCATAAAGGCAACATTTGTCTCGTTAAAAGCCACTGTTCCAGCAATCCTAGAGCCTACGCCATTAACTGACTGAACATAGTTACCTTCCCCTGTTCCCTCTTATTTCCTGAAATCTCAGATGACGAAAAATGGGATGCAGGGTTACAGGGACACAGAGTCCACTCCTCAGCCAGGTCCCTGTTCACAGGCCCACATCTGCCCACTCTATGCTCTCCATAGAAGTTAGCCAACCTGCACTTTTATGTTTTTGTTTTTCTCTCTTCCTCCACTAGACATCAAACTCTGTTAGGATAGAGGAATTTTTTCCTCCTTGCTTATCCTTTCCTAATAGTTAATACTCAGTAGATGTTAAATAAATTAGAAGATGAACAATGTATCAGTGAGTATGTGAAGTACCTGTGTCCCCAAAGACAAAGACCTCAGGGAGAGGTCACGATATCTTTGACACTGTCAAATGAGTGTCTTCACTTAAGGAAGCCTGCTTCTTCACTGTTAGATTACAAATCACAGCCATGGGCTGGGGGATGCATCATCTCACAGCATCCTGTGTTCTAGAATGGTCCATTTCCCCAGGCATAATGCTCTTTGCTCCAGTGTCTACACTCAGTGTCCCATATCTTCTGTTCTATGTTATCCTCCTCCTCCTCCTCCTCCTCCTCCTCCCCCTCCTCCTCCTCCTCCTCCTCCTCCTCTTCTCCTTCTCCTCCTCCTCCTCCTCTTCTCCTTCTCCTCCTCCTCTTCCTCTTCTCCTTCTCCTCCTTCTCCTTCTCTTTCTCTTTCTCCTTCTTCTCCTTCTTCTCCTTCTCCTTCTTCTTCTTCTTCTTCCTCTTCTCTCTCTCCTCCCTTCCTCAAGCAATGTTCACAGGTCTTTATCTCTCATTTCTAATTGCTGGGTAATTTAGTGAACAGCACTGAGGTTAACCTAACATGAATAAAAGAAGCTCAGCTGAGATGATATTATGTGGAAAAATAAGAAACTTCCAGAACATTCTTAAATATCTAACATGTGGCTGTTTTCATGTCTATTATTTGGTCTCTTATTGCCAAATCTGTGAGACAATAGAATTAGCTACCACAGTATCTGCTTATTCTGTGCCAGCCTTATGTATTTTGCATGGATCATCTAGTGGGTACAGGATTTAATGACCCTATGAGATCTGTACTGATTCATCTCTACTTGGAGATTATGAAAATGAGACTCAAAGAGGTTAAGTAGCATTCTCAAGGTTAGAAAGTACAGCCACGCACGGAAACAGACACCAAATGCAGCAGCTCGACCATGGAGTCCATATTTGAACCCAGTCTAACCACGTATCAGCTGGTTATGTATGTTATCTACTTGTTTTCAAACACATCCCAAATTCAGCAGCTTTAGAACTGTCCCAGCCCAGCCGTAGCAGCGTTCACAGCCTCTGCCTACCTATACCCGTCACGGCTCCATCTACTCCGGTCATCAGCTTTCACTGCTACCTGTCGACTGGACCGCGGGCATGTCGAAAGCCCATTTCTAGCTCCAAACTCAACCATCCTTCCATTCTCCTCCACTGTAATAAGCTCCTAACTGTTTTTCTGCATGTGGTCTTACCCTTGCTCACTATCCACACACCAGGCAGGTAGGAAGATCTTGAGGTGGAGATTTTTTATTTCACTTACTTGCTCAATTCCCTCCCAGTCTTCCTCTGTGAAGCCCGATGAAATTAAAAACCCTCGCTGCATGGTTTTAGCTAACTCTCCAGCTATTCCTCAGCTCACTCAAATTTTCTAGGGATGCTGGTCTTTTTTCTACTCCTCTGCATATTAAGCTCCTTCCCACGGGGGCTGGAGAGATAACCCAGTAGTCAAGAGCACTGGCTGCTCTTTTAGAGGACCCGGGTTCAATTCCCAGCACCCACATGGCAGCTCACAACTGTCTGTAACTCCTGTTCCAGGGGATCCGACACCCTCACACAGACATACATGAAGGCAAAACATCAAAGAACATAAAATAAAAATAAATAAATCATAAAAAACACATTCTGTGTTTCTTCTCAATCTGAGGCCTTTTATATTAGCTTTTACTATGTTCTTTCTCTCTCTGTCTTTTCTGTTACCCAGTTCTCTTTAAAAAACAAACATATAAATTCACATACCATAAATATACCTGTTATGACGTATAATTGATTGGCTTTAGTGTACTCTCAGAGAAGTATACCATACCACAGTCAATTTTAGAATTTTTTTTTTATCATCTTTAACCAATATTTAGGCTAACTAGTTATCACTCCCTGTGTTCCCTCTCTAGTTCTTGGTACTAACTAATGCATTTTCTGCGTGAGTTTTCCTGTGCTGGACTTTCTACATCTAGAGTTACATCATCTGTGGTTTCTTGCCATTGCCTCTCTTCACTTAGGCCAGTTGTTCCCAACCTTCCTAATGCTGCGACACTTTTTATAGAGGTCCTCGAGTTGTGGTGACCCCTAACCATGAAATTATTTTCTTATATACTTCATAACTATAATTTTGCTACTGTTATGAATTGTAATGTAAATGTATGATATGCATGCATGTCTTAAGAGACCCCTGTGAAACGGTTGTTTGATCCCCAAGCGGGTCACGACCTATAGGTTAAGAACATTGGTTAACGCTTTCAAGGTTCATCCAAGTTGCAGGCTATGTCAGCACATTTCTTTTCCTCATTGCTATATACTATATACTATGCATATACTATGTATACTATGCATAGTATATGCTACATACTATGTATACTATATATAGTATATGCTATATACTATGTGTACTATATATAGTATATACTATATACTATGTGTACTATATATATTATATACTATATACTGTGTGTACTATATATATTATATACTATATACTGTGTGTACTATATATATTATATACTATATACTGTGTGTACTATATATATTATATACTATATACTGTGTGTACTATATATATTATATACTATATACTGTGTGTACTATATATATTATATACTATATACTGTGTGTACTATATATATTATATACTATATACTGTGTGTACTATATATATTATATACTATATACTGTGTGTACTATATATATTATATACTATATACTGTGTGTACTATATATATTATATACTACATACTATGTATACTATATATATTATATACTATATACTCAACCAAATATGTTATGCTTTTGTTTACACAGTCATATGGAGACTTTTAGATTCTTTCATTTCTGGAGTATTATGAACAGCTGTTAGCCCTTCCTCTAAGTGAAATGTGAGTCTCCTTCAGATGGGTCAAAAGAGTGCTGTTCTGCTTGCGTTAAATGAATCACTCTCTGTTTTGTTTTTTGTAAATAGACTAGGTACAAGCAAAGGTAAAAACAAGGTCTCTGGAGACCATTGCACTAATGAAAAGAAAGATGGCTGTGAACTGAGTTAAGGAGGGAGAGAAGGTTGGGAGGGTGGTCAGTTTCTGGCTATATTTTGAAAATAGAATCAACAGGAAGCCTCAAATGTAATTCCCAGGATTTTATCCTGAGTAACTAGAATGAGGAAGGAGAAAAAGTCTTTGGAAGTGAAGCTGGTCTGGGGAGGGGAGGGCTGGAACCATTTGCATATACTAAATTTAGAAGAATCTCTTAGACTGCTGAGTGACAAGATGCCAAGTAGGTAGCTAGATCTCTATTATAGATATCACTTAATTTTTCTTCATATCAACAAACAGCTAGTTTCGCTAGTGTATATATTTTTATCCATTCAGAGAATGATTAGTGAGTGCCTGCTTTGTATAAGGTGCGACTGAAGGCATCTCATAGAATAGTGTAATAGCTTTGCCCTGGACCAAGTGCCATATGTTGCTGGTCATCCAGTAAAGCTGTGGAGACTCTATTTGCTCTGTGCTGGTTCCACGAATAATGTGAGGTTGGGCACACATCACATATTGCCCGCCGCGGCCTCAGATTCTTCAGCTTTAAAATGGAGGGTCATGCAAGATAATAACCAGGATCTTCCCACAGCCTTGAATACCCTTCACATTGCTTATTGCAACACAAACAGGGTTTCCCAGATGTCATCGTTTCCTGGCCCTTTGCTAGGTTTAGACAGAGTCCTCTTTCTCCTCTTCATGAGCAAGGAAAACAGAAAGTGTCCTCCATGTCGCTGACTCTCCATGGTCTCTGCCCTGTGGTTGCTTCACTATCAGGAGTCTGGTGATCTCCTTCCTTCGAACAACAAACAATTCTTTATCCTCTTATACAAGTAATATTCAAGGTAACAAACATGTATATTACGTTGTTGCTGTTTTCCTCCCCTGGTCCCTCGAAAGTTGGCGCCCACACTTCTACGTGCTTTTTCTAATGTTCTGTCTGCTGTTTGTGGTCATGGTGAGCTCTGAGGTTGTGTTTTCCTGTGGACAGTGATCGTATCACACACATCTTTATGTGATCTAAGAGTTCAGGCCAGTACATTATCAGTAACAGACATCTCCTCCCAACCTAACCCTAACTCGAGTGTTTCAAAACAAATAAAGTATCTCAACAAAGAACTCATAATATCTAAAAATGGCATGCAAATATTTGCATTGATGTATTTGAATATGTGGGTATTATACACTTTTAAAATCTATCGTCTATGTTTATGGTGCTGAAGATGGGACCTGGGGCCGGGTGCATGCTAGGCAAACGCTCTATCGCTAAGCGCCATTCTTTGCCCTCTCTTAACTTTTAATTTTGAGATAAGGTTTTTCCAAGTTGCCAGTGCTGACCTCGAACTTGCCATTCTGCTATCTATGCCACCCTAGTAGCTGGGATTGCAGTCATGTAGTAACCAGGTCCAGCGAGTCTTAATGTATTCTTTAAAGCTGTGTTTCATTGATGGATCCACTCATTTGTATAATTACCTACTGAACACGTGTTCAATGTTAAGTCTTATGAACAAAAAATTGTCCTGTGAAAGACTCACTGATATTCATTACAGGCCTTAGTGTTCCTGGCAAAACAGAAAGTCACCTTTAAATATGACTACATAGACTACATAGACTGTATCGACTACAGCAGGAGGGTGTTTAAAACAAAAGAGGAGACAGGCAAAGGACCATTGTCACCCGGAGGGAAAAGATGCGTGCCGTCAACAGTTCCTATAAGCTAAAGGCATAGGAAACGGTTAAGGCACATGAGTCAGCCTGTACCTCGCGGATACCATCTGACAGGAATTGCTGCGAGCAGGATATTGAATCACTAGCAAATGCTTTTCATTTCTGCCATATGAAGAAGCTGAAAACAAATGTCTGAGTGCTGCAAGAAGACCCTTTCTCTGTTCTCAGGTAGGGCTGATGCTACCGCAGACAGAAGAGGCCAGCAAGAGCAGAGAGGCAATTGATACATTGAGCAGCGGCAGAAGGGAAACTCCATCCGGGACACATACACCGCGTACTCTGTGGGTGTTGTTTCTCTTGAGAATTTAATACAGATATGCTGGAATCAGTGTCATGGTAGCCCCCTGTGTCCTCGCTTGCTTTCTGTTGCTGTGAGAACGGTCATTAGGCTTGGGAACAACGATTTTACCTGTTAACCCAACTCACCCACACCATGATGGCCCATATAGTGACCAACGACCTGAATTCTGTCCCCAGGACCCACAGTAAAAGGAGAGAATCTGCACCCATGAGTTGTCCTCTGACCCCCATGTGCATGTTCTGGCATGAGCCCCCACCCCACTCCACGAAATAATAAGTAAATATAATTTAACAACAACAGCCTGATCTGGGCTGTGTTAGGCCTGTCAAGTCATAAACCTGGCGTTTCTAGTACAAGTTCATCATAAGATGGGAATCTTATATATGAGATCAAGCACCAGCAGAAACAGTAGCACAAGTAAGTTGCATGGTTAGGGTCTTGAGCCATGTTGCTAAACTCTGGAGGAAATGCTCCCTGCACAAACTGTACAAAAGCCAGAGGTCAACTCATGGACAAGGGCACAATACAGAGGCTGCAGAGATGCAAGAAAGAACTTGGGGTTCAGCTGCAGTTTCAAAGAGGAAAGACAATTGGCAATCTTCATTTCCATATTTCCTGGGGTTCACTTGGGTTTTATAACTGAGATTTTGCCTATTCAAGGCAAACTCAAGGCGTCCACTAATCACAACGCATGTTACAAGCTGAAAATTCCTGCAAATTCGTGTTGGACCCTAACCTGAGCAGATTAATGCAGTGTCCCACGGTCTGGTCACTTATGCCTGGCCTGAGACTTCTAATCCTTGCTCCAGAGTTCCTCAGATCTGTATTGTAGTTTTATGCCCTTTCTGTACTGATAAGCATTAAAAATACTGGTGGTTTATTATTCTGTGGTTTGGGTTTGTCATTTATAGATTGTTGTTGTTGTTATTTGAGTAGAAAGTAAATCTGCTTTAAAAAATACATACATACAGAAGTTTGTTTTTAATTGTGTATAAAATAATTGCTTTGTGCGCTGTTGGGTGAGGGGCTCCCTAGGTCTTGGTGTTTCGTATTGTCTGCAGGTGTTGGATTTATGTGGAGATATTTGATTGCTTATGATCTGCAGGTGACAGTGTAGAACACCTGAGAAGTTCTGTATCAATAAAAACACTTGAGCTTGGACGCTCAGGGTTCCACTGTCCAGTATGGCACTGGCTATGATGGTGGTTCTCTCTGCTGAGGTCTAGAAGGGTTTGCACCAGTGAGTATGTCTCCTTGTCTTCTGTGCTGAGATGCCATAGTGGCCTAACTACTACACATACATGTACTAATATATATTTGAACTCTCACCTCTTTCTTTAATATACATTAATGCTATACATACAGTCAATACTTTGCTTTCCACACTTAATAATATATACCAAATAATATATACCTCATGGTAGTTTGCAGACATTTTTGTTCTTCTAAAACTTTTCATTTATGTACTTTGTGTGTATTACTGTTATGTGACAAAATGTTTCCTTGGGAGACACAACACAAGTTTACTCACCCGGATAGGATTCCCGAAACAAACCAGAGTACAGATATCACCAAAGTCCAACCTGGTGAACCAATGAGATTTCTTGGGGTTACTTACAGGAACAGAAATGACTCTGCATCACCAGAGCCCACCTCAGCATGGATGACAGCTCACAGAGCTGGGAACCTGGAGCTCACTGCACAACCCAAAGGAAGCTCAGCAGGTTAGGGTGTGCTTTCCAGGTGCCTCAATTGGTCTAAACCTCTTCCTGGCAGCTCACCTGTGTTTGCTTCCTCCAGGCAGTTGTTCTGGTCCTAGAGTCTTCTTGCAGCTTTTCTCCTCTGAGAGTCTCTTTTGCAGCTCAGCTTCCTTTGTCTGAGAGTGATTCTCAGCTTTTATTGCTTACTCTGGTTTCCCTACTAGATAGAATGAATGTTTCAATCTCAGAGAAAACTGTTACACAATCAAGCATCCCCCACATAAATCCAACACCTGCAGACAGACAATACAAGATGCCAAAGCCTCACCCAACAGGGCACAAAACGATTATTTTAAACATGTGCATCGCACACATGCCTGATGTTCACAGAAGCTAGAAGAGGACATCGGATCCACTGGAACAGGCGTTACAGAGGGCTGTGACCTGCCATATTGGTGGTGAGAACTGAATCCAGGTCTTCTGCAAGACCAGCAAGCGCTCTGAACGGCTCAACCATCTCTCCAACAATCCCTCTCCTGACCCTCCTCCTCCTCCTCTCCCCCTTCTCCTTCCTGTAGCGCTGTAGCATAGGGCATTCACCTAATCTGCTGTTAATGACATTGGGCTCTTGTCAGTCTTCTTCCGTCACCTCATTTATTTTAAGGTCGTCTTAAAATATAATTGCTAAGTCAAACTTAGCAACTTTGGTAGACGTTACTGGGACTGGCCCTTGTAAATGTATTTCTTTTCTTTAACCTGTGGACATCTGTCTATTCAGTCAAACAAAGTTAGACATTTAGGAATTCCTTCCAATTCTCCTTTTACTCTCTGTCACCACTGATGCAGACATAATAAAGTTAAAATAACTTTATCTTATAATTACATTTATCTCCTAATTATATTTCAAATTGACTTCTGACTTTTAATCCCTAAAATCGTTAAGTCCCAGCGTTGTGAGCCATTTTTGGATGTGCTTTCTTACACTTTTTATCAGTATCTCAGTGCACAGGAGAGAATATGAAATAGGAATTTGAGCCTTGGAAATTCAAGTAAAGAAGAAAATAAAGATTCCTTAGTTTGTCTCCGAGGGCTGAAGAGACACTAACTAGACCAAGAATATTTTACTGGAGAGGCAACGATATCCCAAGGTACTGTTACGCGAACATGTGGGAAGAATGGGAGAAGCCCAAACAAAACAACACAAAGTAACTCAGTGGGGTGAAAGTTGGGTTGGGTGAGAAATGCCCCCTATTGGCTCCGTGTTTGAACACTCGGTGTCCAGCTGGTGGCGCTGTTTGGGGGAGGCTGCGGGACCTTTTGGAGGTGTGGCTCCTGGGAGGAAGTGGGGCTCCATGGAGCTGTATTGGCCTCACCTCCCTGTTTCCTGACTGCTGCCCGCACGATGCAGCCAGCTGCCTCAGTTCCTGCTGTACGGGCCAGGCAATCCTTCCGAACCCTGAGCCAGGATAAATCCTTCTTCTGTTAAGTTGTTTCTGTTGCGGCAATGAGAAAAAGGTTTCGGCCGGAAGACTCTAAAACGTGCAGGCTTCGAAGGCAAGGTTAGGCATGCTTTATTGGATTCTAATAGTCTACTGGAAGAGTTTAGGCAACAAGATATTACAAGCAGATTTAGGATGGGAGACATCATGCTAGCCACAGGGTGAACAAAAATATGAGCAACCCTAGCAAGAGATACGGGTGCATTCTGGCAGCAGCGATGTGGTAAAACAGACAGCCTGAAGACATAGCTTCAGATAGGTTTGATATTAAATTATGAAATCCGTTTTCCGCAATAAAAATGCTAAGAAGATTATTGGAAAATACATTTAATAAACTTAAATATTTAAAAATATTCAGAATGGCACTTAATGAAGGGGTCACTAGAGGGATTCCGTTCTCACCCTCCTGCTTTTATGATTAACGGGTAATCACCGGAACAGGAAACTCAGAAAATAACAAAGAAGTCAGGAGTGTGGAGGAGTGGAAACAATGCTGATTTGGGGGTCAGACTGACGCGGGTGTAATTGAAATTCTAAGTAAGGTAAATGAGTGTCAGATGGAAAACAAGGGCAGAGAAGATGTCTCTGTTGCCGCTGTGTAGTCATGAGTCAGCTCCGAGTGATTTAATTTGGATTCATGGGTGGACATGAGAACGCCTTATTATGTAACAAGGGGAGGAGCCCACACCCTGAGGGGTGACAGCTTGCGAAGCCAGAAGAGGAGGAGTCCGCAGAACCAGGTAGACTGCGGCCTCTGGGTGGAGCTAAACGGAGGGCAGGGAAAGGTAGTAAAGAAAGGGAAAACTGTTTCCTCGTGTTTGTTGTTACTTAAGATTGAATTGAAAGGAAGCCATAAAGAGGTGTAACAGTGTAACTGGGCAGTGGTGGCCCACGCCTTTAATTCCAGCTCTGGGGAAGCAGAGGCAGGCAGATCTCTGTGAGTTCAAGGCCAGCCTGGTCTACAGAGTGAGTTCCAGCACAGCTAGAGTTACAACAGAGAAACACTGTCTCGAAAAACAGACAAGCAAACAAACAAGGTGTAACAGTCTTATTAAGATGCATTAGATGACATAAAGATGCAGCAGTCATCAATCAGGAAGATTCAGCAAAGTGCTGGAGACAAAAGCCTAAGTAAATGAGTTGAGTGGAAAGTAGGGGAGAAACTTTCTCCTCAGAGAGGTGTGCGGGGCTTAAGAGCGGGAGGTGAAGAAGGCACTGCAGGATGAGGTGAGGTTAGGCCTTTTAAAGGTATTTTCACTTGCAGATGGGTTGACGATGGAGTGAGAGATTGTAACGGAGACGGGAGGAAACGACACGGAGCTCAGCTTGAGAGGGTCTGGGAGAGTCAGGTCTGCCTGGAAAAGCTGGTCGCAATAAAAGCGGGAACACAGAATGTTGGCAAGCTCCTCTCTGCTTCCCGATTTACTAAAGTAAGATGTGAGAAGTCCCAGCCGCAGCACAAACCATAAATTCTACCATTCCTTCCCTGCCAGCATGAAAGAAAGGTTCTTGTTGGTAGAGACGACCAGCTGCTGAGCCATCCATCACACTTCTCTGGGGGATTCTTGGGTGCCTGGATCACACCCCTCTGCCATGTGCTACCCAGGCTGGTCATTTGCCCTTTAGCCTCCGGGAGAGTTCAGTGAGCTGGCCCAAGCCGCAGTCTCCTTGCTGTGGGACAGCTGCTCCAACTGTCGGGAGAGGGAATCAGCTCTCAAGTTCCCTTAGCACTCAGCTGTACCTAGTTCCTTGACCCCTACAGTAGAAACAATGCAACTATCCTCTGGGATGGCCAAGAGCCAGAGGGGTATGACCATAGCCTGGAACACACAGTCAGCAAGGTGTGGCTGGTGGCTGGAATTCCTACTCATTGCAAATGTTGTTCTGGTCACAGCAGTAAATTCCTCCAATGTACCAGGAACCTTAGTGACACCAGCTCCTTCCCAAAGTAGAGTCCATGTGAAGTAGCACCAAGAGCAAAGCCATTCTTTACCCTGCCCCTGTTGTTTGTAGCCTGTGAGACTGTGATGGTATAGAGTTCTGTCTGTCCTGCAACACAGGAGTGAGCATCAACCCCCATCGGGTGCTTGTAAGAGATTGACAAGTTGGTGTGTGTGAAATACTGACAAGGCCCCCTGCTCTGTGTTGGTTAGATGATCAGTGTTTATTGAGTGATATATATATATATATATATATATATATATATACATATATATATATATATATATTAATTAACTAAGTGTGATGGTACATACCTATAATTCCCAACTTTTGGTAAGTTGAACCAAGATATTCATAATAAAGTCACAGCCAGCCTGGAAGTTTGAGGCTAATGCCGTGGCATATTTGAATTTGTTCTCAAATATTGTAAAGCTACACGCACTTCTGTGCAGTAAAATGAACTTTAAAACACCTGCTATATCTGGCTGCAGAAATTGCTGGAAGAATTGCTGGTTCCTTAGAACCAGCTTTCTGGGTGTAGATGGGCTGCAGCTTTCTTTTATGCAAAAAGAACGCTAGTTTGAGGAACTGGTAACTGTCTGCTCAATACTCTTAGAGGAAGTAATCGATGTTCAAATTTAACTTTGGCCTCTGTGACCTCAATGTTGAAAGCATTTGATTCTTTTAGGGTTAATGAATTGGATTTTTGAGGTTGTTCCCACAGTGTCCAGCAAGAAGATATGTCTCTTGGCCTTGACCTTCACCTAATGACATCAAGGTCAGCTGGCTGGGCATTGGGGGATTTGGACTGCAGAGTTCTGTCCATTAATGTAAATGGGACCTTCGTATTGGTGGGCAGTGCCTTTCCTCACTAAAAGGACCTGATGTCCATGAAGTCAGGGTTCAGTCCATAGGAGAGGCTCTCCCCTCTGTCTAGGTCATGCAGGCTCACATCTCAGAGAATTGTCTTTTTGTTCTTCATTGGAGCCGCTCGAGATATATTTACATCTATAGGCTAGCCTGGCAACTTAGTGAGAACCTATGTCAAAGTAAAAATAAGTGGTTGCAGGTGTTGTAGCTCAGTGGTCGAATGCTTCCCTAGCATGCATTCATGAAAGAAAGATACAGAAGGTGTGAATGAATGACTGTCACGTTCCAGCAGGTTCCCAAGTTCCCGTGTTGCATGTAAAAAGAGCAAGGCTCAGAAGTCAGTGACTTACAACTCAGCTGAGTTGGGGTCCCTGTGCCTCCCAGCTGATCTCATAGTCCCACCCTTAGAACAGAGTATCTTGTTCCTTCAGTCCCCCGCTACCCCTCAGAAATAGTCCTAGGGACTGGCCACATAGGCATCAAGAGAGAGTGAGAGACCAAAGACAACAGTACTAGTCAAGGCCAGGCTGAAAGCACAACATCCCTGCCTTCTTGCTGTAGGTCTGTATCAACGGCAAACACAATTCAGTGGCTGGGCTAGGGAAGTCGAGGGGCAGAGACCCCTCGTGTCTGGGGAAAAGAGTTTGGGGACTCAGTAGGATCCACATACCTGGAGCCTGGTATCAAGCATGGACCCAGCTTGTGCCATGCCACCCCTTCAGAAGCCAGCACCAGACTTGCCCACACTCTGGTCTTCATGCTGAATGTGCTCAAGGCTGCTCTGTGGTCTGTCCTTGGGTAAGGCTAGGTCTATTTATGGAGCCTAGATCTGTTCAGAAAGTGCATAGGCTGGGCTTCCAACCCCAATAGGCAAAGAGGAACAGGTCCACCTAAACAGAAAGTGCCATGTGGCAAGGTCATCACTTCTAACAGTCCTTGTATATACTGGACTCCAGCTATACACTGTTGAGGACATTGGCCCAGACACCAGGCACCTAGAGGTTTGCTACAGAGAGCAAAAGGGACTCTGCTCAAATCACAGATGAAGGGCTGCCCTTTTGTAGATGAGTAGCCAGCTATAGCTCAGGCCTGTTGGATCTTGGGGCCCTGTGGCTTTGGAAACTGGTATTGTTCTGGCTTTGGAAGTATATTTCTTGAATGTCTAGAATGCCTACAGTCCATTTGGCTTCCTGAATGCTGGTGCTCTTCTCTTGCTCAGCAGCCAGTTCCCATTGGCAGCTTCAGCTATGATGAGAGGCTGAAGCCAGGCACATCCAAGGCCCTGAACTACTTGCAGCTGCTCGGACACCCACAGGCAGTGGATATGTATCTTCTTTTGTCAGCTTCAGGTCCAATTTCTCTATCTCTGTCATAATCTACTGGTACACTGTAGGAGAGCCCAAGGTCCAAAGGCAGCTATGTAACCTTCCAGTGAGTGTCCCTTCTCCCTCTCTGGCTCTTCCCAACCTGCCCCCCAGCACCCTACTCCAGGCAACATCTTCCTGGTGACATTGAAGCAGACCAAACACAATTTCCTGTTCATGTGATCTGGAGGAATCTCCACAGGGGGCCTCCCTCTTAGTCCTAGGTGGTAGTGCTGATGAAGGGGCTACCCAGAGGTGATGTAGACCAGCCCCAGAGCCTGGGCACCTCATTTCTGGGCTGCTTCTCCGATGTCCAAATGCAACAAGTAGATCTGAAAAATATGCTCTTGGATACACTAGTGACAGCCTGGTACCATCACATACACTGTCAGCTGCCAATGTTTTTGATGCTTCCAGAGTTCCACTTCTTTGGCATCTTCAGATTTCATCATCCCCGAGAACCTGAGGACTCAGACCATTGTACTGAGAATCCAGTCCCCATATTTTCTCAGTGGTGCCTTCCTGGCCTTCAGGCACCAGCACAAGGTTACAGCATTGTGCGCGCACAACTTCATGGCCCACTCCAGTGGCTCAGTTTGGGAGCTCTCTGAGGCTTATGGCAGCTCACGCAAATCTTCAAGAAGTGGCGTTTCTGCTGGCAAGACGGCTCAGCAGGTGAAGGTGCTGGCTGCCCGGCCTGAAGGCCTGAGAAAAATGACTCCTACAAGTTGTGTTCTGACCTTCGCACCACTGAGGCACACATGTCCACATGCATAGATGCATAATACATACATGAAAAATATATATAAATACATAATTTTTTTCCCTTTTAAAAATTTAAAAAATATTTTACTTATTTTTGTTTTATATACATTGGTGTTTTGTCTGAATGTATGTCTGTGTGAAAGTGTCTGATCCTCTGGAACAGGAGTTACAAACAGTTGTGAGCTGCCATGTGGGTGCTGGGAATTGAACCTGGGTCCTCTGGAAGAGCAGCCAAATTATCTTAATTGCTGAGCCATCTCTCCAGCCCCATGTAATTTTTTTTTTTTTAAAGAAAGGAACTACACCAGGAGAAGAGCTCAGAACAGCTCGTGCAGTGGGGCTAGAGAAAGAGCAAAGGCTCCCAGCTGGTTGGGGTGCCTCATTCCTCCTCTCTTGGGGGTGCCCTACCCCAGTGACACTCTGGCAGGTTCCTTCAGCACAGGAGGGTAGAATTGTTTGGCTCTTAAAAAAGCATTTTAATTTTTAAATTGTATTTATTTTTTATTTACGTGTATGTGTGTGTGGGTGTGTGCCTTATGTGCTTGCCTACAAAGCCTAGAAGAGGGCAAGGGTCCCGTGGAGCTGTAATTACAGGCAGTCGTTAACCAACTGATGTTAGGTACTGGGAACTGAACTTGGATCCTCTGAAAGAGCAGCAAGGGCTATCTCTCCATCTCTGGAAAAGCATTTTGAAGACCTCTTCCTGTTATAGAAACTTCAGGCCACAGTAAAAGTGACTCACAAAAATAAATAAATAAGCAAAGACACTCGCCAGATGAAACAGGAGAGTGGGGGCTTCACTCTCCCGTTACAGGGACGACCGTTGATCTAATGAGAAGATCGAGAGGGAAGACTCCTCTGCTGGCTTTCTACTTTCTCAATTAAATTTGAAGAGAGGCCATCATTGGAACATGTTAGGGGTGGGGGAGGGAATGTGTGAGGAAAAAGAGATTCTGAAATCAATAGCTCAGAGGCGGGGAGGAGTTGTAAGAGAAATGCCAGCTGGCCATATAATTGTCCTGAACTTAGCGTCCTGTTGTAAGTCAATCCAAATTGATCTCTGAAAGAGATAGGACTGAATTAACCAGGTGCTGGCTTTGGCTGGATCTCCTGAACCTAAAACTGACAGCTTTTCTTTTGAGAGTGTAATTAACTTCAGGGAAGAAGAGTTAAGCATCAAGACGGCTCAGTAAGGATGGGCTGAGAGCCAAAGGAAGCTGCTGCGAAGTGACACATTGCTGGAGTCAAAGATGGTGTCCCTAATCATCAGAACTGTTCGCTTTCGTGTGGAGCGGGTAGGTAAGATCGTATCCATTATACGAGATCGCAGAGCGACCGGGTTTTGTGGCTCTGGAGACTCTTCGGAGGATTGTGGGTTGCGCAAGTTCCAGGCCAGCCTGGGTATTGTACTGAGATCCTGCATCACACACAAAACATCGTTGGTGGACCCCCTGTGCTTCCGGGCTGCACGTGACTTAGTGTCAACGCCTAGTGGTGTTCAGAAGGGGCCTCGACACCGACAAAGCCCTGGGATGGGAGGGGACGGTGGAAGGCAGAGTTGGGGCGGGGGGTGAAATGGTACCGACTCAGAACATGTGAGTTTTTTCAGGGCATTTAGGGGAAGGAATAGATACTGCCCTGGTGCAGACTGGTAGGAAGTGTCAGGCGGCAATGCCTAGTGAACGGCCGGAAATGCTCCCTTGGGGAGGATTACGGGACACTGATGTCTACCTGCCCCCTCTAGGCTAGCAAGTTTTCCTTTACCACATGTACCCACATGTCCAAAGCAATTGTTCAGGCTTATGCAGGGAACAAATTTGAAGTAGGAACAGGGCAAAGGACTCTCATAGATTCTGAATACTGACTTAATATTTTTTAAAAAAACATATCACAAAGTGCTCCTGTCCTGATATCTTGGATTCCAGTTTATTTTGAGAAGGAATGTTTATCTGGTTCCTGATCACAGGACCTGTTTTAGGTTTGAAGAACTGGCTTGGGTATTTCAAGGTGTTCTATGTCTATCTCTTTATACAGTTTCATAAGGGCCCCTCACTCTGAGTCTCCATTAACCTCAGCTGCAGGGGGACGTGACCCCCAACCCCTGCTCACACGCAGGAAGCAGGGTGTAGGGAAGCATTAATGACTGGTCATATGACAGAGGAGCAGGTACCTCAGTTCTTTCTAAAGCCCCCCCTTCTCTTTGCAGTATGTCTTTAAGCAACTTTAGAACAGCTAGTGCATGTTTTACATGACAGTTTGTACAGAATCTATTTTCACGCAGAGAATGTATTTCATAAAATGAGTGTCACCTGGAAGCTCATCAACACAGCAAGGACAAAGGAGAGAGAAAAACCATTCGGTGCAGGCATCATTAAGAGAACCAAAAAAAGAGACCAGGATAGGGAATTTTAAACAGTCTGGGAATCTTTCTCTTGTGCACAAGGGACTGCAACATCAGGCTAAGACAGTCACATTGAGATAGTACAGACACAGCTTAAAACCTTCCTGAAGACTTTCATATATGTTATCTTAGGTAACCGTTGTAGTATTGAGATGAATTTAAAATGTGAATTAATATGCATCTTGTTATGTATACATGTAAAAAAACCTTCTTTTTTTCTTTCTTTTTTTCATGTAGTAGCCTCCTTTTGAGAGGAAGTATAGCATAGTGGTTAGAACCACAGGTTCAGGGCTGGTGAGATGACTTAGCAGGTAAAGCATTTGTTGCACAAGCTCAATGACATGATTTGATCCTTGGAACCCACATCTACATGGAAGGAGAGAACTGACTCCACAAGGTTGTCCTTTGACCTCCACATACACCCCTGCATATGTGTGCGTGCACACATAGACACAATGGGTTTGAATTCTATCTCATTGCTCACTATTTTCTCTGGCTTTGGCAAACTTATTCAATCTTCTGTGTCCATCTCTTCACCAGCCAAGAGGATAGACATAATTCATGCCTCATAGACTATTTTGAGGATGAGCTCCTGCCTATACAGCCCTTGGTGCTTGCTGTATGAAGTGTTAGTCATTACCATTCTAAATTTAGTTTTCCAGAAGGCAGGGGCAGCATTCTTTAGTTCTCTATAATCCTACTCATGACTAAGTAGAATGCTCTGAAATGTCTCCTATTCCGTCTACACCTCTAGGCTCAGGGAAAAGTGAGCTGTGAGCTAGGGTGAAGGAGAACAAAAATGCCCCGAAGTTTGATATTAATCTTCGCATTGCACTCTATCGTTCGTCAAGATAGGAGGCGATGTGGAGACTGAGGTCCAGAGGATTTAAGCGACTGGCTCCAGATCATCCAGCTGCGATGCACAAACGGAGTGCGCATCTGCTGGAGTCTGCTCACCGCATTTCGTATGGGAAATCAACATGAAGAAACGGATGAGTGGATTTGAGCAGGACCTGGGTTCGTCTTTGGAGTCCCTCCTGTTTCTATTTATTTACCCCTGGACTCCCAGAACTGAACACAGGGCCTGCTTCACAGGAAGAGCTCAATAAATATTTATCATTAACCAAATACGTAAGTAAAGGAAGGAAAGGGCAAAGGAATGAAGCAAGGCATGAGTGTATAAATCGACCGCTCAAAGACGCATTTTTCAGCTTTGTTCATTCGGCGTCCTCTGGATTCATGATGCTACTTCTGTTCAGTGCCTAGAGAGAGCGAGAGGAAGCAGTTCATTACCTAAGTGCAAACTCAGACCAACTGCTTCAGTCACCTGTGGCTTTATTTTTCTACAAAGCAAAACAGCAATGAGTCTCCGGCTACGTACCATCAGCTGCGTTTGCTTGGCTGCCGGTTTTCTTGGAACAGGCCAGGGAATTAAAAACAAAACAAAACAAAAAACCCTGTGTAGTGTATCCCAAACACATATTTCGTTTTCGATTCAGAAAACTTTGTGAAAATATTTGTTTGCATTTTAGATGATTGCCTCTCCCCGCTCCCTAACCTGCACGCTCAAGTTAGTAAAGACCTACAGGGACTCTTGGAGGAGCTCTGACGGACGCTTCCTTTGATTTAAATTAATCTCTGCTTCCTCTTCTGGGGGAAATGTAGGAAGTTTGACGTGGAATGGGCTTGTTTATAATAAATTGTCAGCACAGAAAAAGCACATTGATACAATCTACAGGGTACAATAAAAAACTATTGCAAAATTAGTCATAAAAATAATTGGATTCAGATGACAAAATTGTTGAGGGACGTGTCTTTGGGAAGGGAAGTCCTTATCAAACTGGTGCTTATAAAGCATATATAATCCGACTTATAACAAGTTCTTATGGCTGTGTGATTTAGGGTATATAAAAATGCTCACATGGGAAGTGACATGACATCACCTGTGTGTACATGGCTGCATTTCAGCCACTCACATATGTAAATCTTTAACATAATCAGTTGTAGAATAGAGAGGTTGCATGGAGAGAGCCAAATATCTGTTCTATGTGCTATGTAGTGAGCATAACGGAAGAATATACAAATAAAGGGATGTCTGGAGAAACGTCTTCTTGGGTAGAGGTCTGGGGTTTTAGATCAAGTCAAATCAGGGACACATATTAAAAATCCATGTAAGGTTTCATTCACACTCCAGTGGCCAAAAAAGGTCACAGAGACGAGACCCCTTTAATGTGGTAATGCATTTCTCAAATGGTGTGGGGAAAGGAAGAGAAGGGTAAATACTAGCTGTTGCGACTGTATATCCCAAACTAACAAGAATAATTAAATAATAAAAATACAAATTTAAGGAAAACTTAAACATGTCTTTATTAACTTATAAAGAAAATGACAAACAGGCAATCTGACTAGAAGTTTAGAGAAAGTAATTGAATGCACTGATTTCATACCTAACGAAGCATGAAACAGAAGGATATTCATCCATTTGGAGGCGTCTTTCATTGACTGGGCTAACTTCTACCGTTTAATTTGTCATTAATCTTTCTGGTTATATCTAAAGGGAGAGGTATTTTCTTTCATCGGTATGTATTTGGAACCCAGTAAAATCTCTGGCAGACAAGGCCTCAGTGAGAGTTTGTTAAACATTTTAATAAAGCCATGAATAACTAATACAAAACATGCTGCTATGTTTAATGCTAATTATTAATATTTTATTTAAATATATTTATTTGCATTCTGTAACACAGGAATGCTAACTTATTTCCCATTCTTTTCCCATCTTCTTCTACCTGAGACTTTTTATTTTTTTGCTTCCCTCAATTATGTATAAATACATTTTAAGTTTATTTTGAGAATCTCACGCATGCATATAGCATTGTGATTATATCGATGCCCCACTCCCCACCTCCAGGGACCCACTCCTGGGTCCCCCTCCCACAAGCCCCTTTCAATGTCATGTCTTTTTTGAATTTTATATATAGTTTACTGAGTCCATATATACAGGCACATGGGGCCATCTCCTGGGGCGTGGCAAATCTGCCAGAGAGCATATCCCTAAAGAAAATTGACCCTTCCTCCTCCAGGCAGCTAGTAACTGTCTGTAGCTCCTCAGCTAGGGTATGGACTCTTGGGTCCTTCTTCCCTCCATAATAGAGCCAGGAGCATCTTGATCTTGCAAAGGTTGTGTGTGCAATCACAGCTCTGTGAGTTTGTGAATATGGTAGTCCTGTCATGTCCAGAAGATGCTGTTTCGCCTCAGCTCTCTCTGACCTCTGATTCACACAGCTTTTCTGCCTCCCTCTTGGTTCATGTTCTCAGAATCTTGAGGAGCTGGGGCATGACACTGATGTCCCATTATGGCTGGGCAGTCCACAGACGCTCGTCCTCTGTACTTTGACCCTCTGTGAGTCTCCGAATTAACCATTGTATTTTCCTGATGAAGACTGAGAGTTGCACTAATCTATGAGTATAGATATACATATTTACAAGAGAGTTTGATGGCTATCCAGCAAAAGAATGCAAGTAGCTTCACGCATATGGCCTATGAGCTTCCAATCCATAGGTTCTTGGTCAAGTTTACAGCACCAGACATGATTTTCTCCTGTGAAATGCTTCAATCCAATCAGAAAGTGGTTGGATACCTCCAAGACATTCATGCCATTATGGCAGCCAGGGGCATATCTACTTGTTATGGTAGCACTCAGGATTCACAGCTACGTAAGACTGTTCATGGATTTTCTCACCTGGGGTTCAACAGCTACATAAGACTGTTCATGGATTTTCTCACCAAGTCAACTTGATAGGAAAGAGGATGGTGTGAGAAGAAGGATAGACAACACTTAAGATGTTGAAAAAAAAAATCCAGTTGGAAGTCTACTGTTTTATAAACACAGACAGACAAGTGAATTTAAATGGAGTTCCCTTGTGTGGGGATAGTGATCTTTCCAGAAGCCATAGGTCAACAAAGAAAAAACCCATTGCCAGCATGGAATACCTGCCCTCAAGATGTAGGCTGGGCACAGTAGGGGAGGAATCCTAGAGACCAAAGAAGATTATCGTCCTTATTTGGATTGCCCACCAGAACTTGATAACAAGACCCTATTGCTGAAAACACCGTACACACCATACGCGTTGGTCACAGGACTTGAAGAAATCAAGGGGGTACTGAACAGGAAGCCTTCTCCCTGCAGCTTTACAAGATCAGTGGAGTTATTTTATTTTAAATAAATGAAGATGAGCACTCTTTGTTTGATACATATTTTCTTGCAGACAAGCTCAGAGACAAAGAGCATACAATCTATACAAAGAGTTTTTCTACGTTTGGAAATATCTCCGGAATTCTGGGATATTCACTATTCATTTACTACGCTACTGATGAATATCAGTTTTTGAGTCGGTTTCTTCAGACACTTATATCTTTTGCAATTTTTTTCATTGTGAAAAGCTTCAGAGATCAACATTATGTATTTATGAATTTGTCAGGAGAACTGTTATCCCGGTAGCGCTGTTAGAAAGATTTCAAACAGGCTGTATAATGCAGTGCCTTCGTGGTAAAGAGCAGGTAATAATATAAAGGAATGAGAAAGCTGATATAATTCAAAAAAAAATGAAAATGGAAATGGTAGGCTGCAAAGTGCTTTCTATTACCATTCAAAATATAATAAACATTTCAATATCTATAAAGTGATTGCTGAACTTGCTTGGCTCAATTGTGTATTTTCATGATTTAAACTTTACAGTGAAGTAATGAAGTAGTTTATACAAAATTGCATCTTCGCAAGTCATCCAGAAATAATACTGAAGCATCCTCTCTGCAATTCCCTTTGCTCTCTGAGACCACAGCCTTCCAGTTCTGCAGCTGGTTTTAGATAGATTACATAGCAAATACTATTTTAATGTAGCTACTCTCAAGGAAAACAGATTTTGCTTCTGACTTCCACATGCTGGGTCATCTCAATTCAGGAAACTTAATTGTTCATGATAACTTTTGAAGATTCAGATGAATTTTATTTCTTAATCAAGAATTTGTTCAAGTGATCTTATTGTTTTTTTTTTTCTGAGTCATAAAAATGTGATAGCAGTGTGAACTAAGTTAATTATCCGAAAACTTCTTAGCATGTCTCATGAAATAACAACTTGTGATGAGTATTTTGAAATGAGTGTGTGTGAATGTAAGCATGAGTAGCTGTGTGTGCTCTATGTACATTCATGTTCTTGCATGTAGAGGCATGAAGACAACCTGGGTACCATCCTCAGGAATACTATCTACCTCTTTTGAAACAGGGTCTCTCCTTGGCCTGGAGTTCATTGATTAGTCTACACTGGCAGGCCATTAAGCCTCAGGGATCCTCTTATCTCTGTCTTCCTGGTGTGGGATTAGAATCACAAATCACCCCACCCCACTGGCATTTTTCACATAGATTCTTTGCATCGAGTGAGCCATCCCCTACCAGCCCAGATGAATTAAATTAAGGATTGTAGCTATATCATAAGGGAATCATAGTAATTAAATAGTTTATATAGCAGTCATGATGGTATGTGCCTGTAATCCCAGTACTTAGAAGGCTAAGGCAGGTGGATTGCTTGGAATTCAAGTCCAGCCTGCATTACATAGTGAGTTTTGGG
The DNA here is from genome assembly GCA_026225945.1 of Cricetomys ansorgei. Lineage (NCBI taxonomy): Eukaryota > Metazoa > Chordata > Mammalia > Rodentia > Nesomyidae > Cricetomys > Cricetomys ansorgei. The sequence continues at coordinate 511,714 of JAMJFZ010002229.1, forward strand.
CTAGCCAGGGCTATATAGCAAGACCCTATCTCAACCCTTCCCCAATAGCTAACAGCTGAAATCTTGGAAGCGCTGGCTTAATGCTGAGAAATGTTTGCAATACAAAAAGAACAAGTTGCCTTTGTCTGCAGATTGTCTCTATTAGGAATGTGCCAGCAAATACAAACTCAACTAAGACACGTGACACAAAGCTGTAACACTGAGCTCTCTGCAGCAGAGTGAGAACATACACATTTTTGTAAGGGATTTATTTTTAATTTATAATTTGGAAAAAAAAAGAAAACGTTCCTAACAAATGGAGAAAAGCAAAAGACTATTCATAAAAAGCTTTGGCTTAGTTCCATAAAAATGCTCCATTGATTGAACAGGAAATAAGGTGTAGAATGTGCTTTTAACCAAACTCGGGATTCATTCCTCCAGTTCATAAAAGCTACTCATTCTCTCTACTGCCAGTGGAAACAGCTCACATCTGATACCGCTCAGTACCTTCGACTCTTCAGTGCAAGCGCACAAATAAACGTTTAGGCCCGTCTCGTCCGTGATGTAGAGCAAAGAGCACTCTTTCTTCAACGTTGAGAAATACTCTCAGCGGTTGGAGTTGCCAGAGTGGTGTGTTCCCTGTTTCTTTGACGCTATGGCAACCCTTACGTGAGAGAAACCTGGAGTTTTCTAGATGCATCCAAACTTTGTAAATGGATTTTACATTTGTGGAATGAGCAAGAGTGGTTTTATGTTTTTGTTTTTTTTTTAGATTTTGGATAGAGATGCAAGGGGAAATAGGAAGCCTTCAAAAACGCAGCACAGACCTCAGTAGTTAATTGAGAGTCAAAGTAAGGGTCCAAGGATAAAAACGAGAGACTAATGCAGAGGACCCTGTGGCAAGCACTCAGAGTGGAAGATGACTTTGAATTTGAGGAACACAGCCCAGCGCTGGGAATTAGAAGCAGTTAGACATGCACCCTTCATTCAGGCAGGTTTGGATAATTCCATCTCAAAAACCATTCGTTAGCCAGGCAGTGGTGGCACACACCTTTAATCCCGGCACTCAGGAGGTAGAGGCAGGCCGACCTCTATGAGTTCAAGGCCAGCCTGGTCTACAGAGTAAGTTCCAGGACAGCCATAACTACAACAGAGAAACCTTGTCTTGAAAAACAAAACAAACAAACAATCCACAAAAAGACAGTCTTTGTCTTCCAGATTGATTTCGTTGGGAAATTACCACATGATTTAGCTTTCTCTCTGTGTATCACCAGGTTACAGTTAGCTTTAGAATGGGATGCTTTAAAATTCTTATTCAGGTACATGCATGTTTCCGGAAAAGCCCTGAAAATATGGGTCACAGGATAAGTCTTTTGTACCTGGATCAAAAGAACTAGACCTAAATTTCATAAAAGTGAATTCGAATCAGAAAACGAAATAACCTTCCAAATCTATTGTTTTCATTGTTCCCCAAATAAAAAATGTAAGGGTTTTAAATACACACATATACATTTTAAAGCCAAGGAAGCCCGAACATAGTGGCATACAGCTGTAGTCTCAGAACTTGAGAGGTTGTAGCAGGAGGACCATGAAGTCCAAGCCTTCCTGGGCTACAAAGTGAGGCAGAGAGACCTGTGTCAAAAAGAAAACAAAACAAGGAGTGAGAAATTCCCCTCCCTACCACCAAAACCCAGAACAACAACACAAAGACGGTATTTAAGAGTGATCGCTATTCTTCATGAGGAAATGTTAAAGGCCTGTTTATGAGACTACAGTTGAAGACAGCTTTGACCTCTGTTACTCATTTTTGGAAAAGTTCAAGTGATGAGTTTCTTATTATACAGTCATTTTTAGTGTTTTCCTGGTCTTTACCTGTCATACAGTGCGCTGGAAAATTATTTTATACATTTAAATAATCGCTGCGAATCATCAGGTGGATTCAGTAATGGCAAAAAAAAAAATACTTTAAACAGAAACAAAGCAGGACTGTGGCAGGGGTGCCATCCAATGAGGGCTAAGGCTGTAACGCCGGGGTCACACTTGCATGAGGGTCTTCGCCCACCAACCCTCCTCTTACCTCTTCTTCCCCTTTCTCCCTTTGCAATAGGAGAACCTTTCTGAGGCACTAAGTGATAACGCCTGAGAAAAACAAAGTAGGCAAAGGAAAAGCTCCCTCCAGTCTCTAGGGGCGCGAAGACCGCCCCTGAGACAACCCAGGGCATAGAGAAGACCCACACTCTAGGCTGGAGCCACTCCGTGGCTTGCGAGGATGACTGCTGGGCTGCTCGACCCATTGTGAGGAAAATTTGCTTCGGGTTTTGCATTGTAAAGGGCTGTCAGGTAAAGGAACAAAGTGATCTTTTTAATTGTTACAGTTCCAGATACCCCCTAGATGGAGAAAACGCCTCAAGTCCATCAAAGGTACGGTGCCAGCAGAGGGCGCCAGATGGACAAGTCGAACCAACAAAAGCAAGTAAGCAAGGGTCGCTCGGATTCCGCAGAATGCAGAGAAAGCAGAACGCCATCAAACCTCAGGAGAAACAGCTTCTGACACGTTTCTGTTTGCTGCCAAAGCTAGCCTAGGCTTAGGGTAAAAGAATACTTGAAAACATAAAGTTATCATTGTACTTAGAATTTAGTTCATGAAGAACAGTATCTTATAGTCTGTATAAATAAATTTATTCTTGGATGTAAACAGTAATAAATGAGTGAACTAATTTTGCTTAAGAGCACAGCCTTTCACTTGACAGTGAAGACAGCATTCCTTCCTTTCTTCATTCATCAAATATTTAAAGATTGACTATAAGATAATCATTCTCAGCGGGGCAAGAGGCTGGTATAAACACTCACAATAGTGCAATGCAAATCGTTTATTTATCGCATCACAGAATCGATTATACCAAAATCACCAGACTGACGCAAGTGTACTACTCTTATAGCTCTGTCAGCGGGAAAGCGTAGCACTGTGCCGAGTGCGTGGGGATACGATGGGGAAAGGCTGGGTTTTTTACATGTCGTTAGCCTCTTACAGTCAGTTTACGTTAAGAACTGGCCTAAAAAGAATGACGACAAAATGATACAGATGTTCCTGCACAGGTTCAAGGTTCATCTCGGCCAGGAACAACTAAGTCTCTGCGGAGGTGGGAAAAGGCAGACGTGAACGACTCAGCCCCTCAATTACTAGACAGCCGTTTTAAGGACATTTATTGAGGTGCTGGAGACACAGGACAATCAGACTACAAGCCATGCCCGTGAGTATTTTGGACAGAAGGCACATATACCCGATATAGAAGACAGAGAAGAGGAAGAAGGGGAGGAAACGGGGGAGGAGGGAGAGGAGGGAGAGGAGGAAGAAGAAGAGAAAGAGGAGGAAAGGCAGGAGGAGAACGTGACAGAATAAACATAATGTCATAGCACTATTTAATGTTGTAATACTACATTAAAAGGAAGAAAGGAGCAGGGAAATTAAAGCTGTGCCTGAGCCGAGATTTCTTTCATTTGCCATTCATTTATTCGACTCCTATGGATTAAGGACTGACTAAGTCTATCATGCTTGCTGTCAAGGGACAGACAGATGGTGGACTGGACATGGAAACAGGCAGATTCGATCGTGGGTTTAATTAAAAATATACAAGGCAGATGGTGTTGTTGAAGACAGGCTGATCGTTTGGATGTGGGAGTGTCAGGGAAGGACTCGTGAGGGAGGTGAGCTGGAGACACCGGGATATCTGTGAAGCAGACTGTGGTGAGCACCAGAGACTGAGGGAACCCGGCAGCGATGGCAAGCGTAGGGAAAGGTGGGCTTCAGCGGTGCACGCTCAGAACCGAAGGACGTTTGAGATAGCTGCTAGCTATTACACGACACACTGATAGAACCTGAGAACTGCTGAGTAGGAATAAGGCACGGGTCTAGGTGGGCAGGGGCCACGTCGCAAGAGACCATGCACTGAGACTTAGACCTGAAAATCATTGTGTAGAGGAGTGGTTTTCAAGCCGGATTCCACATTTTTTGAGTTCTAAGGAAGGATGTCAAAAAAAGTAAAAAGCACCCCCGAAGTGCTGCGTTAAGAGGTTCCTAGGCTACCTAGCTTCAAATGTTAATCTTAAGGCAAATGTAAAACTTTTGAACACTCTTGGGGAATGGGGTGATAAGATACAAAATGTGCTTCATGTGATCAATACGTTTGCAATATTTGGCCAGAAAGCCATTTTTCGCTAAACTCACAAGTAGTCTTGGGATCCTGCTTGTCCTTTGCACTTCTCAGATCCGTCCTTTTCACCTCTCCCCTACAGAGGCTCCCAGTGCCGCTGGTCCTCATCACTCGAGCCCTGCTTGAATGCAAGAGCCTCAGCTTGCTATTCTGCACTGTGCAATCAGCCCTAGCCTCAGTTTACTATTCTGCACCGTGCCATCAGCCCTGATCACCTTGCCATACCACTTAGTGCACAGTTTTTAAAGTTACTAAATATCCACGGTTTTAGCTTGAGTAGAATTTTCTGGAAAGCAATAGATGAGATCCTGGAAGGCTGTCAAATCGAGATGATTGCTAATGGGTCTCCAGATACTCATTCTCTTACATACCACCAGATTTCCCTTTTTCTGTTTGGGCATTCCCATCAGCTACCAATATGCTTCATCTTAAAACAAAATAGAACAAAAACTACCTTTGTCTCCATTTATCCATTTGCTACTGCTACTACTTTCATAGCTAAGTTCAAATATGTGGGACCGGGGACGTGGCTCAGCATGTAAAAGTACTTGCTGCATGATCATGAGGACTGTGTTCGAATCTCCAGACCCTACCTTAAAAAAATCCAGATGCAAAGTACAAGCATCTGTAATCCCAGCACTCCCAAAGGAGATGAGAGGCAGAGACAAGAGAATCCCCAGAAGCTCACAGGCCCGCTGTCCTGGCGTATGAAATGAGAAAACAACATAGGGTCCTTGCTTCAAACAAGATGGAGGACAAGGACCAACACTCCTCTGATCTCCACATATGCACCTTGGCACACACAAATGAGTGCAGAGTGCACATATGCACACAAATGCACAGACACATACAGACACACAGACACACAGAGACACATACAGAGATACACACAGACACACATACAGAGACACACACAGAGACATGCATACACACAGAGACACACATACAGAGACACACACACAGGCACACACATGCACACACATACAGAGACACACACAGACACACACACAGAGACACATACAGAGACACACAGGCACACACATGCACACACATACAGAGACACACACAGACACACACACAGAGACACATACAGAGACACACAGGCACACACATGCACACACATACAGAGACACATACAGAGAAATACACAAAGACACATACAGACACACACACAGGCACACACATGCACACGCACACACAGACACACAAACACACGTACCCCTCAAATATGTGTCTGTTCCCCTTCATAGGAAACTTAATGGATATACTTCTTCACTCTTTTTTTCCAGAAACTAATTTCATTTACATTTTTATGTTCATCGATCTATTCAAAGTCATTTTTCGAAGACTTCAAATCCATTAGCAACACTCCATTCTCACGTTGACCTCTTAGCTGCATTAGATGCAGTAGATAATGGTGTCTTGAAAGAAGTAGTAATACATCTAAGGTTTCCCCCTAACTCAGTGGGTACCCCTTTCTTACAGACCTTTGATGGCACCTCTTCTTTGACGTATCTCTAAATCTGGAATAAGTAAGTCCCACCAATTGCTTCCTTTTCTCTCTCTATTCATTTCCTAAGTAAATACAAGACTGATCTTTAGTCCTGTGTAAAGATGTATATGATTCTGAAATAGCATGATGGATCTAGAATCATCAAGGAGACAAACCTCTGGACTTATTTGTAAAGACTTTTCTAGACTGAATTAACTGAGGTGCAAAGACTCACCCTAAATGTGGGAATGTGAGTGGCACGACTCCACGGACGGGTGGCCCGGACTGAATGAAAAGGGAAAAGTGAGACTAGCGTTCACCCCCTCTGCCCTGACTGGCTGCAGTGCGGTGAGCTGCCTCATGGTTCTGCAGGATGATGGACCGTATCCCCAGCCGTGAGCCAAACCAACCTTTAAGTTGCCCTTATCAGGTATCTGCTCAGAGCAATGAGGAAAATAACTCTTACCCTTAGATTTTGAGACTAGACCTTTCCTGTGAGGTTCACCCTCTTGTGGCTGACCACCCCGTTGGTGAGGCTTGCTGGGCTCCTTTCAGGCATAGTCAACTTACCACAGTCAAAGTAGGCACTTGTCCCTCGCCCAACAATTTCCATCCTTCCTTATTTTTCAGGAAAAAAAATTTTAGTTTATAACACTTTTGGGGGAAAAAAATCATTCAGCCGAGTGGGGGACATGGTAGAGAGCTTGCCTAGTACGGAGGAGGCCTTAGGTTCAAGCCCCGGAGAGCTGAGTTTTTGGTCCCTCTCATTCTGTTTTTATGCCTTTCCTCCAACCATCAGCAATGTTTTTTTTTTCCCTATTGTCATGTCCTTGTACTGTTTTTCAGAGCCTCTCTACCCCTGCACCACCATCCTGGCCAACCTGCATCGCCACTCATCCAGTCCACAACAGTCTCACAGCGATTCTTCTTCTTCTGCCGCCCTGCCTGCTTAGACATCTTCCCACGGAAACATTTCAAAGGCCCCTTTCCATCAGTGACTGCACCCTGTCATTCTTCTGTTTGGTCTCCGGAAGCATTCCTTCTACCTGAACTCCTTCAGCCTCTTCCTGGAAGACACCACTCTGAAGATGCTTTCTTCCTGAGGACTCACAGGCCGTGTGTCCTGAGCACCCACCGTTCCTTCTGTCCAAGATGCAGCTCCCCAACATTTCAGAGATGCCCTCCTTCACAATTCTTCCTTTCCCTGATTCCTCAAAGGCTGCATTCCTGGACTTTCTCTGACAACCGAAATACAAATGTCTGTTCAGCCTCTTCTTCTTCTCTATGTTCATTGACCCGGCTTCAGCTTTCCACACAGAGCCACTACTAGCATTACAGTGTCTTGTGTGTTTGTCTGATACTTCTGCTAGAATCCGACAAAGAGTTTTTCCTTTTTTATGTAATTCTAGTTCGGCTTTTCAGAATTCAGTTGGGCCTCATCGTTGGGCATGTCCTTAAGAGGCAAGTTGTAGCAAGAATTCTCCACCCTGGTATCTAATCAAATTCCTTACCCTCCACTCCCTTTCTTCCAGGTAATGTCTGATCACATGACATGCCTTCAGCAGAAAAACTTAAGTGAGTGTAACAAAGGATTTTCCTACTTTCTTTTACCCCACCCACCTGTTTAGATACAGACCCTCTTTTTTTCTTTTATGAATTTGGAGTTGAGTCCAATCCTGTATCATTACTCCAGCTCACTATCAGCTCCTGCTCTCCAAGCTTGGGACAGCCAATAAGGGCTGTGAGTATTTCTTCCTTTCTTTCTTTCTCACTTTCTAGGCCATCAACAAGGGTGGTGAAAAATTTCTTTTTTCCTTCCTAGCTTTCTATTTTCCTTCCTGAGCTAGAAGGTAAAAAAAAGCATGGTGGCAACCTGCTACACAATCCCTTTGCTGCTGCTAAACTTTATGGCATCCACCCCGTACCTGTTACGATTGTACCAAATAAAGAGTGCTTTACTCTCTTCAGTAAAGGCCTGGGCTTTCTTCAACAGATGCTACCATTCTGAGTGATAATAAGGAAAAGTGAAGCACCTTGCTTTCTCATTACCAGTGGTCAGTGAATATGTTCAGAAGATGACCAAGCAGGATCGCTAAAGAATGAATTCATTTAAGACAAAGAAACAGTATACCCAGATAATCTGGGAGCTTTCAGTTGGTTTGATAGGTAGTTTCATATCACTTTAAACATAACAGTATTTATTTACTTGTTTGTTTTCCATCTCTCATACAATTTATACAGTACATCCTGACACCTCCTCCCCTCCCTTCACCTCCAAGCTCTCCGGTCTCCCCTCTCCCCCAGATCTACCTCCCCATAACCACACACAGACATGCCTCACCTTCTCCCAGAAAAAAAGCAGTCCCCCCCCCTCCAGGGTTACTGCTCAAATACGGCATGACATAGCAAGATGGAACAAAGCTAGGACACAGTCCCTACATCAAGGGTGGGTCAGGCAATCTGGCGGTAGCAAAAGAGTCCTAAGGGCAGGCAAAGGATTAGAGATTCCCCAACTCCAGCCTGTAGGTGTTTTTCAAGAACACCAATCCAGACATCCATAAGATGCATTTAGGGGAGCCTGTAGATTTCATGTCTGTCCCTTCAATCTCTGTAGGTCCCTAAGAATGCTGGTCAGTTGACACTGTGAGGCTTGTTCTCCTGGTGTCCTCAGCCCCTCTGGTCTCTGCCATCTGCCCCCTCTCCCTCTTCCATGGGGTTCCCTGATTTCTGCACAATGTTTGACGCTGGGCCTCTCCATATGTTCCTCTCGGCTGCTGAAGGGAGCCTCTCTTGTGAGGACTGGGCTATGTATGAGCAGAGCATGATGTCATTAGAAATCTTCTCTGGGTTATCCAGTTTCTAGTTCCTTCCCTGCCCTGCTGTTTCAGGCAGGGTTTGGAATAGGGTCCTGCCCTTCAGTTGTCAAAGAGGATCTTGCATGGAGGATTGGCTATAGGTTGGAGGTTTTGTGGCTGGGATGGTGTCCCAGTCTCACCATTGGAAGCCTTGCCCGGCCACAGGAAGTGGCCTGTTCAGGATTCCCATCCCAGATTACTAGAGATCCTTGCTAGGGTCGCTCTCATAGATTCTAGTGAGATTTCACTATGCTATGTCTCCTGATGACCTCTAATTGTCCCCCAATTCTGTTCATCTCTCCATGTATTTTCTCCCTTTGTCCCTCTCCCCCTCCTGATCCCCTCTGCTCCTTTTTCCATCCTCCCCCAGCCCACCTGCACCCTCTGTTCTATTTCCATTTTACCAGGGTAATTCCTGTGTTCAGACTGGGGCCTTCCTTGTTGCACAGTTTCTCTTTGTCAGTGGATACTAGTACCTTTCTCCTTTACTTAACAGTTAATAACCACATGTGAGTACATGCCCTGTTTGCCTTTCACATAACAGTATTTTTAAAGTGGGGTATGAAATAGTCACTAATGAACGCTTTAAGACAACTACTAATACAATTTAATTTCACGAAACCTGAAGCTTGAGAATTAGTTTCTTCAAACAGGACCTCGTCCAAGTCCATAGTTCAATTTAAAACACTGGGCTCCCTGGCAAGGCTTTAAAGTCTTTTTTTCTTAGATGGAGAAATATTTTGCTACTTATAAAACATTTGGAATTGCCTAATTTATCTTGTTTGCACTAATTAATCATGCCAAAGCTTTGTGCTTCTCGCTAACAGGATTGAGCAAACAGCCGAAGCATTAATGCTCATTTGAGGTCATTAAAAGTGTGTCAGAAAAAGCTTCAAATGATACATACACTGTTAGTTTTGTTGGGGGTTGTTTTAATTCCGAAGGACAGCTGCAACAGCGATGATAATCACTTCAAGGTGCCAGGGGTGTCCGCTTACTCAAGCCTCAGCAGCTTGAAAGTTTTCGCAGAGATGGTCTCAGAATCCATGGAGGGGGTCGTGATTCTGCTGATCTCAAAAGTGTGTTTGAGCTGTTTTTTCACATGAGCTGTCAACACACACATGAAAGCAAGATTCCAAAACTGCTAGCAAGATCCATAATGTTTACACAGCCAAGCCAACAACCTTTGTGATTCCAATTAATGCATCTGCCTGTGAAGAAAACCCGATCCAAACTGTTCATTTCCCCTTAGCTACATTCAGTATTATAATGTTGACTCATATTGAGGCAATTTAGAAATGCATGCAGCTACAAAATGAAAGTAGATTATGTTAAGCATGACATTTGTTACTAGAGTTCTTGCTAAAAATAACAGCTCAAAGTTATTACATTTCCTTCAAAGGGTTTTAGGTATTGTCACATGCATCTGCTTCTCCTTAAAAGTTTTGGCCTAGCAAATAGTATTCTTCAGTCTTAAAAATCAGTGATAATAAATGTCAAAGGGTAAAAATTTAAATAATATGCCAGGATTAAACCATTTGTTGAGAAACCTTTGTAGTAATACTATTCTATATATCTGTCTATCTGTCTATCTATCATCTATATATCTATCCTCTATCATCTATTTATCTATCCTCTATCATCTATTTATCTATCATCTATCATCTATCTATCTATCTATCTATCTATCATCTATCTATCTATCTATCTATCTATCTATCTATCTATCTATCTGTTTTACTGAGGACTAAATCCAGGACCTTCCATGTATCAGGCAAATGACTTACTATTGGGCTACGTCCCCAGTCTTTCTTGTCCCTTTTAAGCAGGGTCTCACTAAATTTCTCAGGCTAGCTTTGAATTTACCTGTAGCTCAAGGTAGTCCCAAACACACTCTGTAATCCAAGTAGGCATTGACAATACTCCTGCCTTAGCCTCCCAAGTACCTAGGATACAGGTCTGCACTTCCAGGCCTGGCTTCTTTTTCCTTCAATAATTCCATTCTAAAACAAGGAGTGAGATTTGGAAGTGGAATTCCTTAATAATAAAAGTGTACTGTACTGCAGTCCAGTCCGACATCAGCAGTTTTACCAATGACAAGTGGAACAGAGCACACTGGTCAAGTAGCTAAACTGGAACACACATACAGGATTATTTTACTCTAAATACAGTGCTTTTTCTACTACACGTTATGGTCAGAAATAATTAGCAGTCTAAATCTAACGTGATTTTGGCGTATGAGACAGGAAAGATGGCTTAAAAATGCAAACAAATTGCATTTTTAAAAGGAAGGGAAGGCCAGGTGGTGCTGGCGTACGGCTTTAATCCCAGCACTCAGGAAGCAGAGGCAGGCGGATCTCTGTGAGTCTGAGGCCAGCCTGGTCTACAGAGTGAGTTCCAGGACTGCCAGAGTTACAACAGAGAAAACCTGTCTTGAAAAAACAAATAAACAAACAAACAACAACAAAAACAACAAAGGAAAAAAAAGGAAGGGAAAACCATTGTAGGTTAGAAGCAGGTAAGAGATTTATCAACAAAATTCTTGGCATGATTTTTTTGATCTGGTTCAGAACAAACAAAACGTAAAAGGCAATTAAGGGAAATTGAACATAAAATATTTCATAACATTAAGAACTTATTTAGTTAGATATTACATTGTGATTATTCTAAAATAAAGATCTTATCTGTAGAGCCACGTAATGAAGTATTCACTATTGAGAGAGTTTACCTAGTTATTTGCTATTAAATATCTCAGGAAATAAATAAATTAAAATAGAGAGGAATAGGCTGGTAAATGTGGACAATGTCAGCAACCATACTGGGGTTAGTTACCCTGCTTTTGTGATGTTGAAATTTTCTTCTTTTTATGACATCTTGCTATGTAGCCCACGCTAGCCCAGAACTCAGGATCTTCCCACCTCTGGCCTCGTCTGTGCTGGAAGGACAGGCACGTACTGTCATGCCCAAATTTATATTATTTTTTATCATAGAGTGGATTTTGAATGTAACCATTGAGCCTGTATTACAGAAAGACACCATCAACATGATCATCATGTCCAGTTCTTAAAATTTAAATTGAAGAATATTAGAAGTGCTTTGACACGATTCTCTAAGATTTGGTAGCTTATGTTTCATGCTTCTCTCCAATCTCCAGATGATTGAGATGCAGGCATACATAAAATTATGCCTTATATTTAACATGAGAATCTTATTACTTTGTATAGCTGTTATGAAATGCCTGACAGAAGGACTGAACTGAGGTTTACTTTCAAAGATTACAGTCTATCATGGTAAGGTCACCATGGGGTACAGCAGCTCATATCCTGTCTGTCAGGAAGCAGAGAGGATGCTTACACCTGTCGGCTCTCCTCTGTTTTATTGTGGGCCTCAGCCTATGGCTGGTGTTACCACATGCAGGATCGGTCACCCCCTGGTGACGTCACATACAGAAGAAGACATGCTGGAATCGGATATGCGTCTGGCCGCCTCTCTCTACTTTATAACCTTGGGAAATTACAAAGGGAAAACTGAATTTTATCATCTATAAAATGGGTATGGTCATTTATTTTATGGTAAATAATTATGTTTAAATGAACTTCTTAATCAAGAAAGTTATTATGTTTGGCATAAAACTACAAGGTTAGTGTAATAGTAATTAAATTTTAATTGTCAGCGAGTAGACAATGCAACGTGCTTTCAGATCTCAGCTCTTCCTGGTGTGGCTTCACAATCTGAAGACTCTTCAACGTCATTTGCTGGATTATTAGGGCAACACAGACACCCACATGTGACGCTAAAGCAGGACAGCCATAATCGTCTGGAAAAGCCTTCAACCAAATAAAAGTTCAGCCTGAAAAATAGCTGGGCAGTTTTCTCAAATTTGCCAGCTCGCTTGAGATTCTTAAGTGACACTTCTTGTCAGCAAGAAAGGTGATCCGAAGAATGAACAAAAATAGCCCGTGTTCAACAGCTGTGATGTCTATAATTTATAAGCTGAGATCATCTCTCATCAGATTGCCAGGATGTATACACAAGAAGGAGTTGGTCATGTATCTTTAGTAGTTCTCAAAACACAAAGTTTCGTTACACCTAGCTCTTGATTCAGCCTTTCCATAAAAACAGTGTCACCTGGAACTGCAAGTATTCGTGTTTTGAAACATGTATGTGTTCAGGGAATGGCTAAACTGAGTTAATATAAGTATGACGTTTCATACTTTTCCTGCAATAGGGAATAGGATAATCTTCAGGTATGAAAGACAGGCCGACACCAAATAATAGGGGCGGGGGGGCATTAAAGCAAGAAGAGAAGGAAGCACGGGGAGACAGGGAGGAAGAGATTGCTTGATCAGCAATTTATTTGCCCATTTTTAATACTCTGGTCACTATGCTTCGAATTTCCTTTTACTGTTTTTTCCCACTTCCATCTTCAGTACATTTACTTAATTTGTGCTTTTTACGCCATTCTTGCTTCCCAGGATTCTTTCATTCCTCTGCGTATACTTTCGTACTTCTTTTATTATTTTCCCCTTGTCCAGCCTCATACATATTCTTACACATATAAGCTGACATATACTTAGGGCTGAGTCTGTGATTTACTGGGAAATTTTGTTCAGATTAGTGAAAACTGACAGCTCTGGAGAGGGTGTCTTTTATTTACACGCCAGTCTATACAGTGTGACTGGGAATTATAAAATCAGCGTGAGTTGTAAATAAGTTATAAAGTACGGGGACACCACCTGAAGAGGGTACAGTCTAGGAGGTCCCGGACAAACGAGCCTTGGCTGGAGGAGCACCCCAGGGGTAGGGAGGACCCTCTGCCATAAGTGTAGGGGAGAGTCACGTGAACCAGGGTTAGGGGAGGCCCCAGGGGTAGAGGAGGTCTGCCCCAGGGGTAGGGGAGGTCTGCCCCAGGGGTAGGAGCACAGCCCCAGGGGTAGGGGAGGACTGCCCCAGGGGTAGGGGAGGACTGCCCCAGGGGTAGGGAGGACCCTGTGCCCCAGGGGTAGGGAGGACCCTGTGCCCCAGGGGTAGGGGAGGGTCTGCCCCAGGGGTAGGGAGGACCCTGTGCCCCAGGGGTAGGGGAGGTCTGCCCCAGGGGTAGGGAGGACCCTCTGCCATAGGTGTAGGGGAGAGTCACGTGAACCAGGGTTAGGGGAGGCCCCAGGGGTAGAGGAGGTCTGCCCCAGGGGTAGGGGAGGTCTGCCCCAGGGGTAGGAGCACCGCCCCAGGGGTAGGGAGGACCTCCTGCCCCAGGGGTAGGGGAGGACTGCCCCAGGGGTAGGAGCACCGCCCCAGGGGTAGGGAGGACCTCGTACCCCAGGGGTAGGAGCACCGCCCCACGGGTAGGGAGGACCTCGTGCCCCAGGGGTAGGGGAAGTCTGCCCCAGGGGTAGGGAGGACCCTGTGCCCCAGGGGTAGGGGAGGACTGCCCCAGGGGTAGGAGCACCGCCCCAGGGGTAGGGGGGACCGCGTGCCCCGTGCCGGCCCCTGCCCACCCCGAGGCGCGTCTCACCGACACCCCTCGCCCCAACGCTAAGCCGTCTCTCTCCGGATTCTCCGTCCATGTCTGCGTTAGAGATCGCGCTCAGATCCAGCCCTCAGCCGTCCCTCCCGCAGGCGTCCCTCAGAAGGGGCGCCGGGCTCCGCGCCCCAGACCCCAGCGCCCACGCCGGCAGCCCCTCACCGCGCCCCGCGCCCCCGGCGTCCCCGTCCCGCCCCCCGGGCCCGCTGCACTGTGGGTAGGCGGCGGCGGCGGCGGCGCTGAGGGCCGGCGGCGGACGGGAGCCGCGCGCGCCGAACATGGCTGAGAAGCAGAAGCACGACGGGCGGGTGAAGATCGGACACTACGTGCTGGGGGACACCCTGGGCGTCGGCACCTTCGGCAAAGTGAAGAGTGAGTGCGGCTGCGCGGGCGGGAGGCCGGGCGGGGCGGCAGGTGCGGCGCCCGCGGGCACCTGGCGCGGTGGGGTGCCGGGGACCCGCGTTCCGGGCCGCGCCCCGAGGCCCGCCGTCCCGTCCCCTCTGCTCCCCGCTCCTCCGTCTGCAGAACCGAGCCGGCCCGGAGCCCCGCGGGAGGGAGGATGGGTGCCGGGCCGCGGCGGAGATGGGTGTCCCACCCGCGCAGGTGCGCGGCGGAGAGCGTGGCGGAGCGTGGTCCCGGGGTGCGGGAGGCCTGCGGTCTGGGCGCCGTCCCCGCCTTAAAGGTGGAGGCACGCGAGCCCCCGGGCTTCAGCGGCACGCCCAAGGTCACGGAGAATTGGCGGACTCAGGGTGCAGGCTAAGATGTCCTCCGCTCCGGCCTTGCTGGGAGCCCCCCCCCCCCCTGCGCCTGCATACTCCTCCCTGCCCCAGGCCTTTGATGGTGGGGTTGCCTGGGTGCCCCGAGGTGGCGAGTGCCTCTGCTGGGTGTGGGGAACGCTGGAATGCAGCCCTTTGGGCCGCGCTTTGGGGGGGCTGAGGGGGGCCCTGAGATCTGCAGGTTGATTGGTGTGTGTAAAATGGATCTAGGAAGGTTTCTGGGGTTAGGGTCCTTGGTGATGGAATTCGGGGCCGAAGAGGTCAGAATTGCTTAGACTAATATGCTCTTGAGGTTTTGGTTTTTTTTTTTTTTTTTTTTTTTTTTTTTTTTTTTTTTTTTGGCGAAGGGATTGCATTGGGGGGTTTGGAAAAAACAGGCTGCTTTTGAAATTTCACACTGTACTTGTTAAGTATTAAACTTTTCTGTGCTTTCTTATTAGTTAATAAGAGTCACATGGGGTTTAATTACCTGTCCTCTTAACAGAACTACAGCCCTTGTTAAAAAAAAAAAATACTTGGTAGCAAGTTGAGGATTAGAAGTGAAACATTAGCTTTTTCTGTTGTTGAGTAAATGCTGGGTAAGCAGTCTGGAAATTTTATGCTGAGGCTTATTTTACATTTTAAGCTCGAGTGAAGACAGTTGAGGAGAAGGGAGAGACTCATCGTTCCTGCGAGGATTAACTCCTGTTCTCTTGGTGTGTCTCATACCTGTTTGTACCACAGGAAAACCCTTATTGGGCTCTTACCACACGCGAGGCACTGTTGTAGGCAGCAGAGTTGTAGGAAGGAACAGAACCTGAGCTTTCCCTGGGCTTGCTCTCTAGCAGGGAAAGACAATCAGAATACACGTGGAAAGTATATGCTCCTTGCTGTTGCAAAAAGAAAATAAGGGAAGAAAACGAGGGGAGTCTTTTGAGGGTTGGCAGATTATAATAAGGTGATCACACACGGCCTCACCGAGATGGTATTTTTGTAAAGACCTAAAATGTTTGTAACATGCTTTAAAGTCCTGTGAAGGCCGTGAAGCCGAGATTAAAATAAGTCGGATCTTATTAGAGGAGTGGATAATCAGGAGATGATCCAGAGATTATATGATTACTGTTGACGTCACTCCTGAGAAATGCTTTGTCATGACATCACATAGTCAAGCAAGCAGCCGCTTTGCCGTTTAGGGTAAGTTATATAACTTAGCCCTGTATCCTTTCAAAGTCTGTTAAAGTCTGTTTGGTCTTGAAAACGTTAACTGTACTTTCCGTGTAGGGTGGAATACCCAATCTGATCCCCAGCTCATCGTCAAAGGATAATTTAAATCTATTTAGGTTCTGTTCTCTATCTGCTTCTTAGCACCAGCTTCCTAAAATATAAATGTAAGAGAAGGGACCTTTGATTTATGAGAAGAATCTTTTTCCTGGAGAATCCTAGTGGCGTTTTCCTGACATTGGTCTTCCCTAAAGAGATACTGTGGTATGATAGTTACTTTTAATTGTCCAATTCATGAAAGGTAGAATCACCTGGGAAGGGAATCTTAGTGGAGAGTCACTTAGATCAAGTGAGCTTGTGGGCACGTCTGTGGGCACGTGTCTTGACTGTATTAATTGAAGTGGGAGGGCCCGCCCACCGGTCCTGGGCATCACCGTTCCGTGAGTAGGGATGTATGCCTGCCTTTTCTCTCTACTCTTGACTGGGGATGTCACTGTTTCAAGTTCCTGCCTTGACTTCCCTGAAATGGACCGTAGCCTGGAACTTTGAGTTAAAAGAAACCCTCTCTCCATTAAATTGCTTTTAGTCAAGGTGTTTTATGACAGGCATTTACCTAGGGCATGGGGGTCCTGTAATCAACACAACTATTCAGTTGTTCAATTATTCAGTTCAGTTAATTCAAAGGGCTGGTGAAACAAGGCATGTGCATTTTAAAAATACATTTTCATTTATTATTTGACAATTTCGTGTTTATATACAATGTGTTTAATCAGACCCATCCCCCACTCTCTCCCCTCCAACTCCTTCCATACCCCACCACCACGTCTCCATTCCAGTTTCATGTCCTCTTAACACAGAGTGCTGCAGTATGCGCATGGGTTAGAGGCAGTCACTGGACCGTGGGCAGCTGGCCAGAGGCCATAACTCAGGAAAACTAGCCCCCCACACCTCAGCCCCACAAGAAGCTGTCAGCTGCCAGTAGCTTCTCAGCTAGGAGTGGGCCTTCCTGAGCTCCTCCCCCACATATGGCATATGCATCTTTAAAAACATCGTTACTGAGGTGTGTTTTACATATTATAAAAAGTCACTGATTGTAAGTGTACATTCAACAGTTTTTAGTTTTTAATTTTACCAAGTACCGTAGCCATCATTGTAGCTTAGTTGTAAAACATCTATTTTACCCATTTACAGTTAATTCCATTCCCCTAGTAACCCTGTTATACCACCAATCTATGCCTAATCTGTATAAAGAATGTCTTTTCTGGAACCTTCTTAGAATTGGATTCCTTGAGTATAGAGTCTCTTAAGTCTAGCTTCTTGAACAATGCCTTTGACATATATCCCTAGCATAACATGTCGCTAATTTGTTCCTTTTAATTGTTGAGTAATCTCCCATTATATATATGTGCCCACCCCCCCATGTATTCACTAGTTGTTCTCTTAAGTTACAGGCTGTTACATAAAGTGCCTCCATGAATACTCAGGTGTAGATCTCTCTGTGTGGATGCGTGCTGTTTCCCTGAGAAAATACTTGGGAAATCAACTTAAAGGGAAGAAAGATACAGTTTAACTGTGTTTAAGAGGTGTCAGCCCAAGGACACTTGGCTCTGTTCGCCCTGTGCTGTGATGAGGCAGAACACTATGGCGGGAAGTATGTGGAGCAAAGACTGGCCCACTCCTACTTTCTTCTACTACCCAGGAAGGCCATTATGCTATGAACAGAGCAGGGATTAGTCTGTTGTTGAAGGTAGAAACTTCATCGTCCAGTTGCCTTTCGGTGCACCACTAACCGAAGACTGTGTTTTCAACCCACTGAGCCTTTTAGGGGAACAGTTCACATCTAAACCCTAACAATGGGGACGCATTCTTATGACATCTTGGATAGGTACCTAGGAGTAGAATTGTTGGCGCATATCATAGTATTATTTTTAACTTTTTGAGAAATTGACAAACTGTTTTCCAAAACGGTTTTATGTTTATATTTATATCCCCACCAGCATCTTTCTCCGTTTCTTAACAGTGCCTGTTACTGTTCGCTGACTCGCCACACGTGTTCACTGGGTATGAAATACCACACTGAGGGTTTAGCTTTGCGTTTTACTAATGTCTCATGGTATTGATTATCTTTTCATTTATTCTTCTGCCATACACACGTTTTCTTAAATGAAATATACCTATTACTTGTTCTTTCTTAGTTTTTAGGGTGTTGTTTGAGACATGGTCTCACTATATAGATCTGGTTGTTCTGGAACTTGTTATGTAGACCAGGCTTTCCTCAAACTCACAGAACTCCTAGAGAGCTGCCTGCCTCTGCCTCTTGAGTACTGGGATTAAAGGCATGCACCTCTCACATTTGTTCGTTGTTTGGTTGGGGTGTACTATACACGGCTTGGATAGAGTTTGTCCTGTATAACAACTCATTAGAATTTGATTCCCGCACTGCATTGAGAGGTGGTGGGACTTTTATGAGTTAATTAGGTCTTTAAGAGCAATCAGTGCCTTTCTTTAGTGGGTAAGTAATGGTGGGATAGGGTGTTGTTGTAAAGCAACTCTGCCCTCTGTGGTCTGTGGCTTTCCCATGCACTTGCTTGTTCTGCTTTTCTGCTGTGAGATCAAGCACCATGAAGCTGTTCCCAGAAGCTGAGTCAATGCTGGCACCATGCTAAGTAGACTTCCCAACTTCTTTTGCCATTGGCCAAGATAAACTTCCTTACTTAATAAATTACCTGCTCTCAAGTATGCTGTATACCAGTAGAAGACAGGCTGAGGCAAGTTGCTCATCAGTCTTTAAGCTGAGTTAAAAGGATTTTTTAAAATAATTTTTTGCTACAAGTCTCTTGCTGAATACGAATACATATTGCAAATAAAATTCTCCTTCCTTTGTTGGACTTCTCCCCCCACCCTCCCATTCTTTCCTCCCTCCCTCCATCCCTCCCTCCTTTCCTCCATGTCTTCCAGTTGCTAGGATCTTGCATATTTCAGACTGGCATCACACTAAGTAAGTTGCCAAGCCTGTCTTAGAGTTTCTGATCCTCCTGTCTGTGCGCCACCGTGCTCCACGTCTGAGGCTCTCAGGCATGCTAGGCAAGCACTACCAACTCCACATCTTCAGCCTGATCTTTTTTATTTGCTTAGTTGTGTCTTTTGAAATATAAACGTTTTGAAGTTTTGAGTTCAATTTTTTTCAATGAAAAAACTTGATATTATCTCTGTGCGGCCAGCCTGGTCTACATAATGAGTTCCAGGAAAATAAAATGGATCAAATATGTGATATCATAGTTAAAAATCTTTGCTTAGGAGGTCTGAAAGATTTGTGGTGTACTATATTATGAATAGTTGATTGTTCTGGCTTTTACTTTTACCTCTGTGATCCATTTCGAGTTCATTTCTGAGTACGGTATGAGACGAAGTAAAGGCTGACCTTTTCCATGTAGTTACCCACTTGTCTCAGCGTGTTTTGTTAAAAGCTCGAACATTTTTAATTGTTAGAGATTTAGATTTTATAAAATCAATTTCTACTATAAAACCTTAATATTGGATGGTTTGATTTTATGTGGCAGTAAAGATGTGGAATAGAGGAGTGAGGACCGTTTTATGTACTTTCTTAACTGTTACGCCATTTAAATTTAATTTCAGTCGTTGATATATAAATTTATTGATGAAAGTTAAGCTTAATAAGCAGAAATTTAAATAGTATAGCTTTCATATAATAGACAGCTTCAAATTATTTTTAAAAAAGCATATAAAATCTTATTTGCTAATAAGTAATTAAAAACTTATTTAAAGTAATCTAAATGAATTTTCTCCTTCATTGGGCAATAGTATTGCTGTTTCTAGACATATTATCCTGGAGACAGATTATATGGGTTGACAAAATTAAAAAAGTAGTATGATTTTTAATCTCTTAAAGATTTCCTCTAAGTTGATGGTTTAAAGCCACACCCATTCTGGGTAGGGTAGAACTGCTGTTTGGAGTTCTTGTAGTTAGACCTGCTCCATTCTTCTCTAACTTACCTAAAGGTGGTAGAACCAGAATAGGTCTTTTGTGTATGATGTACAAACACGGTTGGAGGAGATTATATTTACGCCACCCATCATTCATTTAGGAAGAAGCCCTTGTTTTCAAGGTGAAGCCCGCTAGACATGGCTCACAAGAGAACTGTTCTTTGTATTAGTGCACCAGTCGATGCTTTGCTGATAGATACACCAGTCTTTTTCTAGTCAGCAGAGTGTCACCAAGAACGTTAAGTGCTCTGCTTTCCAAGTAGTTAGCAATGAGACCTGGCTTTTGAGAAATTAAACGAATATTTTACTAGTTTCCCATTTATTTTTGAGATGAAAAGTTTCAAAATGTAAATAACAAGCTCTAAATGCCCAATTGGAAGATTACAAGTTAAACCTGTGTTTTTCTTGAGACTTATTTTTTATTCCCACTAGTCTGAAGGCCCTGAATAGTCTGCTCTCTGTCCTTGTCTTTCTGTCCTAAAAGAGAACACATACAACTTATAAGGATCTGCTTGTTAAACTGATTTAGAAAAGAAATTGATTTGAGAATGCTTGTATTTAATTGCTGACCTTGGTTTAATTGAAATTCAAATCCCTTGAGAACAGAGTAGAAATGTAGACATGTCAGATGTAAGAAAAGGGAAGCACAGCTAGTTGAGGAGGTGCATAGACCGCCACCCCAGCACTCAGGAGGCTGAGACAGGAGGACCACTGGTGCCAAGACAGCTTTGCCTGCACAGAAGGTGCCTGTCTCAAAAATAAAACAGAAATCAAATAGAAAAGGAAAATGCATTTTTAAATCTTCAGTGACAAAAGTCACAATCCTAATTTTTTGTAAGGCCATATTCTATCTGCTACACCATGTACACTTGGATTTATTGTTCTCCAGAATAATCTTCTGCTACAAGTGGTAGATACATTCCAAACATGTCCTCGGAGACGTGGCACTTGCATGCTCTTTAGTGTACAGAACATTGGCGTGGGATGACCTAGGGGGGACTTCGGCTGTCATAAGCTGGCTGTATGGCATACACCATGCTCATGCGTGTTCCTTACATAGTTGTGAGCAGCATATGAAAATCTGCAGCTCAAAAGGTCCTCGTACACTTACACACATGATTAACTAAACTGTGAGCATTAACCTGTCATCTAGTTCTGAGAACAGAACTGTGTTTGATGAGAGGAATTTGTGAACAAATATGTTCAGAAATTTCTAGTAGACACCGCTCCCTCTCCACCCGCTCCCATTCACTCCTCCTAAGGCATGTATGCAGGCATCTTGTGTACACGGCATGCAGTATGCCCCGTAATATGTTTGTGTTCCGGGTTCCCCAGAGGGGATCAGACACCAGTTCTATGGACTTGTCTTGTTCTCATGCCGGCGCAGCTCTGGTTTTCCTCATTTTTGTTGCTGTCACTGCTTCTATAAAAACAGGCCAAAATGTGCACTTACCTTCTAGTTCATGGCAGCTTTGGGATTGCTCTGTAATACCGATACCACCTCAATTATCCTGAGATTCCTGTGGTTTCCTTAATGACAGGGAAAATATTTTGCAGAAGAATTAGTTAACTTTTGAAGCCAAGTAGGTAGTTTAATTTGATCTAGCAGAAAGATCTAATCTTAAATCCTTTATGAGATAATTAGTAAGTGGGACCAATGTTGAATGTTCTTTAACAATAAAAGCAAATCTTAACATATTTAGATCCAATATAAGAGACAGTTTGTGAATCAGGTTTGTACTTTTTCTGTGTAGGCAATGAGATGAATATGCAAAGCAGCGTTTGTTTGGATGTGTGGTAAACCATTTTATTTTTAGCCTGGTGCTAGTGAGGAAAGAATTTCAGGCGGCTTCCATCTCCGCTATTAATAGAAGCTGTCTTCGCCTCTTCCAGGGAACAGTCCCCTTGCTCCGGGGGGACTTGTTTGACCGTGCTGGCCTCCGATGGATTTTCACTTTTGTTTCTTTTGGTGGTGCCTTTGCTTTTGAAGTATTAATAATTCTTTCTTTCAACGAATCTGTTCTTAGATTTTTAAAATCAACCTTTTATGTAATTAAAACCACTAACAAAATTTGCACCTCTTATCCCAAAAATTAATATGCTAAGTTATTAAAATATTTTGCTCTTTGGAGTTTGTTGTTGTTGTTGTTATTTTATATATAATTAAAACTCGGTGAGCAGTATGTTTTCATTCAGTACTGCTGATTTTTTTCTAGATCATAAACTAGATCTAAACCAATTAAATATGGTTGTCATAACTGAAAAATAATGAAAGTATTCACACATGTTCCCAGTTCTTCTTTTCTGAATTCTTACCTTCCCTGTACAATTCTATTAGTATGTATTGCTTTTATTTTTCCTCTTTACTGTGTTTGGGTTGGTGCTGTGTGGGATTCCGGAACTGATTTCAGTTCTCCTAACCTAACTAAAGCAATAATGCCACCAGTACCTCTTATGTATTTGCTGTGCTTAATTATACTGAATTTTAAGCACACATAATATTGCTGGTGTTATTAAGGTGGCTCCAGGTGCTGCTGCAAACTGCTGACTTACCAGTTGAAGTGAAGCGAGAGTGTTCACAGAGTTTGCTTAAATGGTTCTTGTTCCATATTTAATATCTGAGTTCCTGTGGTATGATGAGTGCATTTCCTCTTAGATTCATCCCATTCATAGCCCGTTTCAGTGCCCTGTGAGTTGTTAGATAGTCTCACAGTTACATTGCACACTGTCAATCGATTTCAGTAAGATGACTGACTTGTTTTCATAGTTGCTTTGTGAATAAGATGAAATGTGCTCTGGATGGTTTGTCGCAGCTGTACAACTGTTCTCAAAGAAGTTAGGTGTCACCAGAAAGGGTGTTCTGTCTACACTCAAATTATCTTAAAGTCTTATTTTTGTTCTTAATTATATTGTATGTGTGTCTGTGTCTGGATGTGTATGTGTGAGTGCGGGTGCCTGCAGAGGCCAAGGGTGTCGGAGCCCCCCTGGAGCTGGAGTTGTAGGCAGTTGTGACCTTCCTGACATAGGCACTGGGAACTGAACCCAGGTCCTCTGGAAGGCAGCAGGTGCTCTTAACCACTGAGCCATCTCTTCAGCCCATACAGTTGAGTTTTTATAAATGATTTTGATGTAGACTCAGATCTGGTAAGAATTGCTGTTTAGGATGGCACAAAGCCAGATGAGATAACTAGTAGACAAACCGTAGAATCAAATTTAAACCGAATAAAATGTTTAGATTGGTGTATAAAAGCCAGAAAAGTGAAATTCAATAGGAACAAGTGTCAAATCTAGCCCTTAAGTTAAAACTAAACCAAAACCCAGGTGGTGCATGAAGAATGGAACAACTGATAGTAGTTTCAAAGCCTTAGAGTTTTAGGTGACCACAAGCTTAAGAACTACATATTATGAATGCTTGACTGATAAAATTGTTGCCAGGTGGAAAATAGATGTGCAGAGACAATGTTAGTTGGTGGTTATGGAGGTAGTTCTGTTTTATTGTAGTTTAAAGTCAAATTTGTAATAATAGGTTCAGCTCTTGATGTTATAGCTTGGGAAAAGTACAGCCCATTGTGATTCACCCTGAGAATAAGCTTCAGGAGAGCTCCACAGGTGTGCTGTGTGACCTTGTGTGGAGGAGATGTGATGTTTTACATGCTGTGAGGAAGCAAGTGTGACTTGTTTTGTAAGCAGCTAGCCATCATCTGGGGACGGGAAAAAGAGTCACCATAACTGGTGATATGTTGGAGGCTGATGCGAGGCAGTGTGTCATGGGCCAGAATTAGCCCGTGCCCAGGCATTTGCACCGTGCGTCAGCGAGATTTCTATTCCTGCCCCGTTTACTCAGAGAGAGAGGGTTGTCAGGATTGTTACTGCAGACTACCTAGTTTACATGGAAGGCAGGCGTGGCTACCTCAGAATGGTGCTCTTGTCAATTTTATCATTCCATTGCATATACATTTTCTTAGCATTATTGACGTCTACCCTGGCTATGGCTTGTGTGAAATCAACTTCCTAGTTAAGAACAGCTAAAAAAAAAAAAAAAAACTGCAGGGAGACCCCAAATAACCCCATAACAATCTGTTTGAAGGCAGCCAAAACCATTTCAGTGAAACCTCCTGAGAACAAAATCCATGGGAGTGAGCCTGGTGTTTGAGTTGTTTGCTGATTTGTGAGGGTGATAAGTGTGAGAAGCCAAGCAGGGAGCAACCGCCACAAGAGAGAAGACCCAAGCGCTGTGAGTTCTGAGGAGAAAATAGTTTTAGAGCCAGTCCTTGGTAAACACGGGAATTTATGGTTGCAACTCTGGGAAGATTTAAAATTTTGCTTATGATCAGCTTAATCCCAGACTAAGAATGTCTACTTCTTATCTTCTCTAAAGGAAAGTAAACCACGCAGGGTCTCTTCAGACGTTCACACACAATAGTCAGCATTCCGGGAGAGAGCGGTTAAGAGGCGAAGACGTGAAAGTGATTCAGATTTTAAAGTTGTTAGACAGGAACTTAAACTTACTAATATGTTCAAGAGGAGATTTTTTTTTTTTTTTTATTAGTAGGCTTGAGTCTGTACAAATAAGCAAAGGAAGTTTGTAGAAATGAAAAATGCAGTCATCAAAATAGAACTTTCTAGATGGTTTAGAAGATCAGATTCTACTGAGAAGATCAGTGAAGTGAATGATAGGTCAAAAAGAAAATATCCAGACTGAACCACAGGGAGACAAAGGATGGAAAGAATGCGTAAGACCCAAGTTGGAACACAGTGAAAGTCCAATACGTTTATCACGGGGACCTCTGCGGGAAACGTTAGTTGTGCATGTGTGAATGAGAAGATAATTTTAGGTTTTCTTTTTTTAAGTGATATTTTAAAGATATTTTTAATGATGTGTATGTCTCTGTGTGGGGGTTTCTGGCATATGTATGCAGCGCCCACAGAGAAGAGGATAGAAGTGGATATTAGATTTCCTGAACCTGAACTTACAGGCAGTTGGGAACCATGAATGTGAGTGAGTGCTGGGAACTGAGTCCAGGTCCTCTGCAAGAGCAGGGCATGGTCTTAACTGCTGAGGCTTCTCTCCATTCCTAGGGCTTTCCTTCTTTAAATTAATTTGTTGAATGTATACTAAGATAAATATTATTATTCAGTTTGTCTACCAAACACTTAAAATTATTATTTATTATTATTATTAGCGTGTGTGTTTGTCTGTACAAGTGCCTGCGTGCCATGGTGGAAGTCTGGAGGTCAGAGGACAACTCTTGAGAGTCACTTCTACCTTGCTACCTTGTGAGATGTGGGGAATTTTGAACTTAGGTCATTAGGCCTGTGTGCAAGAGCCTATATCCACTGAGCCATCTTGCCAGCCACTAAACATCATTTTTTGAAAATGAGCTATTTATTGGTTAGTTGACTTCAGGTTGGAGGGGCTCTGGAAGGGAGTGCTGGTCCTTAACCAGCACAGGCCTAAGGAAACAGAAACAGACTTCAGCTTCCTTAAGGTTTATATGCATGCACACGGCTCCAGCTTGAGTCTTTTTGCTGGAGTTGACACTATCCACTCACGAGAATCTCAACACAGTGTGTCCTGTGTGAAGACTGGGCTGGAAGGTCCTTTGTTCTAAGGACTCACGTGTGACCATGCTACACTGGCATTCTGTGTTTCCAGTCCTAAATCCATCTTTGAAAACTAAACCGAAATCAAGTTAGAACATTTGCTGTCCTGTAAATACACTTCGGATTCAGGACCACTGTTGTCACATAGTGGGCGTCGTATATTCTTGAAGGGACAGAGAAAGCGGGCAGGAACGAGTTTTGAAGATAAAGAAACTCCCAACTTTTGCCATATGAAGGGAGAGAAAAAGATTAAAAATAAAGCAGTGCACTCCTGTACCCCCCCGCCCCACCTTCTTCAAATTGAATTTGTTACCCGAGTAACCACAGTAAAGGAAACACCAAAGGACCAAAGGGAATTATTCAGTAAGCAAGAACGTGATTCCACACGAAAGCAAGAAGCCAAAAGGAAACAAGAGGCCCTAGAAAGGGCTGACAGAGCGGTAACTAAATAGCTACTGATAATAAAAATCCCTCGTGTAAGATTTAATATACGTCAGAACTAAATACAAAACAAAATGTGAGAGTGGACCAACCTGCTCTAAAGACTTTGCATTTTCTGGTAAAAGTAAAAACCCAAATTTGTGTCACTCATTAGTGAGTCAAAAATGCACACTGCAGTCTTGGGGTGATCATTATAACAAACCTAGAGGCTCTCGAGGTGGAAACCAGTTTTGTGTTTTTAATTTTTGTAGAGAATATTAAGTCGTTCCATAACTCACTATTGAGATATTCTGGAACTTGAAACAATACTTATTCAGTATATTAAAATAAAATTATTTCTCAGCTAGAGGGACTGCAGGGAAATGAGGCTTGTGGCATGAGGGCTGCAGGAGGAAGCAGCCACAGGATTGGACTGGGAAAGGCATGAGGAGGTGTGACTAGTACTTGGCAGTCATGCTCCTGGCAGGCCTACAGGGGCTCCGGAGGGAAGACATCAGAAGAGTTCAGATCCTTTATCTATGACTTGAATGCTAGTCCATCTTCTAGCGTTTTAAAAATAATCTCTGTTATACTGGTAACTTCTTCTGATTATGCCTTTCCTTCGGTGATTATGTAAACACTAGGCTATCTTATGCAATCTTGGGTGGCTTAAGTTTTGAAGAAATATTTTAAATTACAGTCTAAAGGCAGCATAAGTAAAGGTTTAAAAATAAAGCAGAAGCTGGGCTTGGTGGCACCGATCTTCAATTTCAGCACTTAGGAGGCAGAAGCAGGTAGGTCTCATGAGTTTGAGACCAGCCTGATCTACATAGTGAGTTCCAGGACACCCAGAACCACATAGTGAGAACTTGTCTTAACAACTCCTCCCCCCCCCCAAAAAAAAAATCAGAAATCAACATACCGTGAAGTTTAAAAAAAAAAAAAATCATGGTGTCAGGCCGTTCCTGATTGATTTAAAGTACCCTGTTTGTTCTCTGCCTCTTGTCTTATATTCTCCACCAGAATGCAAATTCTACTTATTTTTAGCATTCAAGACAATTTTCTAAGTTCTTCACTCTAACAATATTTAGTGTTTGAAAAAATGAAAAGTAAATGCACATACTCACGTGGTAAAAGCATCTAAGAGAGAAAGGTCTTTTGGGATATGTGAACTCATTCTTTAGGTACTGAATGTATGTGTTATTATGGGACTATCAAAGTTGTTTTAGCCAGGTCTTATTTCTCCAGTTTCAGCTTGTGTGTCTGATTCACAACAAAGGGTGCAGCTCTGTCCCTGACTTGCTCTCTGATGGAGTAGTAGTTCTGTTTGATTTCTCTGATCCAGTGTTCTTCCTCCCATCATGGCTGCATTTATTATGTCATGCTACAATAAGGTGACAAGCATGCAGGTGTGACAAGAGACACTTGCTGTACTGGTGACCAAGAGGTAAACTAGTCTGAGTTTTGTGGTTAGTTTTTAGAGGCAGACACAGCATCCTGTCTGTGTTGATAAACCTTTTCAAGTTGATGGGATTTAAAATCATTGTGGAAACAATTCTCTGGGCATATCTGTGAAGGATTTTCTAAATAGGTGGTGGTGGAATCACTTGCACTGGAAGTGGGCAGTACCGTTCCATGGGTTGGGAGTCCCTGTTGAGTGAAAAGGAAAAAGGTCGCAGAGTTGCAGTATTCATCTGTGTGAATACAATGTAACTAGCTGCTATCAGCTCCCTCTGCCATGACGTCCCCATCATGGTGAACCGTAAACCAAAATAAGCCCCCTTTTCCTTAAATTGCTTTTGTTGGGAATTTGGTCATAGGAATGAGGAAAGCTAACTAATACAGACGATTAGTACTCTGAAGTCGGTGGTGTTAAGGCCTTTGGAACTAGTTTTGCAGGACTATGGAGCGTTTGCACCTGTGGGCTACAAAAGCCCTGGTGTGCTATAAGCAGAACTTAACGGGACATTCTGTTGGGATCTTGGAAGACAAGACTGTTAAGAGACCTGTGGACAGAGGAGGCCTAGATCATGAGATGTCAGAGGACAAGGACTCTGTCTGCAACTGGGTGAGGGACCATCCATACAGTATTCTGGCAAAAGAATCTGGCTGTATTCTGCCTGTTTCCTGAGAATTTGAGCGAGGCCGAGTGTAATGGACCAATTTGGCAGGGAAAGTTTCAAGGTAGAAAAATATCCAGGCTGTGTCACGGTTGCTGCTCATTGTTGCCATCCAGGTCTCCTGTGAGAAAGAGCAGGAGGTAGAGCAGAAAGATAAGAAAACTGAGGTTCAGGGAGGAAATGTGTGTGAGCAGATCAGTGCCAAGGAATACAGATCTGACACTCAGCACTGGGACACCAGGAAAGGTACTCTGAGGGCAAGACCGCATTCATGGAAGGCTTTGTCTTACAAAGAGTAAAATTCATTTGAAAGGAGGGATCCTAAACTTAAGAATGAAACTGTAGGAATTTACAGCTCAAAAACCAATCTCCTAGGAAAATATTTCCCCAGAGTCAGCATACAGAGCCCAGTACAACTATGGTCCAAGAGGTCCAGCTCCATTCCAAGCTGCTAGCAGAGCTTGGCAGCATTGTCCACCTGATACTGGTTTTACAGGAACAACAGATGCAAGATTGAGGAAATCATGAAGTGTGCTCCACAGTCCCAGAGAGCCACTGAGGCCAAGTGATGTGTTCTAGGGTTGGGGAGCATTGGAGCTCCTGTTAGGAGGACGTCCTGAAAGGTCACCACGTGAAGCTGTGGAGGTGAAACCAAGGTTGTAGTGAAGACCCCAGTATGTCAGTGATGCTGGAACTGTGGAATTTCTGCTGAGGAAAGCTGTAGGCTTGGAGTAGAGTTGGCTCAAAGGGGGCTCTATATACTTCAGGCAGCTGAGGGATGGGGCCATCCAAATTTGGGGGAACCCAAATGATTCTACCAGGATCGCCAACAGCCTGGTGTAGAGTTGTAGGGTGTGTGTTTTCCTGATGAATGTTAATCTTGCTTTGGTCTAGCCATTTCTTGGTGTGCCCCAGACCTCCCTTTTGGCACGGATGTTTATTCTGTGCCTTTGCCTTTGTGTATTGTACAAACGTAACTTTTTATTTTATAGTAGCTCCCAACTAAGAGATTACCTTGAGTTTCAACAGAGGTTTGGACTTTGGAATTTTAAACAATGCAGCAATTGGCAAAGAATATAGGGATTTTGGATACTAGATTGAATACATTTTGCATTATCAGACGTCCGTGAGTCTGAGGCCGAATGGTGGAAGGCTATGGCTTAAACTGATATGTTTGGGTGTCAGGTTGACAAGGAGTGGGGTTGTGATGGTTAATCTTGTTTGTCTACTTAATGGGATTTAGAATTACCACGAAAAAAAAGTTTCTGGATATGTCAGTGGGGATTTTACAGATTAGGTTAATTGAAGTAAACACACACTAAATGTGAGCAGCACCATTTCATAGCCTGGGGTGCCGGCCTGAATAAAAAGGAGAAAGAGTTTGGAGCTGAGGCATTTCTCTGCTCTGTCTCTGCAGATGCAGTGTGACAACCACCTCAAGGTCCTGTAGCTGCGACTCCCCACCATACTGGACTGTGCTCTTGAACTGTGAGCTCACATAAGTTTCTCAAGTTGCTTTTGTTAGGTGTTTGTCACAGCGTGCAGTGAATGCCGTTCCCCATTCTCAGATGTTCTCCTAATTCCTAGTGTCCTCACCTGTAACCTAGAGATAATGGTGTTTACCTTATAGAGTTCAGAGAATGTACTTCATATGGCTCTTAGTGTGGTACTTAGTCATAGGTCAGAAGGACCTATGACTTTTGCTTCCATGTCAGAACCATCTTCAGAGAATGTAAGGACTTTCGTGAAAAGGAAATTTGGAGAAAATCAGTGAGACTGTTTTGTTTCATCATGGGCAAAGAAGAAAGGAGCCTTGTGTTATTTTGGCAGGAGTTTGGTGATGGTAGGAGTTAGAACATATGCACATCAGATTGCTCCTAACTTCCAGAGTTAAAGTTCTGAACATGCATGAATAAAGGCCAACAAACTGGGCCAATTTTGTACCAAGTTCCACTTGCTGATAGATTTAGTAACTCCCTTGACCTGCCGTAGTTTAGGTATTGATTCAGTGCTCTCATTTTTTTTTTAGATGGAATCTCATCATAGCCCTGGTTGGCCAAGACCAGGGTTAGACCAAACATGGGGTGATTCCCCATACCTCTCCCTTTAGGAAGCCAGGCACATACTGTCATGCCCAGGGCCTCCAAAAGTTCTGAAGTAACTTTTAAAATTATGTACCCTGACTTAGTCACTTTATTGTCCCTGTGATAAAATACCTCAACAAAAGCAACATAAGAGAGAAGACATCTATTTTGACTTAGTTCTGGAGGTATATAATCCATCATGGTTGTGAAGACATGGTAGCAGGCAGGGAAGCTCAGAAGCAGAAGTCTGACTGGCCACATTGCATCTGCATTCAGGAAGCGCAGAATGGACAGGAAGTGGGTTTGTGCAATGAAACCTCAAGGCCCACCCCCAGTAACTCACTTCCTTTGGAAAAACTCTGGCTCCTGAAGATTCCGCAACCTTCCTAGATAGAATGCCCAGCTGCGGACCACGTGTTCAGGTGCGTGAGTCTATGGGTGGCATTTCATGTTCAAACCACAGCACCCTTTATTCCAGAAAGGTTCTCATCATTCTCCTCGTTCCTTACCCGGATACTGTTAGTCATAAACTAAACGCCCGTGAGCACTCCTCAATCTCTCATAATTACTCTTCCACATTTAGACCGCGTTTTCCAGTCTCCACATCTGAATATGTGATAGTCGTCTTTCTGAGCCTGGCGTATTTTACTTAAGGTCAACCAGTTCCTTTCATTTTATTGTAAATGACAGGATTCCGGTTTTTGTTATGGCTCCATCTGTTGTGGGCACTGGGTTGATGCCCTATCTTACTGTATTGTGAACAGCACCTCAATAACCTGACCTGCAGGTGTTTCTTTGGTAGGATGATTTAATTTCCTTTGGATGTGTTCTCAGACTTAGGATACTTGGGTTGTCTTTTAGTTTTTTGGGGGAACCACCACACTGTTCCTTATAGTAGCTAAACTTTACATTTCCAACAAATAGTGTCACAGAATTCCCTACTTGACAAAAACAAAAACAAAAGCAAAACAATTGCAACAAAAAAGCCATTCTAACTGGGGTTTGGTTTATATTTCTCTCTAGGCTAATGATATTGAGCATTTTGCTTGTATTTTTTGCCCATTTGCATTTCTTTTATAAACAGTCATGTGTACCCAACAGAGTTGTTTTTTTTTTTAAATTTTTTAAATCTCATTGTTGGAGGTACCAAGTCGTGGCTTTAAATAACAACTCCGTTATTAATTTCCAGTATGAATCTTTGGATAGGTTTCTTAAACTATGTGAGTCTCAACTTTCTCCTCTTTAAGAACCCCTGGATAGTTTAAATTTTAGAACACCATGTATAAAACGCTAACGTAATGAACTAAGTGTTTATGTATGTGTACACGTAGAGCTGTATGTGCATATAGACATGTACAAAAGTGTGTGGTGTGGTAAACACTCATTATTGTTATCTGCCTTTTAGGAGAATACTTTTTCGTTCTTAATATCATAACTGCCTTCCTCAGATTGCTTTACTTCCTGGACCTCAGTAGTGTCTGGTCCTTATCCTGTTTTGGAGATACACTCTGACTAGGTCCTTTGTATAATATACTGTACTTTCCTCATCCGACCTGTTCCCTCATCCCCCCGTTCATCTTTATTACCCGAAGTTTAAGCCTATGGATAAGCAGCTTTGAGAATTCCTTATACAGTTCTAAAGACACCTGAGCGTGCGTCAATTTCTGTTGGTACTCAGGCTGAGCGTTACTAATTCTTAGACTATACACTCATTCCGTTTTAGCCATCGTTACGGACTGCTCACTAGTTATGATTTCCCCAAGTGTTTGCACTGACTTATTTTCTTACCTGTAGCAAGGGGTCCAGGTGCTTTGTATTCTCACCAGTACTTGGAATTCATTCTTTCATTCACATTCATTCTCTACCTTTTTAAAGACGTAGCCTAGGGCAGATTCTTAGGACAAGAACCAGAAGCAGCCACATAAATCAAAATATCTCAACAATGGTCTTTTGTGGTAGAATTTTATTTTTAGTTATGTATAAAATAATTGTTTTATGTACTGTTAGGTGAGGGGCTCCCTAGGTCTTGGCATTTCGTATTGTTTGCAGGTGTTGGATTTATGTGGGGGTTATTTGATTGGTAATGATGTGCATGTGCAATCAGTAGAACACCTGAGAAGTTCTGTATCAATAAAAACACCTGAGCTCAGATGCTTGGGGTTCCACTGTCGAGTGTGGCTTTAGTCATGATGGTCTTTCCCTCTGCTCAGGTCTGGGGATGAGGGTTTGCACATATGAATATGCTCCATCTCTTCCATGCTGAGCAACACAGTAGTTGTACTTCTATGGTCTCTAGATCAGTTGCTCATATTGCTCTTCTCTTAAACCTCTTGAGCTGAGCCTCCATGGTCCACGTTGCTCTCAGAACTGCTGTCTTCCAAGCTCCTACTAAGATGGCCCTTTAAACCCCACTGTAATGTTCAACCACTTTCCTAGTCCAAAGTCACATTCCTCCAAAAACCAGGATGGTCAGGCCTAACACAGCAATAGTCCAATTCCGGTACCAACTTCTTTAGTTGGTACCAGACCACACCCTGGCCAGTTAACTCTTTCTACCTGGTACTTGTGTATGGAGGTGTGAGCTCTCGGCTACTTAACTTCAGGACCATGCCTGTTGCCATGCTTCCTGCCCCGATGATCATAGACTCTAGACCTCTGGAACCATGAGCCCCAAATTAAACTCTTCCTTTTATCAGTTGCCTTAGTCATGGTGTCTGTCACAGCAATAGAAAAATAACTAGGACAATTGGTTTTAATTACGTTTCCATGATGACTAATAATACTACTGAATGTCTTTTCATATGGTTGTTAACAATGTTAGCTCATTGAAATCTGTTGTTCTTTAAGACATGTCGTGTTTTTCTATAATGACTTAAGGTGAATTGTAGTTTTGGTTCTGATGGCTATTCTTTCTTTTGTTAGTGCTTTTTCCATATTGAGGAGGGCTTAGGATGTAGTTCCACGTAGGATTTTGGGAGAGAAGTTTAGCATGCATAGATAATGCTTTTCCTTTGTTAGATGATTAGTGGTTTGCCTCATATATAGAATAATTGGCACATCCAATTTGCCTATCTTACTCAAATTCTAAAGCAATACAAGTAAAACATGAGCTTAAACAATATGTTTAAGAACACCAAATATTAGCATTACTCATGCATTGTATCCGTGTAAGAGCAGTTTCTGAGCATCAGTTGGATGTCAGGCACTATGCCAAATGCTGAGGATCAAAGATAAAGGAGGCATAGACCCATCTCTGAGGGGTACTTGATAGTACACACAGGTGAGAGAGAAGCTGTGGTGGTCCATTGGAGGATCTTTTAGTCCAGACATTAGAGTTGCTGAAATGATCGGAGTACATAGTTAGTGAGAGAAACAGTTACTGAATTGAATTGTGAAGGACAAATGAGACCAAGGCAGGCAAAATACTGAACTTAAGGGGTGCATATGGATAGTTTATTCAGCAGCATTCATTCTTTCTGCTGGATGAAATCCCACCGAAACTCACTGGATGCATATCAAGAGGCAGTCTTACAGGGAATCTAAGTAGTTCCGAATGATTGAAATGTAGCATCTGAAGGAATGGTAAAAAATGATGCAGAAAAGTTAGGGAAATGTCTGTGTGTATAGCACAAAAATGCTGTATTTTTAGTTACAAATATTCCAAGTCTTCAAGTATTACGTAAATCCTTTTACCTCTTGATTCCAGTTTCCAATGATTACATATGAATATAGAATAAATCCCAGCTTCTCAGTGTCACAGACCCTCTGTTCTATTCAGGGCAGTGATTTGACTGAACTCTGAGAACATATAGGGTACTTTAGCTACAAGTGGTTAGCAATGAAAAGAGAACGATTTCCAGTCCCAGAGGAGATTATGAAGCTGGCTGATGACAAGGGAATGTGCTGTCTGTGAGAGTACAGAACCTATCTATGCTTATCTTTATTTCCTGTAAGCCTGCCCCGGGCTCTTCCCTCCCTGTCTCATTCTGTAAAATCGTGTGTGTGTGTGTGTGTGTGTGTGTGTGTGTGTGTGTGTGGCACGCATGCATGCACTTGCTTGTGCGCAGGCCTGTGGAGAACTGTAGAAGCAGTTCTTTCCTGCAGTGTGGGTCCCGGGGATCTAGCACAGGCTGTCAAGCTTGACACAAGCGCCTGTACTCACTGAGCTGTCTTCAGGTCTTTTTTGACTGTTCTTTAACTTAGAGCCAATTTCAAGATTTCTAACCTTGAAATTTCTAACCTTGAAATTTCTAACCTTGAAATTCTAAGCGTTTTTCTTCCAAACTTCAAATTATTATTTTAATATTTATGGTGCTTAGATGCTGTAATTCCTTTTATTATTGTAGTGGAGCGTATGAAATTAAATAGCAGTTCTGTGTTCCAAAGCGTTACCATGCCACAGTTCGAGTAATTATGTAATATTCTCGTATCTGTTATGCTGTAGGTTCCTGTTGATCCAGTTACTATATGACGCACAACCCACTGATAAAGAGAATTTTACTTGAGTTTAAATTTAAGAAAAAGGAAAAAAGAAAAAGACTGGCTAGAGAGAGAAATAGCCAGGGCACAGTCTCAGAACGAAGTTCAGGACTGACACTGGGTTGGAATTTTAGGGTTTTTTTTAAGCAAAAACTCACAACCATCTGTGTCAACAAAAGTGGAAATCTGTCATATTTTTAGTCCACCATTAACAAGGAACATTCTGATCCTGGGACAAAAAGATCAACCACCGTCTATCAATTCACAGAAAAGATCCTGTGTAAGAATTGCACCCCTTATCACAGGCCCACAGTACAGGAGGGTGGGAGCCCCGGTTATCTTGATCCGGGGGCTGAGCGCTCTTCCATGAGAATCTGGTGTGAGTTTGGCCCTGGATTTTCTTCTGATTTTTTTTTTTTGTACTTTTTTTTTTAATTTACCAGAGAACTGAGGTATAACTGAGGCCTCAGTGAATATTTTTAACTATGTATTTTCTTTTTAGGTTTTTTAATATTTAAAATCATAATGCTAAAATTAAATGAAGTGCTTGGTATGAATTCATACAGAAGTGTTTTAAACTATGCATTAAATTGTATAGAGTATGTGCTTGAGATTTTTAAAAAATATTCCTGATTTAATCTGGGAGTGATGCTAGAAATTAGAACAATAATATTGACTTTATATAAAACAATTGTATGTTTACATCTTCATAATACATCTGAATAAAAATTCTGTGCTTTGTGCACTAAGCGGTTTGAAAACTGGAAGATGTTCAGAAAGTGGCAGACAAAACTGACAGGAGATGGGGAGAGACTGAAAAGGTCTACCTCCTTCAGTATGGAATGATCCCTGGGGATATAATTAGAGACCTTAGAGCTGGAAGGGGAATTAGCTTGCTTTAGTGGAGCTTCTTGCTTAGTGAAGCCTTTATCCTATGGTAATCCTGACAAGTGGCTGAGCTTTCCATTGGATTCCTGGGTGGTGTAGTTGAGAGTGCTGATTTGTAAGACATGCTGCCTGAGTTTCTGTCCCTGCCACTCACCACTTACTGGTTGAGTGACATAAGCAAGTTTATAGCCATTTTGCCCATTTCCTGCAGGTGTGTTCGTGATAATGACAAAGATTTTGAGGCACGTGACTTGACTACCCCCTGTCTAATATGGAACTATGACCAAGGATCTAGTAAATGTTAAAGTATAACTTGTGGAAACAATATCCAAGAAAACAGTTACACAGAAAACCGTTGTTCAGTGTAGGCCAATATAGCAAATATGGGGGCTAGGAGAGCCTCTGTAGAACAGATGACGCCAGTACTTGGATTTCTGTGAAGTATTCCTGATTCTGTTTTCTAGAGCAGTGGAAAGTCATTTCCCTTCCTCCTTCTGTGTGATACTCCTCACCTCATAACACAGAGCTGTAATTCAGACGTGATGGTGCGGGGCTCTCAGGCTGGCAGCAACCAGGACAGAGGGGCTGAGGACAGGCCATCAGAAGAAAACCGAGAGGGCTGAGGGAGGCAGAGGCAGGTGGATTGCTGCAAGTTTGAGACCAGCCTGGTCTACATACATAGTGAGTTCCAGGCTAGCCAGAGCTTGAGAGCGAGACCTTCTATCACTACCACCACCAGCCCTAAATAAGCAGATAAGAAACAGAAATCATAAAAGGCATAGTTCAGGCATAGCTGGGTGAGTGTTGGTTCCCCTTCCCAATTTTCCTTGGTTTTAGAAAGTATTTTGTATAGTGTAGCTAGAATTTAAGAAAACCAGAAGGGAATATTAATTGATACTCCAGCCAAACTGAATATTTGAAGTTAATTATTGCATGTGTATGTATATGCTCTGTGTGCATGCCACAGCATGCATGTGGAGGTCAGAGAATAACCTTTATGTGAGCTCCAGAGACTAGACATTTTACCCACTGAGCCATCTTAATGGTTCCTGAAGGGAGTTTAAGTGTTCTGAATTAGTATTTAAATTCAGCTGTGGGAGAAGTCTGTAGAAAATAAAAGGGCTAACCTTCAACCTCATAAGAGAGTCTATTCCTTTTCAACTAGATAAAAGGGCCTACCCTTCTTCAACTTGTAGGTATGTGTGTGTGTGTGTGTGTGTGTGTGTGTGTGTGTGTATGTGGTGGGGTTCCCATAGATGCTCCCAAACAACGCACACTATTGTGATTGTTTTTTGGTGCCCTCTGGGATTGAAGTTTGGTAAGACCTGATTGCTGAAGTCAGTCACCATATACTTGAGTCATAAGACAGAGAAACCAAGCTGGTACTGACTGACCTGGAAGCTTCTGAACTGGCTAGCTTTCATATTGCCAGAAGGTGCTCTGCAGACTACTGGGAGAGAAAAGCCATCAGTAGTCTTACCCAGCTGTGAACCATGGGTGTAGGAGTTGATTTAGGTTCAAAGGACAATTTATTCTTTGGCTAATTCAATCCTTGGTTCTAGTCCTGGAGCTCTGGAATGTTTAGACCTCTGTACAATCTAAAACGTTTTAAGCCTACAACTGGAAGCCTTCAGCCTCAGCCTCTGTACAGCCTAGAATGTTTAAGCCTCTGAGACTTACTGCTGACTGAGCCATTCTGACTAGTCCCTTCTGAACTCAGAGCTGACTCTGAACTCAACTGACTCTACTCCAAGCTGCTGGTTCAAACTGATCTTCTGAGCTGACTAACTGGTTCTGACTGAACTCTTCTGACTCTAGTTGATTCTCTGACTGAACTGCTCTGCTCAGCTTCAGCCTCATTCTTCCTGTCTGATACTAACTTATTCTGCCGAACTGCCTTTGTGTCTGTGCTCTAGACTCCTTAGAGTGCTTCTGTGTCTCTGTGAGCTCTCACTGCCCCATACTGCCTCAGTCAGCCTCTCTGCGTCTCTTCCTTATCCTCAATCAGACCTCTTCGTTGTCTCCATGTCTTCTCGCCTCTCTGCCTCTCTGAACTCTGTCTCTCTAAATTCAGAGAGAATTCTCTGAATATCATGAGAGTTGGGCGTGTCCTCATTCTGCTAACTCTTCCTCTGATTTGTCACTTTGCCTGCCCTTCACTCTGACTCATCTCCGAAGTCACTTCCTGTCTGACGCTGACTCCTCCCAGTTCTGCTTCCTGTCTCTCAAGTGCTGGGATTAAAGGTGTGTACCACCACTGCCTTCTGAATATTGGGATTAAAGGTGTGTACCAACATTC
The DNA here is from genome assembly GCA_026225945.1 of Cricetomys ansorgei. Lineage (NCBI taxonomy): Eukaryota > Metazoa > Chordata > Mammalia > Rodentia > Nesomyidae > Cricetomys > Cricetomys ansorgei. Next base: position 549,647 of record JAMJFZ010002229.1, read on the forward strand.
TATGCTAGAGCAGCCAAGCTGCAGGATTAAAGGATTATAAAATCCTCTACACGTGAGAGCTACAATAATGACATGCCTGGCAAGGCATATCCAGTGGTGCATAGTGGCATGCATATTATGTGTGTAACCAACAACTTCCTAGTTGGATTTAAACCCTGACTCACAAGATAGAACTCATGCCTGGTACTGTTAACTGGGCTAAAACACATTGTTGAGTAGGTCATAGGCTCTAGGGGAGAACCTAATAGTATTAATTTGCTAAATCGACATACTTTACATACTTACTATGGGTATAATAGATTATTGCATCTCTCAATTCTCATCAAAGAAGCTTCTTTTTGCAATAGATGATAATATAAAGACCCGTCAAAGGGCAGAGAATTAAGAAACTGCTCAACCCTAAATGAGATATCCATATCGTACCTTCTTCTCCCAAGGCTCAAAGATTATCACTGAAGATGGCACAAAAAGATTGTAAAGCTAGAGGTTGTGGAGGACTCCTGCAAAACAGTGTTTTCTAGACATGATAGGGCTGTTGAACATAAAAACCCACAGCAGCTGTTTTTGCATGCATAAGAGCTGCACAAGATCAATCCAGCAAAAATCCCAGCATGAATAATGGTAGAGGGGTTCAAAAAGTCTCATCCATAGCTGAGGAACTATTGGCTCCTAGGGGATGGTCAGTCAGTTTTCTTCAGGGATGTAGATCTTGGTAGCAGGCCCTTGCCTCAATTAAATGACTCTGCACCCACACACATTCTGGCAACATTAAATGGATTAGTGAGTTAAAACAAAACAAAACAAAAACAACATATGAATTTAAGATGGAGAAGTGGTATGAGGAATGTGGGTTGGGTGGGTTTGCTCAAAATCCATTGTATATGTTGCTGGAGAGATAGCTTAGTGGTTAACAATGTGGGCTGCTTTTGTACAGAACCTCAGTTCAGTTCCCAGCATGCACATCAGACAGCTCACAACTGCCTGTAACTTCAGCTCCAGGGAGTCTAATGCACTCCTCTTCTGTCTCCATAGATGCACGCACTCACACACTCTAAAAAAAACCCACATTGTATACATGTATGAAATTCTCAAACAATCAAAGAAATAGAAGGACTTAAACAAGGTAGGAGTATTTAACTCCCTTGTACAATTATGGTAGATGGTTCAAACTATTATGTCTGATGGTCTTCTCTTACCTGTTGCTTCTAGATCCATAGTTCTGACCTTCAGGGTCATAACAGCAGCCTTTAAGTTCCAGACTTTGAAATGGAGCAGCTGCTGAGACATTTATATAGCTACACCTAGACAGAGGTCGCAGTAGGTTGCAGTGATGTGTGGGTTGTAATTTGAGATTCATGCCTGGTAATAAAAAGCTCAGTAGATATTGCTGAGCAACAAGCAGTGCAACTAGCAGAACCACTTTTCAAATTACTTCTACCCCGAGTGGAATGTCAGTAAGATTAGTACAGTGCTTTTCCATAGCAGGCATTCATTGTAAAGTTGTTCAGTGGGTGAGTGTTCTTACTGTAGCTGACAAGCAGATATTGATCTACGTATTTGGCTTTGTATATGGTACTGCAGCAGATTTGTCCATCCTGTCTTAACTACCCTTTAAAACAAAGTATATTAAATACCATATAAAAATTATTTTAATTATCTTATTGCTGTGGTTGTTTTCCCCATTGATACTCTGAAGCCTAATATAAATCTCTCTTCATGTGCATATAATCAAGTCATTGCACATTAAAGATGCTTAGCAAACGATTTAGATTTATTAAATTTTAAATTGATGAATGGAAGATAAACTTTGATGAATACAAACACTTGATTTTCATAAAGGAAAGTTTATGTCTGCCACATACATATAAGATTTTTTTGTCTTATATGTATATTTATTAAAAGATTTTAAAGACTTTCATTTAGCTTTCAGGGAAGAGTATGACAAGTTATTTGTATATATTTAATTATCGTTAAGCACCAAGTTACTGAAGGAATTATTGGGCAAAAGGCTACTATAATTCATCAAAAAGAGGGAATTCCCAATGTATTTGACTGCTTTAATTTCAGACAGCTACGTAGTTTATTAGCATACTTAACTATATCCTGGGAAAATGTCATCTCTTTTTCAGTGTTTCATGTGGAAAATTGTCTTCACATATAAAGATGAACAAGTCGGTTTGTCCTTAGATATAGGCAAAGCAATAATTTATCATTATATTCTTTTCTGAGTCCGTCCACTCACATTTTTGTTTGCAGATTAATCCTATGATGGTAAAACAAATGTCCCATCTGCTTGTCTGATAGACTTCATGTAAGATATGTTTACATTATGTGACCAAAATACCTAGGAACACCATATAGGGATGAGTTATTTATTTTGGCTCCCAGTTTCAGAGGTGCCAGCCCAGCATGACTGGAAGAGCAGGTTGGAGGAGAGGACTTCACAGTTTTTCAACCAGAAAGGGAAAACAGAGACTAGAGCAAACTTGCAGCGTTAAAGACTCTTCTCAGTGACTGCCTCCTTCCAGAGGCCCGCCTCTAACCCCACCTTTGAACTGTACTGTGGCGGTATGAATCTACAAGGCCTTCATCGTTGGGTTTTAGTTATTCTTGGAAGTACCTTCACAAACATACCCGTAGCTGTACTTACTAACCTCCTTAGCATTTATTCAGCCAGCTTGACAGGACTAACCTTCAGAGTCCTTGGTTGTCTCTGATTGGAAAAGGTACCTGTTTTCTCATTAGACAGTGTTCCTAATTACCCTGTGAGGAAGGCGGGGTTGGATCTTGCCTTTGTAGTGATAGAGATGGCAGTCGTTACTTTTCCTTGAGGCCATGGTGGATTTGAAATAAAGTCATACTTGTTGGGCCAGGTGAGCTAGTGCTTGGGTGTTAGCCAATTTCCAAGGTATGCGATACACTGCTCGGCTGTCAAGGAACTAGTTAGGCTGTTTCATTGAACAGTCCCTGAGGTAAAACTGTCCACAAGTCCTGGAAGCATTTTGGACCGCTAATAAACGGATAGTGCTTGGATATGATTTTTACCAACTAGTTTATTTCCCATGTAAGGAAAGTAACTTTCAAACTTAAAAAAAGTATTTTAACGTGATTATGAAGTTATGAAAATAAAATACTCTCCCGTAACAAGAAATTCAGTTCCTAAATTAGTCTGTTTTATGTTTGCATCACTCCGTCACAGACACGCGCATCGTTGAACTGTATGGTTATACAGGTGTGTGGTTCTGAAGCCAGACAACTCTGGGTCACGTGTGGTACCTTCACTTCAGCATGTGACCTTAGACTATTTAGCTTTTCTGGAAGTTAGATTGTATTTATGTCTGGAGAATAGTTATACTTACTAGAGTGTTGCACGAGGGGGTGAGCAGCCAGATAGCACTTAGAATGTTGCTTGCTACACAATAATAAGTACCCTAGTGGGCACTTCTATTATTACTTTCATCATGGCGAGCTTAAGTGATACTTCTTTAATATTTCTTAAGGAAATACTCAGTAGCCATCACTGGCTAGACTCTTCCTTTCTGGCATACCAGCGATGCACAGCCTAGTTAAGGACACGGGTTTGGCAGAAGAAGAGGACAGGCTGCTGCATTTAACGTTGAGTTTGTTGGATTTGAGGTGTGCATGGGATACCAATCTCGAAAACTCCTGTGTGAATATGAAGGAGGGGCAGGGTCAGCAGTGTAATTAAACCTTGAGAGACAGGGAGATGACTCAGGGTCTGCCGTGGCTCTAGCCTAGAAGCCTGCAGGCATTACTCTTTAGAGAGCTAGTAGAGAGCAGAAAGGAGACCACCGAGTGTTAATAGGAGAGCGTGGTGCTAACAGCAGAGTAAGAGTGTCCCCTCACCATCAACACGGGGGCCGACCCAGAGAGGATTAGCGCGGGCCCCGAACAAAAGGGGGCAAGAGTGCATGTGAAGTAGCGCAGATCACATTGATTTGAATTTTGAGCAGTAATGAATTGTCTTACATTTATTACAGACATTACTATTCTCCTGTAATAAACACAGTGATGTTAAATAGACGATGGGAAACAAGGAAGGTGTAATGACTTCTATGCGGTGTAAAAGATACTCTACAGTATTTTTGTGAAGGAATGCCGAGTTTAGTAACCTTTCCGCCAGAGACTGAAGTAGCGTCCCGTGCTTTACTGAGGGCGCTGAGATGACTAAGGCACATCCTTGTGTGAAGGAACACCTTCTCAAGGGAAGAGGCAGAGGTAAAGAAGAGAACGTCTGGCCTGCGCATCCACGATGCTGAAGTAGATCTGTGAGCAAACAAGCTTAGAGCACAGTGGGAAGATGAGTCCGTTCTTATGACAGCAAATATTTCTCTTTCTCTTTTCTTTAGTTGGAGAACATCAATTGACAGGCCATAAAGTGGCAGTTAAGATCTTAAATAGACAGAAGATTCGCAGTTTAGATGTTGTTGGAAAAATAAAACGAGAAATTCAAAACCTTAAACTCTTTCGTCATCCTCATATTATCAAACTGTAAGTATTTTTGTGCTTGAAAATGTAAAAGAACTGTCCTGAAATAGTTAAAACAAAATTTAATAAGTATCATAAAATGCCAGTTTTTATGTTCAGATTCAGTTTTAATTTAGTTCATTTCACCTGTCACTTCTTCAGTGCACATACTGTGTTTAGAATTAAAAAGCATTGCTTCGAAATTGGTACTATTCAAGTGACGAGCACAGCCTTGGGAGCTGACTCTCTAGTACTCACTCTGAAGATCACTCAGGCGTTTGCTGTTCCTAGGTTTTACTTATTTATTTGTTTTTCTGTTTTTAATTTCAAAGTAATGCCAGGCCAGGTTTGGTAGCACATTACTGTAATCTCACTTGGGAGCCGAGGGCAGGCAGATCAAGAGTCTGAGGTCAACCTGGGATGTATTGTAAAATTGGTCTAAAATATGTAAATATTGAAAGAGCTCCAAGGTAGTTAGTTAAATTGAAAGATACTTCAACTAATTTAATTAGATACATAGAAAATCTAGATATTAAATGTGCAAATCCTCCATGTTGTTCAAAGTTCTAATTTTATAAAGAATAATGTAATGTAACATTGTAGACGCAGACAATTCTCTTCATTGTACTTTAAAGCTTGGATGCAGTTCTTATAAAATCAATGTTAATTTCACTCACTCAAGGAGTACCTGATGGTAGCCAGGAACTGTGCTGAACATTCTACGTTTATGAGTCCATATTAACATCATGGAAGTCTGTAAGGTAGGCGTACTTTATAGAGAAGAAGACAGCATACCTAACAGGGATAAACAACTAGAGAAGTCAATTTGTGGATTCATGGCTTTGATCTAGTTATATTTGTATATTATACTCAAGCATGTAAAACAGAGAACTAGGTATAAACCCAATATGGTGCTTTATAAAAGCCAAATTAGTTAGTGAATTTAGTAGTAGAAACAGTAGGAAGAGAACCAGTCTGTACCTTGATTTAAATAAGATTGCTGCATAAGAAAGTCTATTTAAGAATAGTATAAAGATATTAGTATCTTTTAGATTTTGTTTGCTACTGCATTAAGATCAGAATAAATTATATTTAGCCTAAAATTACTCAGTGAGCAATCTCTCTCTCTCTCTCTCTGTCTCTGTCTCTGTCTCTCTCTCTCTCTCTCTCTCTCTCTCTCTTTCTCTCTTTCGGATAGGGATTCTCTGTATAGTCCTAGCTGTCTTGGAACTTGGTCTGTAGACCTGGCTGCCCTCGGAGATCCACTTTCCTCTGCCTTCCAAGTGCTGGGAATAAAGGCATACACCACCACTGCCCAGCTAGTGACCAATCTTTTTAAAAAATATTTTATTATTCAAGAATTACATACACGTATGTTCCTTCCCCTTGAGCCTCCCCCCCACTTTCCACTGCCAACTTCAAAGCACATTTTTAAGACCCCACTGAGCAGTCTTTGAATGTCAGTGTTAATGGGAGCAACTCGATAATCCTGTGGAGTTCTATTGTGTATTTGATGATGAGCAGCAGGATAATGGTTGTCCAAATGTCTGTGTCTTCACCTCAAGAACTTGGAATGTTGTCTGCTCCACTGCAAAGACAAAGTAAGGTGAACAAGTCATCTGATACTAAAAGAGGGAGTTAGTTCTGGATGGTTTGCGATCCCATGTAAACACAAAAGACGCAGACAAGGGTAAAAGGATGAGTCAGAAAGCGACCTGAGCAAGGTCGTCACGAGCCAGATCATGTTGCTATTGCGGGAGGAGGGCTCTAAGACCACACAGGGCAGCATTTACCTAAGACATAAAAAACGCAAAGAAGTAGACTTGGCTCCTAGAGCCTCCAGGAGGCATCCGCGCCTTGCCAGCAACTCAATTCATGTGCCAGGCTTCTCATCCACAGAACTATAATACAGCACAAATGTGCAGTTCTCAGCCTCTCAGGAGTGAAGTGTGGAGGCAATAGAACCTGGGAGGAGGGAGCCTCAGTTAAAGCACTGCCTCTGTCAGTTCGGCATATAGGTATGTCTGTGGGGCATTTTCTTGGTTAATGACTGGTATCTGAGGGTCTGGCACACTGTAGGCAGTGCCAACCCTGGGCAGACAGCCCTGGTTTATACAAAAAAGCAAGCTGAACAAGCTGTGGAGAGCGATCTAATTAGATCTAATAAGATCTCATAAGAGTGCTTCTTTCACAGTCTTGCATGAATTCCTGTCTCCAGGTTCCTCCCTGGAGCTCCTGCCCTTAACTTCTGATGACGGACTGTAATCTATAAGGTGAAATAAACCCTTTCCTCCCCAAGTGGCTTTTGGTTAGGGTTTTATCATAGCAACAGAGAAGCAAGCTAAAAGAAACAACTATTTATGAATTTTTTTCTCCCCAAGACAGGAAAGCCCTGTCTGTAGCCCCGACTGGCCTGGAACTCACTGTATTGAGGTCAGCCAGGCTGACCTCAAGTTTCCAGAGATCTTCCTGCCTCTGACTCCCAAGTGCTAGAATTAAAGACAGGTACCACCGTGCCCAGCTGTGAAATGCCTAAAATGAGCGGTTGGTACAGTCATTACAGGCTTTGAAATAGTTAGTTAGCATTTATTGTTGTACTTACTGTCAGTGAACTGTTGCAAATTAAAATATTTGGTGATGGAGCCCACACAGTGCCATCTTGCCAACATCAGGAATATGCCCCTGACTGTTCCTAACTGGCTAGGTTCATTCCATCATAAACATAGAATCATGTGACAGTATTTGATTTTAAGGCTATGCTCAGTACTAAGTTCTAGTTCTAAGTTCTAGTACCCCAGAACGTGTATATAAAAGTTTTGGAAGAGTACCATCAAATATAACCTATCAAGGATAATGCACTTCTCAAACAAACTACCATTTGTTTTCTAACTTTTGAATGGGGTGGTGCTTCGTGGTGTCTCCTAAGAAGTAGCTGTTGGCATTGGTGGAATGCCTAGTTTGTGATGAGATTGACACAGAAGCAGGCATTGGCCTCTTGAGAGCTGATTCTCGTCCTCCTTGAGCTGACTCCAAGTAGTTTTTAGTTAACTGAAACAGCTCAGGTCTTTTTTTATGAGACTGAGTCCCCCTGTGTAACTCAGGCTGAGCTCACAATCACACTCACAGTCCTGTGTTTGCTTTCCCAATGCTGAGGTTGTAGGCCTGTTCTCACCTCTGACTTGACTCCATGTTTGTCATGACCGGAGTGGCTTGTGAGCTAACTCTCTTTGGTTTTTGCTGCTTAGTAGCTATCGAGTATGGGAAGAGAAACCTGAAATGGCCAGACTGAAAGTATCATGTAGCAGATGGAGGGCAGAGAAGGAACAGATGCCTCTGAGTGAGCGTTCTGCTTTGACTTGACTTTAGAATGCTAACCCCGAAAGCTCCCGTCTGGGGTACCTGACCTACATTTGTTCTGCTCTTGAAAACGTAGATTGCATTTTGTCACTGTTCTAATTTAATTTCTGTTGCTGTGATTAAAATATCTTGACAAAAAGCAGTGTAAGGGCGAAAGGGGTTTACCCGGAATATAACTCCAGGTCACAGTCTCTTGTGAGGGGAAGTCAAGTCAGGAGCACAAGTAGGGCATCGCATCTCACCCACAGTCAAGAGCAGAGAATCACCTCTGCTGGCCATCTGCTGACGTTTATTCCCAGCTAGCCCTTTTCACTCTTCAATAGTTGAGGGCCCAGCCCATAAATGGGGTGCCACCGCAGCAGACTGAGTCTTCCTCCAACAGTTAACAGTTATGGCCATCCAATCCGCAACACACATGCTCGTAGTCCAGTCTGCTCAATTGGGCTTTTCTGCTCAGGTGATTATAGATTGCTGCAAATTGACAATTAAAGCTAAAAGCCTAGCCAGTAAACAGTTGTGGTTATCATGGGATTTAAAATCTTATTTCTGACGTACTTTATCAGTGTTTTCTTTTTCTTGTTTCTATAGTTTATTAACAATTTTTGTCTCATTCTGATTTGGAATTAGTTATTGTTACATTGTTCTGAAGTTGCTACAGAGCAGCCTCAGAGGTTGCTAGATAACTCAGGTTATCTAGTAATTAGCAGGGATGAATCCAGTGCGTAAAGCTCTTGATTTTTCAGCCATGAGCTCAAGTCATTCATCCATATTGCCTCTGTATTTGTGAATCTGACTTTTTAATAATACTTTTATTAGTAATTGGAGTTTCATGCAATGTATATCGATAACACCGTCTTCCCATTCCTCCTTGTTCCACCCTCCCACTCCTGTGCCCTCAAAACGAAAACAAAAATAAAATTAAGTCCAGCGTGTGTGGCAGGAGCATGGATCATGGGCATCACCACAGTCCTTGCAGGCAGCAGACTGCCCTGATCATGGACTTTGACCTGCTCCAGACTAGCCAAGACCAAGCATGACGAAGTTCTACCTGAAGTTGGCCCTCACTGCCCAAACCTGCAGGCACCCAAGGACATTGCTCAGGCACCTGGACATAGAGGTATCCTACAGACACCAGGGCGCCTGCAGGCCCCAAATATTCTGAACATTCTGCAGGCACTAGGGCCTTCCACAGGCATCAGAACCTCCTGCAGGCACCAGGGCATCCACTCACACCTAGACATCACACAGGCACCATGGTGTCCTGCAGATGCCCAGGCATCACACAGGTACCCAGATACTGTGCAAGTACCTGGATGTCCCTCAGGTACTTGGACATCCTGCAGCATCCAGATATTCCTCAGGTACTCTGGGATATCCCACAGACACCAGGACCTCCTGCAGACACCTGGACATCCCGCAGGCACCAGGGCCTTCCACATGTACCTGGACATCCCACAGGCACCCAGATGCATCACGCAGGCACCCGGACAACAAGTAGGCACCAGGCCTCATATAGGCACCTGAACATCATACAGGCATCTTGAGACCTCTTGAACGCATCTGCCATCCTGCAGGGACCTGACTATACCACAGGGATCTAGTCCTCCCACAGGCACCTGGGCATCCCACAAGCACCCATTTGTCATGTAGGCATCTGGACTTCATGCAGATACCTGGACCTCAGACAGGCACGGAATAGCCAGCCAGAACACATGCCCCATGAAGCCAGGCTCAAGCACCCAACTCTGACAGTGTCAGCGATGCAGACAGATCTCTAATTGTCCTGGTCCACATGAGCATTTTGAAGTTTCTAAGATCCCTTTCAAAAGAAGGAGACTCAACCCCTAGTGTGGAATATTCTTCAGCTGGGATATTTTGTGGTTGCTCAGGATCAGGGTGATCCTGAGGTTTGGCAGGGCATTCACGGGGTGCATGCCTTTAATCCCAGCACTTGGGAGGCAGAGGCAGGCAATCTCCTGTGAGTTCAAGACTAGCCTGGTCTACAGAATGAGCTCCAGGACAGCCAGAGCTACAACAGTGAAACCCTGTCTCGAAAAACCTAAATAAATAAATAAATAAATAAATAAATAAAATAATGACAGAGACAGAGACAGAGTAAGAGACAGACAAACCTGAGTCTTAGGAGTGACTTTGTTCTGTCTTGACTTACTGCCAAGAATAGTTTCATTATTGAAAAATGGGCCTCTAGAATCAGTTGGAAAAAAAATGAATTCTAACTACCAAGATCGATAGATATAGATAATGATTTCTCTGTTAACTCAAAAAAAAAAAAAAAAGTTTATTTATCCTGAGAGCCCTGGCAGAAGTTTAATAAGATCCAAAGGAAAGCAGAAGTTTCCGAATACACTAGAGTTTGCAGAATTGACTTTTGTCTTTGTTTTTTCTTTCTTCTATAGTTCTTAGAGAAATTTGAGTTACATTTAGTTAGGAAAGATTTTTTTTTCCTGGCTACTTATTTTAGTCTTTCTCTTTAAGCCTACTCAGCTTTTAAGCAGTGTTCACCATCTTGAGTGCTGTGATCCCTATGTTTCTACGTCACAATCTCTTCACCCCCCTCCCCCTTTGGCTTTTCAAGACAGGGTTTCTCTGTTGTAACTCTGGCTGTCCTGGAACTCACTCTGTGGACCAGGCTGGCCTCGAACTCACAGAGATCCGCCTGCCTCTGCCTCCCAAGTGCTGGGAGTAAGAGCATGTGCCACAACTGCCCGGTGATTTTCTTTTTTTTTGTTCTTTGCCTATTCTTAAAAATTTCCTCTTTGTTCTTTCCTTCAGTCAGGACATTGGGTGCTGTATTTCAACCCACTGAGCTTCTGAATGAACACTGCAGGTGATGCCATCACTTGCCGTCTCTGCTAGGGTTTCCCATTTGTTTTGCCATCCTGAACATAGTTGTAATAAAGGCGAAGAGCATTCTCAAAGGAGTAAAACTGACTGTGAGGACCCGGGAAAAGGAAGATTGCTCTCATGGCTGGAGTGGAATGGGGAATGAGCGAGACGGTGGTTCACGGGGTCAAAGAGCAGGCAGAGGTTTGGATCTCATTCTCAGTTGGGAACTTTTGGAGTGCTAGAGGACTGACACGGTATTACTGTGGTGTGGAGGCAGAGATGGCAGCAGGGACCAGCTAGAAAGCCATTGCTGTTGGCCAGCTGAGATATTACGGCAGCTTTAACCAAAGTGATAGTCATGATTTGTGGTTCTAGTATAGCAACCACTAGCCACATGTGGTTTTTTTTAAGATAAAATTAATTGTAATTAATGGCTTTTTGTGTACTTGATAGCCCCCTGTGGATAACAGGTACCTAGGGATAGAGTAGATACAAACATTCCATCTGTGGAATGAACATTATGATAGATTTATTGTATTTTTTATTTTTAATTCATTCTTTTCACAATTTATATATATATATATATATATATATATATATATATATATATATACATGTATATGTGTATATATATACAATTTATATATTTATGTATAAAATATTTTGATCATATTCACTCTCTTTTATCCCATCCTCCAGATTATTTCTTCTGATGCCCCATTCCATTTAATTTAGATTGCTTGCATGAGCTGGGGAGCAAGGGCAACTTACCAGTGGCTACATCACAGAGGAATATGAGTCCCCTTCCTCTTCAATCATCTGTACTTCCTCAGGGAGGGGTGGTGCCTCAGCGGCCCCTGCCTATTCATGATGGAATAGTGACAGGCCCACACATGTGCGGAGAAGACTTCTGTGAGCCAACAGTCTGTCATGTCCAGGAGACAGCATTCTACGATATCCTTTCCCATCTTCTGGATCTTCTGCCCCTCTCCTGTGATGTTCTTTGAGCCTTGGTGATACAGATGTCCCATTTAAGGCTGATCACTCATGCAGTCACTTCTTCCTAGCATTTGACTAGTCTCTGCGTTAACCCACTACAAACAGAAGCTTCCGTTACCAAGACTGAGAACAGCGCTAATCAGTACAAACGTAAATATTTAAAAGGCAGTTTGACAGCATGTTCATTTAGTAAAATTACTCATTATGTATTTCAGAACTAGAACTAATGAATTATTTGGCGATTGAAAAGGGGGTATAAAGACAGGAAATAAGGAGTCTGTATTTTTGGCCTGAACCACCAAGTAATAATAGTGGCATTACTTTTTAAGATGGGAAGAGTGAAAATGAAACAAAGGAGTGGTGATTATTAAGGCTTGTTTTGGCTATGTTAAATGCTGTGTCCCATTTTGCATCTGCATGGGGATGTCATATGGAATCTTTATTTATCCAGCCCATAATAAGTTCTCAATAATTACTTGTAGTACACATAAAGAGGGAACATTTGAGTAAAACCCCAGTGAATGGGAAAGGTTACAGGAAGACCAGGTTTGAGGTGGGGTGAAGGGGTTAGGGTTAGGGTTATCAAGCATTTGACATTGATTTTATGAAGCGGAAAGGGGGCATCATCATAGAGATGTTCTTGAGTAGCTGAGTCTGGAGTTCAGGGGAAGCTATGCAGCAATAGCAACCCTAGGGTGACTGAAACACCAAGAACCTGTGTATAAACAAGTCCAAGGACCAAGCTCCCGGCACCAGTTATGTGTACACATTAGCAGGACCAGGACACGGGGGGAAAGTGAGAAGTCAGTGAGGGTGGATGACAGAGGACCCTGGCATCTTAGTGTAAAGCAAGAGAAATATTTCACAAGACATTATGTCCTGACCTTGCTACGCCAGAAATTTAGAAGAACACTTTCATATTTTTTCACTTGTCAAAATTAACAATTCACAAGGTACAGCCCTTTCAATGGCAGCAGTTTGCCAGATCACCCTACCTATCTTGTTAATCCGGCTGAGGTTAATGTATGTTCTTTAATCAAATCATCCATATTAACTCTCACATCTCATCTCATAACTCTCACAGCATACAGTGTGTGTGTGTGTGTGTGTATGTGTGTGTGTATACATGTGTACATATGTGTACATGTGTGTGTACATGTGATTGTAGATGCCCTTGGAGTCCAGAAAAGGATGTTGGATCTCCTGCATCTGGAGAATCAAGCAGCTGTGAGCCACCATTTGTGGTGCTGAGAACTGAGCTTACAGCCACTGAGGGGTACATGCCTTTAATGCTGAGCCATCTTTCCAGCTCCCGAACCACTTTTTCACACAATGTGGAGTAAAACAGGACATAGCTTGATCTCAACAGATTTATCAACTGTTCTTACTGCTAATATTGAGTAAGGTGAAAACTGGGAATTGATTTATTAGATTTGGCAAAGTGGAGGTTACTGGTTTTTTAAAAACTTTTATTAGAATGTTAAAGCCAAAAATCTGATATGAAGAAAGATGTGATGAAGAGAAAGCTGTAGACAGGAGAGGGAAAAGTGAGTTGTAGTAACTAGAAGGGAATGTATAGGTTAAAGGGGTGTTTTTTAAGATGGGTAATGTTATAGATGTTTATGTGCCACGATGGAGAATGTTTAGATTAAGAAGAACAATGGATGCCAGAGGAAGTGGGGCTAATTGTAGGAGCTAAGTTCCTTTAGAGGGTATAGGGAGAGGATTCAGTACATAATTGGAGGAATTAATCTTAGAAAATCTATGACCATGGACATGTTGGTTGTGTGTAGAGGGAGGGAAGATAATTAGAAATGAGGTCTAGGAACCTAGAGGTTAACTGTCATATAACCTATGTTATGTTAACCTAACATAAATAGGTAATACCTATGCCCCAGGTTAAAATACCAGTGAAGGAAAAAAAAAAAACCAGTTTAGAGTGAGAGAGAGTTAGCAAGGACATCATTATGTGGCACTGTGTTACAATGGTGTATGTCACAGAGGCAGTGGGGTGTGTTTAGTTTCCTTTGCTTGTTTGTTTGAGACAGGGTCTCACTATACAGCCCAGGATAGCCTTGACCTTACTAGGTTGATTTTGAACTTACGATTCTAAGGAAGATTGGACTGAAAATTTCCTTTGCCCCACAGTTTATTGCTAGATTGCTGATATATTCCAGCATTTAATATTTAATTAAAGGGGCTGGAGACATGGCTCAGTGATTAAGAGCACTGGCTGATCTTCCAGAGGTCCTCAGTTCAATTCCCGGCACCCACATACTGACTCACAACTGCCTAGAACTATCATCTCATGGGATTCAATGCCCTCTTCTGGTATGCAGATAATACATGCAAAGTGCCCGTACACATAAAAAGATATAGTTTACTACTCAGTTAATGATGAATCTAGGCTCTAAGTAGCAAAGGCTATATGCATTTCAGTAAGTTGTTTCTTTGGCTAGAGGTGCACGCAGTACCATGTAGTCTTTAAAATGAACAAATTAGATGGAGATCTGATCAGTTTTCCAGCTCTAAGAAAAGTTAGGCATGGTTCATCATGCTGCTATAAATGATAGGTGGACAAAATTGAAGGTATCCTCTCGAGGACAAATCACCTGATTTCCTCTTGTGGGGGGCACTATGAGCAACCTATAAATTAAAACGGACAGAGCAACCAATTGAAATGTATGGATGGTATTTGGATCTAATTCTTAAAAAATTAAAAATAAATAAACATTGTAATTAAGAAACCTTCTGCTTTAATCCCAGCACTTGGGAAGCAGAGACAGGCTGGTCTCTGTGAATTCGAGGCCAGCCTGGTCTACAGAGTGAGTTCCAGGACAGCTAGAGTTACAACAGAGAAAAAAAACCTTCTGATTGGATGATACTCATGGGTCAGTTGTATGTCTGATAGTGATTTTGCATTACATGCATTTGTGTGCTTATAGACATGTACAATTACATTTTAAGAAGATATCCATTAGAGTATATGTAATCTGTTTATAGAGAAAAATGAAAGCAAATTCAATGTGACTTGGAGGTCAAAAGAATATGCTTTATAAAGTTAGTAATCAGGACATAGTTATCCTATTTTCTAGACTATTATAGAAATAATTGATCTTTTATGTCCATGTATAAATAAGAAAAACTCAACCAACCCAATAAAATTTGCCAAAAGACATAAGCATTTCTTGGAGAAGAAATGTATGATATTGTGCAAGTACCAGATACTGTGTAATTCCACTAATTTTCTACTCATTTCAGCATCACTAAACTCTCCTTAGAAAACAACTGGCACCCAAAAGTGAGCATTCACATGTGTTATAACTTGGCAGTTCAACTCATCAGTATATATCAGGAGAAAGATCTTAGCCATGTACAAAAATGTTCAAGTAGCACATAGTATCAGAACTGTAGAAACAAGCTCAGTACTCTTCTTTGGTAGAGAGATGAATATCTGGTAATAAAAGGGTAAATAAATAAATACAGTGGACTGTTATATAGAGGTCAAATCACATAACTGTAGCACACAGCAATGTTACTGATTCTCAAAGACGTTCCCCAATTTTACATATGGTACATACCATTTTAAATCTAAAACCATTAAGATAGATATATGAATCACAAATACAAACATAAATATGTATTTATGTATTTTGATGTATCAAAATAAAACTAAAAGAGGAAGCAAGAGCAGACTGAACAGGACTTCAGGACAGTGGTTTTCTTGATTGAGGGCAAGGGATGCAGGGAGGGCGGCTCTTTGCATGGTGACGCGGGAGGGATGGTGAGGCCCTGCTCTACTGTCGGGGTGATGGTTTTGTATTTTCTTATTAGGATATTATTAGAGACAGTAATCAGCTAAAGAAAACGACATTTATAGATCAAAGAGAATACCTGTCAGCAGTCCAGGATAATGTGTACTGCATTTTTATACAACTGAATTATAATTAAAGAAAAATCTTACTTGACAGTCTTGAAAATATCAGTAATATTTTAAAGTCTTAATAGACCCGACCACTGAACAGGAATGTACATTAATGTTGGTTTTTGGCTCCCTTCAGAACCATTGCTTTATTCCTTGCATCATATATGTTACTTCGTGTGTTTATTGAATAAAAATGCATGTAATCTTCCCAGCTGGACATTGCTTAAGGGTTGGCTGGTAATTGCTTTTTTTTTCCTTAAGAATGTTTCTGAAAAATTTCCTAAAGCACATTATTTTCCATTTCTGTTACATTAAGAGTGTTGCTTTGTGTGAATGATTATCATCATTATATTTCCTATAATATTTCCATATAATTACTAGAAGTTAACCTTTAATAATTCAGAAATTTGCTTTCCCCACCAAGTCCCTAATATGAAGTTGTTTTCCTAGGAATCTCCTTTTTTTCCAATTGTTTTTCTCTTTGTTAGTTGAAATTTTATTGGTTGAAATTTTGCTGTATATTTTTACTTTCAAATTATTCTGCTATTGATCCAAGCTGTTCATATTTTTTAAAGTGGTAATTTATACATTAATTTAAATAGTTTGTTGTAAGTACTTTGCCCGATGCAAACTTAATCAAATGGTCGTCATTATGAAACCTATAATAGCTGGTTAAGAGGCATGCATGCAAATTGCCTCATTTACTCTTTGGAAGTGGCCTGTAAGCTAAATTCTAGAGATGACTAGTACCCCGTCAAAGGGAGGTACACAGATGAGTGGAAAAACCTCCATTAGGCAGCTGCAGCAGAGGGAAGTAGAGCATGACTAATAAATGGTAGTGGGACTGTAACTGTGGAAATTATATTTGAGAAGCAGCAGAGCTATCGGGGCCTGGTTAATGTGGAACCTTAAGAGCGACAGAAAACTTCTGGCCCTAGAGCTCAGATACGTGTCTGAAGAGGCCTTGTTTTAACTCCAGCTAGACTACAAGTTCCCCATAGAGGATCTGACTTCTAGCCTCACATCAGGACAGTACGAGGAGGCATTCACTAATGAAGACCGTAACTGTAGCTGTGACTGCACTCATGTCCCAGGCATAGCCAATCAGATAAAGGATAGTTTTCATTTCTATAAATTGACCTTCGCTGTGTGATATCAGATGCTGTGGAGTTAGAGGCTTCATGAAATAATTCAACCCAGCAGAATCTTAAGACTTGTGGTGTATTCCAAAGGATCAGCAGTTAGGTTTATTTGAGTTTTATCTTTTTTATTCATGCCTTATCCAGAATGGATAAGCACAAATGTGATTGGTAATAATTAATACGTTAGATCAGAAAAATGAGTTGGTAACAGTAGATGCCTCTGTCTACCACGTTCAGTCTGGTCACTCCGGTGCCCGTCAAAATAGCCCTCTTCAGACCCTTTTGAGTTCTTAAATAAATTACCGCTCCACAGTTCATTTGAAATAGTCTCAGCCTTTTCTCTTATAGTTATTTGTTTTCCATAAAATGGGATACGCTGTTATCTGTGTCTTCAACGACTAAAGATTACCATTACCATTAGGATTTTTCCAGGCCAGGTATGGTGGTATACATCAGTAATTCCAAAACATGGGAACCAAGGTAGGAAGATTATGAATTTGAGGCAAGCCTGAACTCTATATGGTGAGGTCTGTCTCAAGGGAGTTGTGGGGGTGGACTAAGAAAGAAATATTTCTACAGACAGGCTTTTCATGTGTTTAACCTACACACGGTGTCTTTTCTCTTAATATAGATAGAATGTAACTCATCTTCTTGCTGGCCAATTTCCCCTGCTGTTCATGGAGATTAGAAACCTAACCCTCCGCCTGTTAGCACACCTTGCTTTTATGCACAGTAATCAAAAAGTGTCTCATGGCTAGACAAAATAGCAAAAGGTTTCCAACTCTAACAAGTCCTCTACCCAGGTGGGTGGCCTGGACGGTGGCATCCGCTCCTGCTCGTGCATTCTCCTGAGGAACTTGAAGCCAGCAAATCTTCATGGCTGTACTTATCAGCCATAAATAATAACTCAGTGTATAATTAACTCACAGTCAACCAGACTACAGATAATCCTTTATAAAGAGAGAAAATACGTATTTTTAAAAGTGGAACAGTGTTCATTTGTATAAATGTTAGAAGCAACCCTCAGTTAAAACATTAGTATTAAATTTTAACTCATTTTGAAAACTTGATTTGGGAAAATTGTGTATGTGAGAGGAAGCAGTGGTTTTCAGAGAAAAGATTTGTAAAATGAAGCGAGATTCCTTACTATTTTTCACTAAGACCAGATTTGGATGTCCAGAAATTCAGACTTGTACACACATGCACATGCATGCACACGCACAGAGCGTGCACTCCTGTACTGTAAAACCGGTAACTATACACAAGACTGCAGTGGTAGGCCCATGTATTGAGACACGTCTTCAACTTAAGGACGAGCAGTAAGGATGAGTTGCTTTATCCCCCTTTCTCCATATCTTCTTACTAGATTATTCTGAGGCATATTCAAATTACTTTTAATGTGTAATTTGTCCAGTATCAAATTCTGAATGACATAAGCACAGCGTCAGGATCATTTCTAAAGATCAAAAATAATGAGTCTTGTTTGTAACCTAGTCAGAGCTGAGATTTCTGTGTCACTTCACAGCTTCTTGTTACGTGTCGTCTGTGTCTGAGACAAACCTTTTCTGTGTAGCTCAGGCCACTTTCTAAGTCATCGCTTCTTCCTCCTCAGACTTCTGCGTGCCACACACCTATCTTTGTTACGGTTTTTAAGGTTGGTTTGAGTCAGAGCCAAAGTCTCGACGGTGGAGTTTTCCGTCAGCATGTGTCTCTGATTGCTTCCGTGTGCAGGTCCTTTCTTCCCCTTCGTCCTTGCCTCTTTTTATTGTCTACTTTCTGAATTTTGCTGGTTGAATATTTCTGCGGTATAATGTCCAGAGTATTTTTCTCCTATTTAAGCATAGAGCATCCCATCTCCGTTGACTAAAAAATTTGTTGAAATGGAAAAATGACTCCTTAACTTAGTCTGTGAAGATTTCACAGACAATGGAAATCTGAAGGGAAGTCTTCGGGCCTCAGGAAGTGCGATGCTTTTGTAATGTTCCTCCATGCTTATGGGGCTGGCATTAGTTTGCTAACATAGTAAGATCTGTTGTCATCCTACAATATTGTACAGTATTGGATTAGGGAATAGTAGCAAGAATAGTGGATGAAGTTGATCATTGTGGAAATACCATTTTGTGTTAACCTCCTTTTTTATTTATGGAAAAGATACCAGGTGATCAGCACTCCAACAGACTTTTTCATGGTAATGGAATATGTGTCTGGAGGTGAATTATTCGACTACATCTGTAAACATGGGCGGGTGAGTGACACACCATCTAGACAGAATACCTCGGCCCCTCATTGCCCCCAAGCTAAGAAAGCGGAAAGCATTGGAAGTAGCTAACCACAAAGATATTTTCTGTGTTTTAAATTGTTTCTGTAATAATGTCAGCTACACATGCAGGCCATGTTTTCTTTCTCAAGAAGCATGCCTTTCAAGATACTGATTTGGAAACTATATCCCACGTAATCTCCAAGTGCTTCTTAGGCTTTTCACAATCTGCTCTGTATAAAATCATGTTCAAGTTTCAGTTACTTTCTTCTCTTAGCATTTTCATATGAGTTTTGATTTAGTTGTTTTTTCCTGATTCTCCAAAACATTGTTCATGTTTAATATTAGTTAAAAAGTAGTCATCACTGTCATACATCAAAGCAAAAACCTACCAAATAATATTTTGAGCTTCGACAAGGTTTTGTCTGGTCCGTTTTGTCTGACTCGCTGAATTTCTGATTAATCAATTCTAATTTGCCTGCCCAGTTATATTTAGGCTGCTTATGAAACTGGAGTGCGTGCTAAAGAGACGTCCCGGTCTTGACGCAGTTTCTCTGTCCCTGTGCTAGGTTGAGGAGGTGGAGGCGCGGCGGCTCTTTCAGCAGATCCTGTCCGCTGTGGATTACTGTCACAGACACATGGTTGTCCACCGGGACCTGAAACCAGAGAACGTGCTGCTGGACGCACAGATGAATGCGAAGATAGCTGACTTCGGTGCGCTGCCCCAGGGGTGCCCAGAGCCGTGTAAAGTGGACCAGTAGCTACTTGTACAGAACTGAGAACTTTCCGTCTCACCTTCATAAATCCTCTACTACGAAAAGGGATTTATGGCAGTCTTCACACTGGTTTATTCTGTTTATTTACATCCACTTAAAAAGTGTCAAGGTTTCTAGAAAACAAGTTAGAAGGCCACATCAAGACAGATCCCTCAGAGCTATTCTTGTAAGGAAATGACCTCGAGAGAGAGAGGCGTCCTAAAGTCCTTTGAAAAATTTGTTGATACAGTGGCTGCTTTCCCTGTTAAATTACATAAACGGGGGTGGGGTGTGGAAATCTGTTCTCAGCTTTAACAGCTTTGCTCCTTCTGAACTAGTCATAGAAAGGCCTATAGGTCTCAGGCAGTATCTCATAATATGGAATGGGACTTTGGTCCTGGGTAAACAGCAAGGCAAAATGTATGTTCTTAACGCCGTACACTTTCTGGGCTAAACAGACCCGGAAAGGGAGCCACGGGGGATGTTTCAAGAAAAGGCTAGGCTGTGCCTGAGAGCTCTGCAGCGGAAGGCACAGAGTTCAGGATTGCGTGTGTCTCTTTTTGGTATCTGTTTTTAAACTAGCTTCACTATTTCCTTTTAAACTCTTCTAGTAAGTAGCTCTGCTAGAGTTTCGGTCCAGTAGATTGTTTTTACCACGTTGAATTGATGCTCTCTAAATTATAAATTTCCCAGGAGCTCTCCTAGGTGCCTGTGCTGGACCCCACCTGAGCAGCAGTGAGGCCCCGTCTCCAGGGAAACAGTCTCCTTGTCGGCTGGAGCTGCACTGCTGTTCATTATAAAAAAAAAAAAGAGGCTTCCACTGTGAGGCCCTGGCTGCTCTGGAACTTCCTATGTAGACCACCTTGTCTACCTCCTGAGTGCTGGCATTAGAGATGTGATGCCCAGTTACAACCTGAAAGCACTTTGTTTAAGTAGCACCCTCTAGTTTCTCTCTTCATATATTAAGTAGATAGTATTTAGTGCTTCCATGTTTGAAAACAGTACTATAATTTTATAATATAAACTTTATAATATACATTTTCATGTAGTTAGGTTTATCCCACTCACACATGTGGTGCTCTTGAGCTTCCTGTGTGGAGATGTTAAGTTCTCTAAAATGATTGCCTTCTAGTCTAACAGTGCGTTCTGTCACTTTAAAAATTAGTGTGTTTGAGCGTGTGTGTGCGCGCGCGTGTGTATGTGTGTATGTGTAGAGGTGTGTGTGTGTGTGGGTGTGTGAGCACTGGTCAGAGGACAAGACTCAGGAGTCAGTTCTCGCCTGCCCGCTGTGGGATCCAGGGATTGAGCTCACAGATTGTCTGCTTTGCTCAAGCGCCTTGGCCCACTGAGCTATCTTGCCACCCACCATTAGTTTTTAAAATAAGGATTATGATTTTTGAAGCATGAAACAATGAGAGTTCTCATCATAGTTTTACCTAAGTCTCCAGTATCCAGCATCTGATAATTTGCTTTTATTTTCAGGACTATCTAATATGATGTCAGATGGCGAATTTCTACGTACTAGCTGTGGCTCGCCAAATTACGCAGCACCTGAGGTCATCTCAGGAAGGTAATAGTTTATTAGTGATCCAGTAAGCTTTTTGTGACCTTGCCTCCATTCTGACAACTCTTAATTGTATTTCCTCTGGAAGAAGATGTTTTTAACATAGCAGAAACAAATTGTTTATTTATAGGCAGAATAGTTTTTTGTTGTTGTTATTTGTTTGGTTTTGTTTTTGTTTTTAGACAAGGTTCTTCTGTGTAGCCCTGGCTGTTCTGGAATTAAATTTGTAGACCAGGCTGGCCTTGAACTCAGAGATCTGCTGGGATTAAAGGCGTGTGCCACCACCGTCCAGAAGAATAATTTTTTAGAACTCCATGTAGGCATTGTAATAAATGTGTTCATACATGTGGTTGTTGGTGATGACTGAGACAGATCTGATGCAACATCTGTCTTCTGTTGTAGAAAACAGCAGGCGGCAGTAAGGAATTGCTACAATTTAAGCCGGTGTCTCTACTTATCAGACATAGCTATTTAATAGTATTTTACACAGTTCACAGAATCTGCAGGCAGTTTTTTATGTTCTGTCTTTGGAAGAATGAAATTTGGGTAACAATATGATTTCAAGCAATTAAACGAGACAAATGGAAACTATGAAGTCCCTTGTGTAATTAACTCATTGGGACATTAAAACGTATTTACGGAGGCTGATCAGATGAAGGTAAGTCGTTCCATAGGGGCTCATCTCTGACTTTAACACTTATCAAAGTGCATCAAGAGGAAGTATTGAAAAGGTCGTTTACACGTAACAGGTTGTGAGTCTTAGTTCCTTGGGGCTGCTGAGGCCTCGTAAACAACAGCAGTCTGTCTCCCACAGCTCTCCAGCGCCAAAGATTTGGTGTGTGTAGGGCCTGTTCCTCACAGCTCTGTGTTTTCTCACTGTAGGTGTGTGTGGTCAAAGGGGAATGGAATCTCTCTGGGTTAGTCTTTTGTAAGGGCACTAACCTTCTTTATGAGAGGGCTCATCTCTTCAGGGCCAGATCTCCAAAAAGTCTTCACTTCCTCATACCATCAGTTTGAGATTAGAATTTCAGCTGACAAGTCATAGGGAGCATGATTATTTAGTAAGGAGATTGGGGGATACAGCAAGTGAACTAGATTAGGGACAGCACTCTATTGAAACAGATTATATTCTTTCCACTGGAACTGTAGAAGGTTGTTAACCTCAGACCAAAGCTTGATTTTGGAAATGTGCTGCTGGGGAATGTTAGTACCGTAGAAAGGTAAGACAAAGGGAGTGAGAGGGTGTGGTGCAGACGTAGATTGTCTAGAGCCAGACTGTCTTAGTCTCAGGAGTTAGCAAATGGTTTTCACAGGCATAGTAGAAACTGTTGTACAAGGGGCTGCAGAGATGGCCCAGGGGTTCTGAGCACTTGCTGCTCTCCAGAGGACCGAGGTGGGATTTCCAGCACCCACATGAGGGCTCACAGCTACCTGTGACCCTCATTCCAGGGAATCAGAGTGCAGGTATGTATCCAAGTAGTACAAAGACATGTGTGCAGTCAGGAAACTCAGACATATAAAATACATTTTAAAAATAAATAATTTATTAGAAAGATAATGGTATGCAAGTTAAATACTGCATGTGGTACTAGTTAAGTTCTTTACTGTTTCAAATTTTGTTTTAAGTGTGTGTTAGGGGCAAAACTTTTGTTATTTATTCATTTTCTTTCTTTTAGCAGTTCCAAAGGGGGGAAAAAGCACAATACATTATTGTAGTATTATTTTTTTCTCGTTTGTTGTTCTCTACTTTGATATTTCCTTAAAGAAATAAAAAATAGAAAGTGTAAATTTTTTTGCTTCTTAGTTGGTTTGTTTTTGAGACAGGGTCTTACTCATCATCCTGGATGGCTTGGAACTCTAGACCAGGCTCTCCTCCAACTCATAAAGCTGAGACTAAAGGCACGTGCCGTCATGCCCGTCTCAAAGTATAATAAATTTAAATTAGAACTTAAAGCTAATTTTTAACAAATAAAAATAGCAGTCTTTTGACAAATTTGTATAACTAGCTAGGCTGGTTATTTTCTATGAAGAGTAATCATAGAGGTTTGGGAATTGCTGTGTATGTCAGTGAAGACCTTAAACAGCAATGCATACCAAGCTGGCTCTGCGTCTATCGCGTGTAGACGCAGGATACTGAATTTGAGGGAAGTGATACCTCTGCTTAGGCTGTGACACCCTTTCTCAGGCTGTATGCTGGTCCCGAGGTTGATATCTGGAGCTGTGGCGTTATCCTGTACGCCCTTCTCTGCGGCACCCTCCCCTTCGATGACGAGCACGTGCCTACGCTCTTCAAGAAGATCCGAGGAGGTGTGTTTTATATCCCGGAGTACCTCAACCGCTCCGTGGCCACTCTTCTGATGCACATGCTGCAGGTGGACCCCCTGAAGCGAGCGACTATCAAAGACATACGGTGATTGCATGTTTTGCTACTTTGCACGTCTTCTCATTGTAGTAAAAGTGATACTAGAACATTGCTTCGTCTGTGCTCTAGAACCCTTTACTTTATGGCCAGGTGTGTGGCACATGCTTGTAATTCCAGCCCTTACCCAGGAGGATCAGGCAAGCATGTTCAAGACCAGCATGGGCTACAATATGAGACTGTGTCTCAAAAAGAATTTTTAAAATGTGGGCTTATCACTCAAACCTGATCACTCAAACTCATCTCTCAGGTGTTTTACATTGCTTTTACGCTTATTAGTCTACGTAGCAACATAGCAGAGCATCGGGACCCTGCGTAAGAAGGATCCGCTCTCCTAGAGCCTCGTTTCTGGCCTTCCCCACCACATCCTCCACATTCGATTTCAGGTCCTGTGCCCTTGGTTGTGTTATCGTGTGTCCTGATGCCCTTCTGCAGCCTCCGGCCCGACAGCCTTCCGTTCACCCTTTCACGCTGCTCACACGCCACCGGCTTGTGAGATCTTCCTGCTCCCTCGTGCTGTGTAGGGGCTTCTGCTTTGTAAAGTGGCGTTCAGCACGTGCCTCGCCACTTCCTCCCCCTGCTGTGTTTGTTCTTTCTCAGAGCATCTTCTCTCGCACTATAACTGTCGGGCTACGAACTGTTTTAAGAACCAGTCTGTACACCTGCCAATTTTCTCCTGTTACTAAGAGTGGAAGTTGAGCAGGAAGTGAAAGGTGGGGAGTGTTGTGACGTAGATACGGCCGATGCGGTAATGCGTCACTTGAGTTTGAACCCTTACCATCACTTGACCACCTGCTTGCCGTTTCTGTTGTGTCTAATACAGTGAAAATGCCGTGTGAACATGGTACTGCGGAAACAAGCAGGAGACGTGTCCGTACTTGCTCAATTCAGGGCCGGGCATTCTCTCCCACCTGCTGTTTTCCCACATCCCCTGCCTTCCCTTTTCCCATAGTCCCTTCTGCTCCTCATATTCCCCCCACCCCTTTTATATTTCACGCGCTTGGTTTTCACCCCCACTTCTCTCCACTAAAGCCTCATATTTCCTGTCTCAGGCCCCTTTCTGCTTTCCTGGCCGCTATCCTCTATCCACACTCTAATTTAGAAGCTAGAACTCTAATAGGAGAAAGCATGGAGTATTTATCTTTCCGAGCCTCACTTATGATCACCTTACCTAGCATCTTTAAGAAAGTAAGGTTGGTTAAGTTCGTGATCCAGCAGCACTAGTGGATTTATGTCAGGTCCCTCGTGATTGTTGAGGAGTTAGGTAGCCCACGGCACGAGTGGTGCGCCTTCTGCATGTCGTGCGTGTCCTTAGAGGGCTTCTGTTCCTATCTGAGGCACGTTCCTGTGTCATCATCAGACCCTTTCCCCCTTTCCCTAAAGCAAGTACAGTTGTTCTGACACGTGGATCCCATGGGAGAGTCAGAGGACAGCTGAGGTGGCGGTTGCTGCAGGTCTCTATAGGCAAGGACTGAATTCTGTTCACATTTAGGCATCACTTTCCTCATTGTTGTGTCTAAATACCTGACAACCGGCAGTTTAAAGGAGGAAGGGTTTATTTCGGCTCAGTGCTTGAGGGGATAGTCCATTATGGTGGGGGAGGCGTGGCTGCAGGAGCCTGAGGTGGCAGTTCACATCGCTGCTGCAGTCAGGAAGCAGAGTGGAGAGAAGAGGTCCTGGACTACGAGGCCCGCCCCCAGCGACCCTGTTTGTCAAGTGAAGCTCCACTTCCTAACAGATTCCACGACCTTCATAAGCAGACCGCCAGCTGGGGCCCTTGTGCTAACACAGCATCCTGTGGGGGACATTGCACGTTCAGACCTCAGCATCGTTTTCCTTCATTGGCCTTTCCAGTGCTCCAGGCCTCGTGCATAAGAATGTTCAGCCGTGAAATCGCTGCCAGCTTTAGTTGTGGAAGTGAACCCAATGGGGGAATAAGACCTGTTCACAATTCTTTGTAATAAATAGTTCTTCTAATTGGGTTTTCCTCAGAAGAAAAATTAGACATGCTAATATACTTGCACTTGCTCGTATAAGCTCTTGTAAATTTAGAATAGTAAAAGCGTTAATTCTGTCATTTCAAAATAATTTTGTACGTTTATAGACTTTAGAAGGAAAAATGTGAATAACTCTATTAAGATGAGTTAATTGACCCACAGGAAGTGCTATAAAATAGTAATATTATGGGCTGGAGAGATGGTTTCACTGTTACAGGCTAAGGCTCACAACCAAAAGGACAAAATAATGACATTTTTATACTTAAAGAAATAACTTGGATTTATAGTTCTCATCATTTTATGTTCAATATTTAATATAAGAATTCTTAATTTGATAAAGAATTATAATTTTTGGCAGTTAATATGCACCAAGCATTTTGCTGTACATTTAACATTGTACATTGTTACACTTGCTTTTTCCTAGGTAACTGCTATTATTCTCATTTTACAACAATAAAACTGAAACTTAGATTATGTCATAATTTATTTATGTACTGCTTATTCTTCTACCTTAAGTATAAGTTATTTTAAATTAGGGATCACATTTTCATACTAAAATATATCACGTGTGGTGCATGTTTAATGTTGACTTACCCTGTTTGTTCAAAATTATTCAGCCAAGGGCAATGGACATAGCTCGGTTGGAATGCTGCTCACACAACATGCACAGAGCCTTGGGTTTGATCCCTAGCACTGCGAAAACTGAGTGTGGTGGTACACGCGCAGATCCCAGCACTAGGGAGGCGAGGCGAAAGGCTTAGCGGTTCAGGATCATCTTTGGCTACATAGCAAGTTTGAGGCCAGTCTGGGCTACCTATTGAGGCATTGTCTTAAAAAGAGGGTCTGTTAAACTATAAAGGGGGGAAATGGAATTCAGAACTTTCCTGAAGTAAGAACCGATACTATTTTTACTATCCTCGATTGTTAAATCAGTTATGTAACATTTATTTCTCCTTAGTTCTCTCATAATCCTTTATATATCTCATAGGCTATGGCGATTAGCGGCTTACTGTCTTGTACACTGTGGCGATTAGCGGCTTTCTGTCTTGTACACTGTGGCGATTAGCAGCTTTCTGTCTTGTACACTGTGGCGATTAGCGGCTTTCTGTCTGGTACACTGTGGCGATTAGCAGCTTTCTGTCTGGTATAGTGTGGTGATTAACAGCTTACTGTCTCGTACATTGTGTCGGTTAGCAGCTTACTGTTTTCATGGAAATTGAGCATAATCATCTGATGTGCTTGAGAATAGGAGTGTTTCACATTTCAAAGTTTTTCAGGGTTCTGAATATTTGCATAGAGTTTTCCAGTTAAGCATCCTTATCCAAAACCCAAAAATGCTTAAAAATTCAGAAGTTTTAGAGCATGATGCATAGAGTATTTGAGATTTGGGAGCATTAAGAGCTTTCGTTTTCTAGCTGTGCTTGGAGGCACAGCCTTTAACCCCAACATTTAGGAGGCAGAGGCAGGCGGGTCTCTGAGTTTGCGGCCAGCCTGGTCTCTAGAGTTGAGTTCCAGGGTTTGGATTTTCTGGTTGGAGATGCTTAATTTGTCTGCACAATATTTTCTTAAGCAGCCATGATAGGAAAAAAAAAAGTCTCTCTACTTATTTACTTATTTGATTTTCTGTTTTCTTCCGGTATGTATTTAACATCTATGTGTGAGGTCCTATGCGAGTACTGGAAGAAGGTGATAAACAAGAGAGACGTGTTCATGGAAATCTGAGATTTGTGTTCCCTCAGCTTCTTTAAGCCTAGTAGTAGAATTAACAGGATATTAAAATTACTGTGATTGAAAACAGTGGATCTAAAGCTTAGCTGTGAATATGAATATTTTTTTTCCTGGTTATTAATAGTGAACTTATTCTTTAACATTCTTTAGTTATTCCCTATTTATAGTCAAATCACTGAGAACGTAATCACAGATGGAGTCATGTGAAATTGCTATTTGTGTAGGTCTAAAAACAATTGAATATCGAAAACCTCAAATATTCAACTGAATTTTGCATGGGTATGTTTATGGGTGCAGATGGACTTCCACACGTGTGCCCATGTGTGGTGACCGAGGCACCCCTTCACGTTGTTCCTCAGGTGACATCCACTCTCCCCACACTCCCCTCTGAGAGCATCCTAGAGCTTGCCAAGTAGGCTAGGCCGGCCAGCCAGTCCCAAGGGCTGTGTCTCCCCAGCTCTGGGAATCAACTTGATTTAAAACTCGGCTGTGTATGCTGACCTCTGTGAGACTTTTGGCAATTGGGAGGCTGAGGCAGGGTGATTGTGAGCTTGAGGCCAGCCTAAGCAGTGTAATAAGACCCTGTCTTTAAAAACTGTTTTTAGTTCTTTGAGGATACTTGTATTTTGATCATGTTCATCCCCTTCCGCACTCCCTCCCAGATGCGCCCTTACCCATCCGACTTTGCGTCCTCAGCCTTTTTTTCCAGCTTTGGAATCCAGCTCCTGCTGCCCATGTAGTCTCGGGTTTGTGCTCACCCAGTGGAGCCTTTGAGACCTACCAGGGGCCACAGTCTGTAAAGAAAAGAACTTTCCCAGTAGCTATCAGTTGCCAGTAGCTTCTTAGCCAAGGGGTGGGACTTCATGCCCACCTCCCTTCTCCACTAGGATTTTGTCTGGCCTGAGCTTGCTTAGGTGACAAAACTCTATTTTAAGTGTGTGTGTGTATGTGTGTTGTAATCGAAGCTTCTAAAACAATATCTGGCACATGAACTATTCATACTATTTTATAATTGAATATAAAAAAACTTGAGGTGGTACTTTTAAAAAATTTGAGCACATTGTGAGGTTTTGAATTCTGATGTCAGGATAATCAGTGTAGCCATAGTCTTTTGTCAGAGTCAAAAACTAGGCAGCGATGGCAAAAGACACAGTGCCTCACTAAAAATATCTTAGTTACTGCTCAGCCTCATACAGTGAATTCAGAAGCCGACTACTGAAAATGAAAAGCTTCAACTGTAGCTTTTCACATCGGCAGCAACCGTGTTGCAAAGGATTATGGTCATTTCACTAAATGAATTAGAAATGAAAATTTAAATTTCTTCTGTTTACTGCTGTTTCAAAAAGTATATACCTTTTGATAAAGTATATCTTGTCCTTAAATCGAGTATTTGAGTGGCTCTTAATGTATCTGGCATTGTACATTTCTACCACTGTCGAATCCCAGAAGTTTGATGGTTTGCAGAGCCTGGACCCATTAGTAGCTGCTCTGTGCTTCTTTCTGTCCCCGTGTCTGACAAGCGGCCATCTGCTTTCTCTGTTGGTCATCTTAGAGTATATGGCCGTTCTTTGCTGTCTTTCATTTAGCATAGCGTTCAAGGCACTTGCGTGTGCAGCGGTCATCAGTGCTTGGTTGTTTTTATTTATTTACCTTTCTCTTGTTTATGAGATTGTGATCGATCGATTGATTGACTGATTGAGACAAAGTCTCTCTATGTAGACCTCAGTGTCTCGGAACTCTCTGTGTAGACCAGACTGGTCTCAAATTCAGGGATCTGCCGGCCTCTGCTTCCAGCGTTGGCTTAAAGATGTGCACCACTATGCCCTGTTTATTTATGAGATTATAATTTAATTGCATCATTTCTCCCATCCCTTTCCTCCCTTCAAACTTTCCTATATAACCCTCCTAGCTCTCCTTCAAATTCACGGCCTCGTTTTTCACCAATTGTTATTACAGATATATGTGTATATACACACGTATTCCTAGTATAAACCATTTAGTCTGTGTATGTTTGTCACTGTATGACCAACCGGTATGCTCATCCCTGGGGAGGACCGCCTTTCCAGCTCCCAGCTCTCCTCTGTTGCCTAAGGAAAAGCTCTTTGTGTATGGTTGAGACCTCATGGGCTTTTCCCTGTAACTTGGACATGTCCAATGTGTTGTTCTTGTTCTGCTCATGTTTGAGCAGTCATGTTGGTGAGACTGGGACTTTATGGGTGTAACTTCTGATAATATTAGGAGACACAATCTCACAGCAAACTCCCTGGTCCTCTGGCAATTACAATCTCCATATATAGTTTTAGTACTCTGTTGTTTTTAGCTTAAAAAGATTCTGTTGTGTAGATACATTATAGTTTTGTTTCTTCTTACCCTTGGTGAGACTGGGATGTTTCTGTCTTGTGACTTTGATAAGTGGTTTTGTTATGAACATTTGTGTTCATATTTAATACAGTCATATGCTTTCACTTCTCATGTATGCGCTTAGGGTTTATAATTGGCGTATATCATTGGTTGTTGATATTCCTATTTGCTTAGTGAATTTTTGAACTAATTCATTAAAGTCTGTACTCTTGTTATTTATCTAACTTAAGATTATCTTTGGCTAGCTAAAGATTAGCTGCAGAAACAGAAATTTCTTTAAAATGCTATGATTTAGCAAGTCCCCCAGCCTCTGAAAGTGGTTCTATCTATTTTGGGGTGTATCTCTAGTTCTCTAATAGGCGGTTGATCACTCTGCCTTTGCATTTGTCTCCTGTTTGTGCAGAGCCTCAAAGCCAGCCAGTGATGAGAAATTAGGGTTTTAGCTGTTCCTGGGTACACATCTGGCCTTTGTGAGTCTCAGGGATGTGGAAAACTTCGCAGACTTTTTGTACTTTTTTCCTAACCTAACTTTATAGGTGAGTTTCTTGTTACCCAGATTGTGTTGCTCCTTCAGATAGCCAGAATATTTTGACCACTGTTTTTTTTTTTTTTTTTTTGAGACAGGGTTTCTCTGTTGTAACTCTGGCTGTCCTGGAACTCACTCTGTTCACTCACAAGCTGGCCTTGAACCTCGAACTCACAGAGATCCACCTGCCTCTGCCTCCTGAGTGTGGGATTAAAGGCATTTGCCACCACTGCCTGACACTGTTTTTTTTTTTTGTTTGTTTGTTTTGTTTTGTTTTTTTTTTAACAAACATTTTGGTGACTTTCAGTAATGGGGCTCTAAGCCACATCAAAGACAAAACCAGATGTGGAAGTATCTAGGGAATTGCTAGGTGTCTTAGGCTTTCTCTTGCACCATGACCAAAAGCAGCTTGAGGAGGAAAGGATTCATTTCTTCCTACACTTCCAGGTAACAGTCATCACTAAGGGAAGTCATGGCAGGAACTCAGGTAAGACCGGAGGCCATGGAGGAGTGCTGCTTATTCGCTTGCTCCTCATGGGTTGCTCAGCCTGCATTCTTACACAGCTTAAGACGACCTGCCCAGAGGTGGTACCACCCACGATGGACTGGGCCTTCCACACATTAATCAAGAAAGTGCCCAACAGACTTGCCTATAGGCCAGTCTTATGCAGACATTTTCTCAATTGACATCCCCTCTTCTCAGATATGTATCAACTTGACCAAAAACAACCGTCACACTAGGTACTAGGTGGTTCTTGTGTGATGGAACTTGTATGGAGCTCCAGTATTCCGATTCTCCACCCAGTGATTTTCTCAGCCATGTGACTGTAAGGCTGTTGGGTTTTAAGGCTTCTATGGAGCTGAAAAAATGGAGATGCATATGAAGGGCAGCTTAAAAACCCACGTGCCTCACTTTTCTTACTGAAGTTCAGCCAGTGTTTAAATAAAGTTCCCCAGATTATTACAAACTTTTGTGAAATATGCATAATTATAAAAAGTGATTTTGGCAGCTTTTGCTACAACTCCTCACAATACCAGATTCCTTTTACCCTCCACCCCGTGACTCACTGTGCTTTTATAACACTGGACCAGGGCAGTTCTTATAACTTTGTTGTCTAAAGGTATTTGCAGATATTATTTCTTTTGCTGTAATTCTTTTTTTTTTTTTACACATTGCTCAGTTGACTGCTGATCAGTCTGATGTGTGCTTAGATGTTAATTTGAGTGGTTTCCTACTCAGCCTCCGATTCTGAATCATAGGCTCTCATTTTTGTTGTTTCTCCGTTCTCAGGCTTTATCGGGAAATTTGCATATTTGTAACCATTTATGTTTAATATGTTTCTATCTGTAGCCAATAGTGGCAGATCTGGGGCCAGCGACCAGTGTTTTGGAGTCTTTATGCTTGTACTGCCCCGTGTTAAGTTATTTGAAACTTACCAAAGCGCGTTCTTACAATGGTGTATGGTGTTTTTCCTAGAGAACACGAATGGTTTAAACAGGATTTGCCCAGTTACCTATTTCCTGAAGACCCCTCCTATGATGCTAACGTCATTGATGATGAGGCTGTGAAAGAAGTATGTGAGAAGTTTGAGTGTACAGAATCAGAAGTAATGAACAGTTTGTGTAGTGGAGACCCTCAAGACCAGCTTGCAGTGGCTTATCATCTTATCATTGACAATCGGAGAATAATGAACCAAGCCAGTGAGTTCTACCTCGCCTCCAGTCCTCCAACTGGTTCTTTTATGGATGACAGTGCCATGCATATCCCCCCAGGCCTGAAACCACATCCCGAAAGGATGCCACCTCTTATAGCAGACAGCCCCAAAGCACGGTGTCCACTGGATGCACTGAACACAACTAAGCCCAAATCTCTAGCTGTGAAAAAGGCCAAGTGGCATCTTGGAATCCGAAGCCAGAGCAAACCGTATGACATTATGGCTGAAGTGTACCGAGCTATGAAGCAGCTGGATTTTGAATGGAAGGTAGGAAACGACAATGGACTATTGTATACGTGCTGTTTGTAGAAGAGATTTCCTTATATAACAAGTTGTCTAAGTGAGTATTGAGGTTCATACAAAGCTGGTTTTGATTTAGAAGTAATTGTAGTGGGCTTCATGCTTCTGGTTGACAGGGTTCATTCTTTTAAGTTATATAATGCACACAGCCAAAATTAAATAAAGGATGGAGAGCTGTTGGTGCCGGGAACATATTTTGAGTTATAGACTAGCATTCTTGGCCAAGTAATTGAAATTATTTGAGAAAACAGCTCACCTGTTTCATCATGCTTCAGGCCAACAAAATATCTCAAATCTGAAATCTTGAAAGGCAGTTTTTTTCATAACTTTTTCCTCTTTTCAGGAATTTTTTTTTCTGTTTTGACATGGATGGTTGAGGGCTGTGGCAGCTAGTGTTGGATATATATCATGCTGCCAACATGTTCAGCCAACAAATACTTCTCTCCAACTTGAGAACCTCTCTTATCTGATGCTCAAAGTCTCTGATATGTCGGTTGCTTTCCTCACTGCTGTGACAGCATTCCTGACAAGAGGAATTTAAGGAAGGAAGAATTCATTTAGACTCATGGTTTGAGGATACAGTCCATCCCAGCAGGAAGCCGTGACAGTCGGGGAGCAGAAAGCGATGAGTGCTGGTGCTCAGCCCCCTCTCCCTTTCCCTCAGTTCAGGACTCCAGCATATGAAACGGTGCTGCCACGGTTAGGGTAGGCCTTCCCACTGCAGCTCACCTCACCTAGGAAAGCCTCGCACAGACGGGGTTTGTCCTCTAGGTGACTGTGGGCCTTGCAGTCTGATGGTATTAACTATCACGAGTCTGCCTTTGTCAGCCTGATTCTCGGACTCACGACTATGCTATGATAGGAAGTTAGTTCAGCACAGCTTCAGAGGTACCCGCGGTCTTTCACAGAGCCAGCACCGCTGAGCGTCACACATGCCAGTAAGGAAATGTGGCGTATTGCCAGCACACATCTCACTTTATTTTGGATTTAGCGGTTTGTTGCAGTTCAACTCCATTTGAATATATTGGGGGCATTTCTAAAATTCAAGATATCCCTTTAACTATTACCCTTTTCTTGAGGGTGATGAACGCTTTACTTATTTATTTGTTTTATCTATCTATCTATCTATCTATCTATCATCTATCTATCTATCATCTATCTATCTATCATCTATCTATCATCTATCTATCTATCTATCTATCTATCATCTATCTATCATCTATCTATCATCTATCTATCTATCTATCTATCATCTATCTATCATCTATCTATCTATCTATCTATCATCTATCTATCATCTATCTATCTATCTATCTATCTATCTATCTATCTATCATCTATCTATCTATCATCTATCTATCTATCTATCTATCTATCTATCATCTATCTATCATCTATCTATCATCTATCTATCTATCTATCTATCATCTATCTATCATCTATCTATCTATCTATCTATCATCTATCTATCTATCTATCTATCTATCATCTATCTATCTATCTATCATCTATCTATCTATCATCTATCTATCATCTATCTATCTATCTATCTATCTATCTATCTATCATCTATCTATCATCTATCTATCTATCTATCTATCATCTATCTATCATCTATCTATCTATCTATCTATCTATCTATCTATCTATCATCTATCTATCTATCATCTATCTATCTATCTATCTATCTATCATCTATCTATCATCTATCTATCATCTATCTATCTATCATCTATCTATCATCTATCTATCTATCTATCTATCTATCATCTATCTATCTATCTATCTATCTATCATCTATCTATCTATCTATCATCTATCTATCTATCTATCTATCTATCATCTATCTATCATCTATCTATCTATCTATCTATCTATCATCTATCTATCTATCTATCATCTATCTATCTATCTATCTATCTATCCATCTATCTATCTGTGATAGGGCAGGGTCTCACTGTGTAGCCATGGCTGTCCTGCAGCTCGCTCTGTACGCCAGGCCGGCCTTGAACTCACAGAGATCCGCCTGCCCTACCTCCCGAGTGCTGGGATTAAAGGCGCGCACCATACAACTGGCGTCTTTTAAATGTTTTACATTAAGGTAGCTCTTTAACAATTTCGCACATATATAGAATATATTCCTGCTATTCTCCCAACTCTTAATTCCCCACCCCTGCCCCCCTGGCTCCTCTCTGAGGTCCCTTTCCAGATTTATGACTTACAGTTTTGTTGCGTGAGCCATTAAAGGGGTAAAATTTATCATATAAATATTCAGGACACTTTAATAACTCAGTTTTACTCTCGTTTCATTTCGTTATTTCATTTTATTATTCCAGTATTTTTACATAATTAAATAAAATAACATTTCCTTAGACTGAAACTGATCTCCTTTTTCTGAAGCAATTTTATTTAGTTAAAAGGGATTTTGCTGAGCATAATGGCTCATGTCTGTAATACTAGCACTCCACACACCTGAGGCAGGAGAATTTCTATAGGTTCAAGACCAGTGTGGGACTTAGTCTCACTATTTAAGTATGAGAATAAAAGGAGATGCCAACATTTAAAAATATCCAATGGAAAGAATTTAGAAACCACTTTGATAGATGTTCTGAATCCAGAGCTCTCTTCTTCTGAGCTACAGTTTTCTCATCTCTAAAAGGCAACCCATGTTACTTGATGTCTTGTTATTTGAGGTTTATGGCTCTACCCAATGTAAACCACTACATCTAGTTTTCTATTATCCCTTCTGCTCCCTGTTCATCACAAGTACCGAAGCAAAGGCAACTAAGATTATTACTAATAGTCTAGAACGGATCCCTATTTGGGTTAAAACCTAGACTCTAGAATCTGAATTTTCACAATTGGTTTTGTCAGTGGGATTAAATATATCAAACTACTTGAAGCATAGAAGAATCAGCCATAAATCCTTCTCTGCCTCACCATATCTGCTCTTGATGTTCTTTGTTAAGATGGGAGACATTGTGTAGTTTTAAATTTTTATTTGTTTCCTGTTTTAGGTAGTGAATGCATACCATCTTCGAGTAAGAAGGAAAAATCCCGTGACTGGCAATTATGTGAAGATGAGCTTACAGCTTTACCTAGTTGACCACCGGAGCTATCTTTTGGACTTTAAAAGCATTGATGGTAAGAAGGCTAGCAGGGGTATGTTTCGAGAAATAAAATTTGGCACCTTTTGACCAAGTGTTAAAATCATCGCAAACACATGGTAGGTGGATCCTCTTGTTAAACAGACCTAACCAAAATGTAAGGGAAATTTTATATATAGTTTTAGCAGAAAACAAACTGCCAAGGATGCACGGTGTTCTCAGATATAGGAATACAATATCAGTATCAACGCTACGTCCTGTGTTGAAAAGTACTTAGGGACCCATCGCTGTGGAAATGTCACGGGTGTTGGTCATGTGTTACGACTGTGGGAAGGATGAGATTGTGCCTCTGCTGCTCCTAAAACATGAACGTGGAAGTTCTTACGAGCTCTCCTTGCTCAGGGCTGTGAGCTCAGTAGCTCCCTGGGGAGGACTGGGCGGATGCATGCGCTCTGATTACTGTTCTTTGGTCATTTCAGATGAGGTGGTGGAGCAGAGGTCTGGCTCTTCAACCCCTCAGCGTTCCTGTTCTGCTGCTGGCCTACACAGACCAAGGTCAAGTTTTGACTCCACCACAGCTGAGAACCATTCACTTTCTGGCTCTCTCACTGGCTCCTTGACTGGGAGCACTTTGTCTTCGGCCACCCCCCGCCTGGGCAGTCACACCATGGATTTTTTTGAAATGTGTGCCAGTCTGATCACTACTTTAGCTCGTTGATAGTCTCCCACTGGTTTCTGTCTTCCTGTCACTGCACTGTGAAAATCACATACACACTTTAATTTATTGTCTCACTTTTGGGTATTACATACTCTGCAATCTAAATTGATGTGAATATCCCCAGCTGACATGCAGTGTTATTGAAATTACCAAAAACACAAAAATCTGGCATTCTGTGTACTTTTAGAACTCTGTAATTCTACTGTGCCTATTACAGATTCCAGTAGGTAGGACCTTTAATGGATGATATTGATGAATCTGTTAATTTAAACTTGTGAGTTCACTACACGTGACAAGCGCATCTCACTGCTGAGCCAGCTAATCTAGGGGTGGTTGAGTGGTCCTCCTCGCTTCACGTTTAGTGCACGTAAGTCCAGTTTACTTCCTAAATTTCAAGAGGCATTAGACTGCCTAGGTAACCAGTTTTCTTGCACAAGAAGATTAATGGAATAACTTAGTAAAATACTATTTAAATGTAGAAATCTGAAAATTTTGTCCCCCTAAATATCAGAAATATCAGAAACCAAATTCTTTCTAATGGTTTCTGCAAATACTGCCTAGTAGCAGCCAGACAGACTATGTTTCTGTTAACAGGTGCCCAGTCTCCTGGCTTCTTGACATTTGTGCAAGGCCCCTGGTTAAACACTACCACCACCACGCAAGGCAGAACCATGCAAAAGTAAGGAGGGCCACGAGGTTGCTGCATCTTTGCTAACTCACTTGAAGGGTATTTGTCACCTCCTTCCCCCCCCTTCTTTGTTCATTGTTTTTCAGTCTTTTGTGGTTCTCCTCCTTTTATCTTTCAGTCCAAAACCCTGTTTTGGCCACAGGGCCTTTGTATACTTCCAAAGCTTGACCTGCTCTGACCTTCACTGTTGAACCTGATAGGACAGGGAAGCCTTAAACCTTCAAAAGTATATCCTTCTGGAATAAGTGTGTTGTTTACATATGCACACATATGTATTGACACATCAGTGCTTTTTAATCAAAAAACCAAACTTTCTTGGGCAAGTTTTTTTTTTTTTTTTTTAAATTTAAGATAAAAAAACACTAGCAGGACAGATAAAGTGGATTATATTTTGTTTTAGTAGAAGTATTTTTAAATTATGTGTAATTTATCTAATGTATTTATTCATTTATTGTATTTATGTTGTGATTAACAAAATAATTGACCTGATTTACCCTAGAAAATATTAAGCTCTTGAAAACAAAAGCAACATTGCCTGGACAGGTTTCTCTTCACTAAAAATGGTATATTTTGTATCTACCAAGAAGCAAATGAGACTGTTAGACCGAGTTTCTCATGGATTTATGGAAGACAAGTTTGTCTTTAAATAATTTTTTTTAATCAGGAGTTTGCATCATATCACATCCGATAGTTCTGTAATTTAAAAAAAATGTTCAATACATATCACTCCAACTTCTCATTATCAAAAGAGAAAGACCTTTCTTCACCAATTTGAGAAAGAGGGTGGACGTACAATTTAGGGTAGATTAAATTTTAATCTTTGAAAGATTGCCATCTTGTGGCAATAGACGGTAATTTTTAGTACTTATTTTAATAGCAATATTTAGTCCTGTTTTGTCTAATGTGTTTTATGGATGTGGCATAATTTCTGCTTCTCCAAACTGTGCATACTCTTTGGAGGAAAGGCCACCTCTTGAGATTTGCCTAATTGTGAACAGAAGACTTTGAAATAAGGAACTGATTGGATTCCTTGCCTCTAATGACAATTTCCACAACACTTTGAAGGCAGGAAAGATGCCAGAATGCTTCCTTAATCTAATGAATTTGATGTCAGAACCTTGCTCATAGCAAAAATTACTTTATATTAATGATTAAGATGCTATTTAAGAGCTAAAAGAATATTTACTATTTTTCTTATTTTTTCCAGTATTTATAGATACCCAGGTTGACAGTTGCCAGTTGAATTTCAGGAGAACTGAAGGTCATCATTTTGTTTCTTTTCTTTTAACATTTTAAAACATAATTATTTTCTGAATCTAGGTGATATAGTAACTTGGTCTGCAGAGAGAATTCGGTGACTATCTAGCAGAACAGAGGCTAGAGCTTTGTCATAGCAGTTTCTTTGTTGCTCTTGGGAACAGAGAAAGAATTCCCTGCAAATTTAAAGTTCCCACATTTCAGTCATCACTGTGGACGTAGTAGGTGCTGAATTAAGAGCATTTTACCCTATTGAGTCCTAGGGAGAATTACCGTTAGGTTATAGATGTGGGCCTTATTTATGTCCTAGAAATCGACTCCATCTGGTTCTAAAATATTATTTACTAAAACAAAGAAGTCCCATGGAGTATGTTTGTAAAACACCGTGTTCTGCCCTCCTCCTTGCAGAGGACGGGGGGGGCGTCAGCACTAAAGGCTTGGACCAGTTCTTTCAGAAAAGGTAAATCATGTAGCTGTCTGTAACCCTACTTTGCCCAAACTAGTGTACTCTTTCAAAACAGTTGCTAAGTGTGCTTGCTTTCCTGTAGACAAGACATCAAGGCTTTGTTTCAAAACGAAACATCCCATAAGCAAAAGCGGAAAATGACGGTCCCTGAGTGCCGCCATCGGTGTGGTTACGGGTGACTAAGTCAGCACTTCCCCTTTCACGCATTATGGAGAGCCTGATTGAAATTCAGATCAACACCACTTGGTTTAGCTTGCAGGCAGGTCCATCCCGAGTAAATCTTGGACTGAGCAGATTGTTGTGTCTGCAGCTTGTTGTATCCCTTGTTGGCCTTCGTGGTCATGCTGATGTTTTTCGGTAGAATGTCTACTCTGTTTTAACCTTGCTGGGGGACTGAAGTTCTTCAACAAGGTGACTTATGGAAAACCAGAGGAGGACGAGAACAGTGATGTCATGGCTCCGTGGAGAGCCAATTAATTTAACTCATTCTTCAATGGTCACTGAGCATTTTCTAAGTACTTTTATTTAGGAAATCAAACTTGAACATCTACTAGGAGAGAGGAAAAGCAAACCATTCACAAATCAGGGTTTTGTTTTGATCAAGAAATCTTTTAAGAGACCGTGGCAAGTCTGTCATCTGCAGAGAGAAGCCAGGGGCCTAAGATAAACAGAAACACATGTCCTTCTGTGCCAGGGAGTTGGCAAATACAGCACGGGTAATTCCCTACTTTATGCAAATAAGTTTGCAAGGATACTTACATAATTCTGGGTATACTATTTCCTTAGCTAGTTTTTACTCAGGGAATACAAATTCAATACTTGAGATGAAATGAAGCATAATTTGGAAAATAATCCTAAGCAACCAAATCAAATTTTTATACTATTTTATCTGTAGTAAGCACGCTTAGTTAATGTAGGCCCCTCGCTGATGTTTGTGGTTTAACAGCCTGGATCATACCTACCACAGACATCTCTGTCTCTTCACTGGTTAATAAGTTAAACCCCAGCGCAAAGTCGCATGTCTAAATGCAAGATCTGCTTGTCTAGTTTGAATTTGGTTTTAAAGATCTAAAACTCTTCAGTCTGGCGTATCTCTGCCTGTTATCTTGTCCTTCGGCTACCCTGTGACTTTTAAAATAGGGATGATGACTTCAGTAGCTCTTAGCAACTCCGTTGAAAAATTTTGGTGAATGCTATATGCATCGCTTAGTAAGTGTCATCTTGGATTTGACCTCAGTTTTATCACCCTAACATGAAAGGGATAGAGCAAAAGAACTAGTGTCCCTCTGAGCTCGGAAGTTCTGCCTTGTGTTCTACTTCTTCAGAGAATTTGTGTTAGTTTCTACTTTGTATATTTGTGTTTCTGTCCTAGAATGAATGTTCTATCTTAGTTTGAAACATTTCAAAGGTATATATCCCTGCAGTATTCTAAATGACAGCCATTTGGACTACTGGAATGCAAATGACAAAAATCATCCGAAAATCAAAGCATCATGTGACTTTAGCACAGATCAGATGACTGATACACAGTGATTCTGTTAATGGACCTTACAGTCCAGTGAGCAGGATCAGCAGTCTCTCCGTAAGTCATGTGTGCCATACACGCGCTCAGTGGTGACCAAACCTTCTTTTTAACAGATCCCCTTTCTTTTGGGCAGGACAGTTTGAGTGTGCAAAACATCTGAGGGTCAAGTAATAAAAATAAACACTGGTGTGTTGTTCATAAGTCCTGGAGTGATACAGAATAGTTACAACAATATATCTAGTTTAATTATGAAAGGTAGTTGATTGCACTAACTAGATGTAATTATGTGAGATATTTATGATTAGATTGATTTTATATTCCTAAGTTATTGAGGGTGCTTAAAACCCGAAAATCTCTATAATTTTTTGCTGCAATTTTATTTATGTGATTTTGGGGTGTGGGGAATTTTGTTCTGGGCATTGAACCCAGGGCTTCACGTATGTGAAGCAAATGCTTGACCACTGGCCTAAGTCTCCCGCCCTTATTTATGTGATTCTTAAAGTACAGTTGCTTTCTGTAAAGGAAAGTTAGCCCCAGTCCCTGTCTAAACAGTTTGTAACTGTTAGCTGAATCAGGCTTCTCTAAATTTCATACTGGTAATTGTTTATTTTGTGCACTAATGATAAAACGCTGTTTTCATAGAGTGTGTCTCTATGAACTACCTTATCACTACGGGCTTGAGAGAAACTCTCTCAAGCCTTTTAAAACTTGGAAATGTAACTTAAGTTAATGAGCTTTAAATTATGAATAAATGTATATAGACATAGATATTATTTAAACAAGTTAGCAGCATCTCTACCAGCCTTTCTACAAATATTTATATGTATTTGACTCCATGAAACAGTAATAGCATGAGGAGCAGAGAGCAGTCTGACCACATTAAGGGTTGATTAAACTTACTCAGCCGTAGCCTGGTAAGAATCAGGTCCCGTCTAGAAGTGATCAGGCTGCAGACCTGTATTGTGTGAGCCAACGTTAATGTTTACTTCCAGCCTTGAACAGCGGTGCCGTTTGTGACTGCATGTGACTTTTGGTAACTATAGTTTATATCTAAAAGCAGTTCACATTTTATAGAGGTAATTCATGATTATTTCAACAAGGAGGGTGGGTAAATTTAATTGTGTTTAAAGTGCAATTAAGGAAATTTCTAGAATATCATCTCTCCAGTTTAAAAAAAAAAAGTTAAAGGATTTGTAGAATGTTCTAGAATGAAAAAAAAATTTTTTTTTGAACCTGCACTTTTTTAAAAATAAGGTTTATACAGTGATTTTTTTTTTTTTAATTCAAGGTTTGCTATTTTGTGTTAATTTAAATTTTCAAAGAGAAACAGAAGCCTCTTAGGAAAGAAGGATTGCATTGTTATTTCTCCCCTGCTAATTTGAATGTGCAGTTTCACAGCTAAAAGTCTCTGTAAAAAAGTTTTGTTACCAAAAGAAGCCCTTTTCTAGATGGAGAACATTTTCCCAGAATGGAGGAGACATAGACCCACTGTCTACACAGAGCAACAAACAGTACCTGGTGCCTTCTCAGATAACTGCAGAGGAAAAGCAAATATGTTCAAACTCTTTTTTTTTTCCCCCGAGTTCCTCTGTTTCCCTGTGACCTGCCCCACAAAGGGTCACGTGGTTCGCTTCTGCCTTTTCAATTCCATTTAACCAAACCTCACACCATCTCCACCAGAAGTTGTTCACTGAATAGATTTTCTGTTTCATTTATTTCACTTTGTAAAGCCACCTGGGCAAATATTTGGCTGCTTTCTTATGCTTTTAAAATGAATGCAATTACTAGCAATCTTTATATTTTAAAGTTTATAAAGGAAAGAAATGCAGAGCTAAGGACTGAATCTAATTGGAATCTAATTCCCTGTTTGCTACTATAGCAGCACAAGTTATGGAACCTTGTGTAGTTTTCTCTTGTACAAAATGTGGATAATAACCTACCTCACAGCTGTGTGTGAGAAACTGTTTGAAATAGTCCCATATTCGATGTCAGTCTTTCCTTTTTTACTAGGCACCTTTGATACTGATAAAATGCACACCTTGATTTTTAGCTATATGTAATAAGAACATAGTGCTAAGAATGTTTAAGACCACAGTTTCACAAATTACAGTGTTCTTATTGTTGAGACACTTAATTTCTTGGAAACCTCAAATATTTAAATATCAAACCTGTCTTTTGTTTCAATAAATATTATTATTCAGAATGTAGGCTGAAGCTGCCTTAATGTACCAAAACACAGCTTTCTGTCAAGACTGTTCACAAATACCCATAGTTGTACTGTGTGAGTGTTCATTGTGAAGTTGTTAGAAACTAAGAATGACCTTGAAGGATAGTATTTGGATATTGTTTGGGAAGGAATGGTTGTGTGTTTATCATGTTTAACTATTATACAGCGGTTTTTGAGTGTGAAAAAATAAAGCTGAAGATTGGCAGATCCTAGGTTGTGTCTATGATCATAACAATGTATTCATGGATAGTAATTATTCAGTTTGTTTTTCAGGAACACCATGCATTCATACTTAGGCTGTAAGAAAAAGTCCCAAAATGTATTAATGTATGAACTCATTGGCGCAGTGCTAGACTACGTCTCTGTTTGAAAAACACTGTTAAAACATTGAAATTGGGACTACCTTTTACACTTGGTTTCAGGAAAACAGAAGACAACAGACTTGCGGTGAATTTGTTTAAATAACTTTAGATTCTGATTTCAGTTTTATTTGTTATGCATTTTTGTGAGTTAAATGATCGGTGGGAAGAAGCTGTCTTCAGCAACCGTGTAGAAAAGGTTGTTGCATTGCAGAGCATTTCATGTTTATGGTTCTCTAGCTAACGTTTGCACTGTATGGAACCCATTGGCAGCAAACACAAGAGATAAGTGACCTACCCGACTGCGTGTCTGCATTTTCCACAAAATCAAATTAAAGTCTGGTTAATTTGAAAGCTATTCTTGTTCCTGTTCAGTCATTAAGCTAATATTCTGTGTTTTGGCTAACAGTTCCTGAGAAAACTGTTTTAGAGAGAAATTGCTTGTGACCGGTAGGAGATTTTACACCACTGTTATTCACTTTTGTCTTTGTTACTGTACACTGTAGTTTCTACCCTGAACCATGTCTCAGTGTTCTCTTTTTATAACAAATTGCCACAATTTTAAGGACTTAGCACAGATTTATTATTTTATTCTTTGGAAATGTCATGGACATACTTGGTTTTTTTCAAGTGACTAACAAATCTACTACTTAATACTAATAATTTGTTATTATCATTTCTTTCTCTTATTTGTCTTCCCCTTTGCCCGCTCTCTTCCTCCTCTCTTCCTCCCCCCCTTCTTCTCCTCTTTTTTTTTCTTTTCCTGAGATGGGGCTCATGTAACCCAGGTTTACGTCAGACACTGAAGCTGAGGGTGACCTTAAACTGATCCTCCTTGTGCTTACCTCTCACGTGTTGAGATTAGAGGCGTACACCATAGCCCCATTTATGCATGGTGGGTATTAAACCCAGAGTCTCCTGCATACAAGGCAAACAGTCTACCACCCGGGGGAGGTCCTCTTTTCATTTTTTAAATTCAAAAACTTTGTTGACATATACTCATTGTACATAGTGATGGATTCTGTAGATTTTTTTCCCACATAAATATAGCATCTAGTTTGAAGTATTTGCTTTAATTCTTCCCTTCTCCCTCTTCTGCTGTTCCCATTCGGTCCTTCAGTCTTCTATTTTCAAGGCATATGCATTTATATATGCAAGCATATATAATCTCATGTGTCTGTATAAAATCTAGAACCTACATGAGGAAACGTGATAGTTGTCTGAGTCTGACTTATTTTGCTTAAAAGGCCTTGTAGCCCTTTTCCTGAAGATGATACAGTTTTGTTCTTAAAAGTTTATGTGTATGTATGTGTTTATGCCATGTGTGTGCAGGGCCCTGTTGAGGCTAGAAGAGAGCCTCAGATCCCCTGAGCTGTAGTTACAGATGGTTGTGAGCCATCCTGCAAGAGTGCTGGGAATAGAACTCAGGTCCTCTGGAAGAGCAGCAAATACTTTTAACCACGGAACCATCGTTCCAGCCCCCATAATTCTTATGGCTGAATAAAACTGCATTGTAGCTCGGCGGTGGTAACACACCCCTTCAATCCCAGCACTCAGGAGGCAGAAGTAGGCGGATCTCTGAGTTCGAGGCCAGCCTGGACTACAGAGTGAGTTCCAGGACACTCGTGGCTACACAGAAAATATGACACTTGCTTCACATTCACATGTTGACACACTACTGAGCTGATTCCACAATTTGGTTATCGTGAATAGTGCTTCCTAAAAACGGATGACAGGTACCTCTGTGCTGGCTCAGAACCCTTCAGGATTGTATACACAGCCAGCACATAGCTGGGTAATTTTGTAACTTCTTATTTTTAGATTTTTCTAGGAGCTTTCATGCAGGTTTCCATAGTGGCTGCATCACAGTTTCATTTCTGTAAACGGTGTGGAAGGTTCTCGTCCCTGCACCCACTCGTCCTCCCCAGCCTTTGTTGTTACTTCTTTTCTTATAGCAGTTCTGCCTGGGGTGAGATAGAGTATCCTTCTTATTTAATTCACATTTTCCTAATGGCTAAAGATGTTAAACCTTTTAAAAATATTTATTGACCACTTGAATTTTATCCTTTGAGAACTGTCTGTGTAATTATTAGCTCTTTTGAATTGTGCAGATTTGAGATACTCGGCTTTTTAGTTCTCTGTAAGCTCTAGATGCTAATCTTCTGTCAGATG
This sequence comes from Cricetomys ansorgei, assembly GCA_026225945.1. Classification (NCBI taxonomy): domain Eukaryota; kingdom Metazoa; phylum Chordata; class Mammalia; order Rodentia; family Nesomyidae; genus Cricetomys; species Cricetomys ansorgei. The sequence goes on from JAMJFZ010002229.1 coordinate 594,546, forward strand.
TGTAGCTAGCAGTTTCCCTCATTCTGTGAGCTGTCTCTCCACTTGGTTGTTTCTTTTGTTTCGTTTGGTTTTTGGTTTTTTTGTTTTGTTGTTGTTGTGCAGAAGGTTTTTCCTTTTTTGAGATTATAATATAATTACATTAATTCTTCATTCCCTTACTTCCTCTAAACTCATATATCCCTCTGTAGTGGAACATTTGGAAGACGTTTTTTATTCTTTTGGTTTCTTTTAAAAACACAAAATGGTGATTGGACTAGTTTTATGTTCCCCCAGGTGTGGTAGATGGTTATGAGTTGGATTTGGAATGCTTGGTGCAGGTGGCCAAAATGTGGTTAGGTACAGTTGTTTTAGCACTGCTTGTTCTTGGGATTGTGTGCTGCTTGGGTTTATGGGAGCTTTTGCTTAGGGTATCAAAGGTCTGAAGCCCTGAGAGCCAGTATGAGTGTTAGTTGTCAGTTCGTTGGTTGGTTTGTCTGTTATTAGTGTGTTGGTTCTTACTTAAAAGAACAAAGGTCGGAGGGATTGACTTTGCAGATAGTGAGCTGAGACGCTAGTCTGACTCACTGTCAGCTAGTCCTCTCCAAGCTTAGGACAGCCTAAAAAAGGCTAGAAAGATTTCTACCTTTCTCTCATTCTGTATCAAGGCCACCTGCAAAGGCAGTGAACATTTCTTTCCTTCGTTTCTCTCCCCTAAATTGAGGGTAAAAGATTGTAGTTAACAACTACAAGTGGTGCCCAATTGGTATGCCATTTGTAGTTGTTAGGCTTCTGTGGGGGCTCAACAAGGAGGCGAATTCATTGGTACCAAACTCAGCAGAGGGAACCACTGCATAGCAAGCACCATACTCAACAGTGGAACCCCCAGCACCTGAGCTCAAGTATTTTTATTGATTCAGAACTCCGTGTAGATCATTAGCAATCCCCAACATGAATCCAACACCTGCAAATAATACAAAATGCCAACACCTAGGCAGCCCCTCACCCAACAGTGCATAAAACAATTATTTTGTACATAACTAAAAATAAACTACAACATCTCTCCTTGCTGTCTTTTAAATTCATGGCCTCTTTAATTTGTGTGTGTGTGTGTGTGTGTGTGTATTCTTAAATGCATCAGTACAACCAGCTCACCTGAATGTTTCTTGTATGTATGTTTTCAGAACTGACCATTTGCTATGAGATTACCAATTGTGATCTTCTCTGGGGAAGACTGTTTTTCCCCACTCTCAGCATTCCTTAGTTACTTGTAGTTCTTTGTGTGGGGTGAGGTCTCCCACTCCTACCCCCATCCATGTTAGCATGTCTGTTGTTGCCCTTGTTCAGCTTATATTTGGGCAGTCATGCTGATGAGACTTCATGGTTGTCGTTTCTGACATTCCTAGGAGACAATCTCACAGCACACTCCATGTTCCTCTGGTTCTTAGAATCTTCCTCCTCCTCCACAATGATTCTTGGGCGTTAGGTTCAGGAGTTGTATCGTAGATATATCCATTGGAACTAAGTTGTACCATAGGTGTATCCATTGGGGCTAGGCTCTGCTACTGCATTTTGGTTGGTTGTGGTTTTCTAGAATGGTTTCCATCTGTTGCAAAGAGGAATTCTCTTGATGAGGAGTGGGGACTTATTTGTGGGTATAAGATCAAATATTTAGAAGGTACTTAAAGATTATGTTGGTTTCTTAAAGTAGCTGTTGTAGGTTCTTCAAGATCCATGACTTCACTAGTCTGGGTAGTTGGCTACATTTCCAGTACCAGGCATGATCTCCCTCTTGCTGAGTGCGTCTTAAGTCCAATTAGAGAACTATTGGTTACCACCAAGGTGTGGGTACCACTACTGTACCTGTAGGGTTATTATGCCATGCTGGTAGTTGTTGGAGTTCATAAACATCACTGCTAGGTGGGACTATTGGTTTCTTCCCTCTGTTGTGGAACCACCTCTTAACCTGCCTCCTGGACTGCCCCATACCTGCCTTCTGGGTCCATGTCTTATCAGCAAGGGACCAGCATGTATACCTACCACCACCCCTCCCAAATAATACGGCCTGGGCTAGCTCTCTCTCTCCCCTTGTCATTATCTCTATGTGTGTGTGTGTCTCTCTCTCTCAGTCTTTGACTCTCTCTCCTCTCTCTAGTTTTCTGTTCTGTCCTTCTGTCTTCTCCCCATGTCTGTGTTCCCGAGATAATTGCAATGTCTCTCTCTGCTCTTGTACTTCGGGGCTCGGCCTCCTCCCTTCTTTCTCCAATAAACCTTTCCCATAGAATTCTGCTGTGTTCTGGTGTTTTCAATATTTTAATGGTGCTGTGACGTTGTCTCTGTCTCTCACTCCCTTTCCCCCCTGCTTGGAAGTGGACACTTTGTATCTCACCCCACCCCAATAAACCCATTCTTCTCTGGGGCTCTGCCTCCTCCCTTCCTTCTCCAATAAACCTTTCCTATAGAATTCTGTTGCTGCTATGCCTCTCTACCACGAAGACCTCTTACTCCTCTGGAATGGTAAGCCCAAATAAACTTTTCCTTCTATAAGGTGCTTGTGGTCATGATGTTTTATCAGCAACAGAAAAGTAACTGGTACAGAAGTTGGTACCAGGCATGAGATGTTGCTTTGAAGAACTTGGTCATGTTGGGTTTTTTGAAGATTGGCTAAAAATTACCTTAGGCATGATGTGTTTTCACAGCAACAGAAAAGTAACTAATACACTTACTCATGAGCAAAAAGAAATTATGATGGAGTTGAAAATAGAAAAAATAGTTTTATATCTTCTTTGTTTCATATGTCCTTTCGCCCACATTCTGTCCTTCCTCATCACTTAATGCCACCTCTTTGGTCTCCTTTCTGAATTCTATTCTATACCCAAATTTACACACCTGTTTGCACATATACATGTGTGAATTATAATGTAGGTTCCACACATAAGGTAACCAACAAGGTTTGAGTGTCTTCCTTAAATTAGCTGTGTGTTTTTGTGAATTAGGATAATGTGACTTTGTGTAAAAGGATTACTTAGTATATTAAATTTGCATAGATTTGAGCATATTTAACCAATCTTGCATCCCTGAGATGAGGCCACTTGGTCCTGATACATTGGTGTGTTCTTGGATTTGATTTGCAAATTAGTTGTTGTGAATTTTTTTGTTTGTTTGTTTTTGTTTTTTGAGACAGGGGTTTTCTATGTATCAGCCCCAGGTGTCCTGGAACTCACTCTGTAGACTAGGCTGGCCTCAGACTCACGGAGATCTACTTGCCACTACCTCCCAAATACTGGGATTAAAGGTGTGTCCCACCACTTCCTGGCAGTGTGAATTTTTTTTAACTTAAATTTTACATGTGTGGGTGTTCTTTCTTCATGTATATTTATGGACCACTTGCAGGCCTGGTGCCCAAGGAAGCTGGAAGTTATGTCTCTGGAACTGGAGTGACAGATGATTGTGAGCCTCCATGTGGGTGATGAGACTCAAACATGGGTCCTCTAGAAGAGCAGCCAGTAACTTGTAACTACTGAGCTATCTCTCTAGCTCCATTTTGGTGACACAGGTTAAAACACAGAGTTAATAATGTACTACAAAATAATGTACAAAAAAATGTACATATAATAGACATATAAAATCAAATCAAGCTACTAAAATATTAATAAGACAAAACCAAACTTGCAAGTAAACACAAAAAGACATAGGATAAAAACGTGTATTAACCAAGAAAGCAAAACAAGCAAAAAGGGAGCTAACACTTAACCCTTTTCTAGTCTGCAGTGGAAAATGTTCCCGATCCATGTTTGCTTTACAGTAGCTGAGGGTTGTGTTCTTGATTTCCAGTGCTGCCACTGCATGGAATCCAGCTGTGGAAGCTAGAGACAACAGGTGGTTATTCCCATGTGGGTGCTGAGGTGATCTGGCCTTCCGTAGGTGACAGCAGGACTGTGGGCATGGCTGAAGCCTCGGGGAGAGTGCTGACCTCTGGGGTCATGGGAAGTGGAGGAGGAAGCCTTGGCGACACATGCTGACTTCCAGGGCCATAGGCAAGGGTCAAAGCCTTGGGGAGTGTGCCCTGGCTTCTGGAGGGATTAAATGGCCAGAACCTTGGGGTGCTCTTGCTGACTCTGAAATGGTAGGTGGAACCAACGTCTCGGGTAAATTTTCAGGTTTAACAGCTATCCTATTCCCACTGTAGAGAGATTTCCAGATTATAGCACAGGTTCTGGCATGCGTTTGCATTATGATTGGGTTCTGAAATTTTACTTTTTTTCAATAGTGTGTTCTATTTTCATGAGTTGAGATACATTTCTTAGTTTCGGTCATTGTGTTCATATAGAATACAAGAAACTGTTTCAGCTTCTTTTTAGATTTGCTAGGACTTACTTTGTGTGAAAAAATGTGCTCTATTTTTAGGCTGCTGGAAATAATGTGTACTCTGCATTCCGCAGGTGAAATGTTATGCAAATGTCTGTCAAGTTCATTGGAAGCTTACTTGCTGATATGTCTGGATGACTGCTGGTGAGAGCAGGGTTTGAAGAGACCCACCAGTATTTCTAGACGGAGGTCAGCCTATGCCTTTATATTCAGCTGGGTCTGTTTGATGAAATTAGATGCACTGATCTTTGCTGAGCATACGTTTCGAATTGTTCCTGCGATCAAAATGAAGTGTCATTGGTATTGCGACTCAATTCAGTTTTGAGTCTAATGTGTCAGGCACCTACATGGACGTACCTGTACCTGCTTGTTTCTGGTTCCATTTACTTGTGATGCCACGTTAAAGCTTCATTTGTCTTTGCCTGTTGAGGTTCATTTCCAAAGGCAACAAATAGATGAGCCATGTATTTTTCTTTCCTTTTTGAGAAGTCAGTATGTGAGTGCTGTAATTGTATCGTTTTGCCAACACCCCTCTCACCCCCGCTCATGATCTCCTCTTTAATTATTACCCTTGCACACACACACAGCCTACTGAACCTGTTTAGTGTTCTTCCTGTGAATGTGCATTTAGAGCTGATTCCTTGGGGTTGTGTAACTCATCGTGCTCGTTCCTATAGAAGGCTGAGTCCCCCTCTCTCAGCAGCCGTTGATTGCCTGCAGCTCTTCATCTAGGTGTAGGACGTGGTCAAATTTCCCCTATTGAATATTGCAAAGAAGTCTTTTTCTCTTGGTGATCTGTAGCCCTGTTAATCATGAATTCCTTCTGAAACATTGGCACTTCCTCTCAGCCTAACCCAGTCTTTAGAGGAAGTCCTCCACGCAGCTCCAGCCACTTCCCACCAGACTTACACATACTTCGCGAACCATTTGCCTGAATTTCCTCACAGTCCCAAGCTTCAGTGCTACCTTCCTCCGTCCTTTAGCCATTCCGCTCATAATGTGTTTAGTTTTGCTATTTGTGGTAATCTACCCGTTTTCTTCTCTAAGCTTTGAATTCTGTAAATACACTGGGCTCATGTGTTTTAGATGGCACTGTCCTGGCAAGTGCCATCTCTGGACCATGTAAAGGAAGATGGAAGGATATAGAAGCTTAAAAAGAAGTAGAGAGGACGAGGCTGTCAGGAAAAGCTTCCATCGTGCCGCTTTAAGAGCTGAGCAAGATTCTTCGTGTGCGTTTGTGTGAACGAATGCCCTGTGAATGAAGGTGCCCCGGAGGCTAGAGGAGGGTGTTTGCTCTCCTCTCCTCAACTAACAGGTACTGTGAGCTATGACGTATGGGTCCTGGGAACTGAACTTTGGTCCTCTGGAAGATTAGGAAATGAACAAATTTAACAGTTGAAAGCATATGTAGAATTTATTAACATACAGTGCATTTATTAACATACAATGTTATTTACAATTCTGCAATTTCTATTTGCTATCATGTAAATGAAATACATTTGTATACATTTTGGGCATAGACAAACTAATAATTTTCCCTATTTTAGGCAGTATGATGTTTTAGCATGATACAAAATGGATGTATTTTCACATTTTTGTTAAATATACTTAAATACTTCTAAACAATAGTTCTGGTTGAATTCAGAAAAGCCCCCCCGCCTCCCCAGCATACTGTTCCCTTCAATAGTACTTTGCTTCTATTTTACTTTGGTTAAAAAAAAACAAAATAATTCTGGCTCAGGTATTTTAAAGTAACATAGTCATATTATTTACTACTTAGAATTCATATGAAATATAAGAGTGCATAGAGAAATTATATCGGCTCTGTGCTAATATCAGACTGTCACTCACCATCTGCGCAGCTCACTGGTGCCAGAGGGTAAGGTTTCCAACTTGGCCTGCGGTTCATGAGGCAAGTGCTAGAATACCACCACACTCTCACACTCCCACAGGCCAGCAGTAAAACAGATACCGGAAGACTAACTTTTGGGGAGTAACACCAACACTGATATGTTGAGGGTTCTCTTTTGAGTTGACAGAAGTTTCCACGGCCTTTCTCTTTTTGACCCAGGAACAGGAAGTCCTGCGAGGCTGCACTCACACCTTGGGACACATCCTGACGTCCGCACACCTCCCAACGGGTCAGCCCTGATGTCTGGGACAAAAAGGAAAACATGCATGCATCACGGCGTAGGTGGTGATGACCAGTTAGATTACGGAGGGGCTCTGGGTTCGTTTCTTCAGTGTATTCAGGAAGTCTGACGATAACGCCTCCTCTGGTGCAGTCCCAGACAGTGCACTCCAGAGCCAGTTCTCAGATAATCTCAGGAGTCCCTTAGGCTAGCGTGAACAACACTACATTGAGTGCCTGGAGCTCATGACTGGATGGATAGAAAGTTCAACAACTTACTTGAAATGCAGATGCTCAATGAGGACGTATCCATCTGTAGAAACAAAACTGACATTACTAACCTGAGATTGCTGGAGGAAATTGTTTACTTTTGAAGAAAAAGTTCAGCATAAACTCACATTTGCCTTTGGAATTGCGACATATCACTAGGTTTTGCTCAGTGGTGTCGATGACTTCCAGCTGTTCTCCAGGAGTTATTGGCAGATCAAATATTCCGTTTCGTGAATTACTGGAGCATGCTACTGCTCTGTTAATGACCGTGATCTCTTTACCATACTAAAAAACGAGAAATTGCTAGTAAGCACATGCTTGCATAGTTACTGTAACAGAATTAATGAGGGATACAATCTAGTGACCTCAAAATGCAGAATGCTAGGTCCTGACAAAAGTAGTGACGGAGGCATTACAGTGAAGGTCCTTAAGCTAACAGTAAAGCCCAAAATAAAACATTCGTCTAATGTGAACAGGTCCTGGTGGGTAGCAACCAGGCTACCTCCTAACTCAGGTTTACACAGAGCTGTGGAGTTAACTTTCTGTTTGTAGACGAAGCTCCATCCTCACCCTTTCAGAGAACCTGAAAATGGTGGTAGCTGGGTATATGGGAGAAAAACCCACTCTGTGTACAGAGAAGGACAGGCATTTGTGAGGGAACAATCCCTAGTGGGAAATGCAGCTCCTGAACCCGCAGGATCTTTTCTCAGGATGAGCTGGCCTGACATCTACAGGCACTTCACTTCTCATGCACTGACCAGGAAAGCAAAACCTAGGACAGGTGGCTGAGGTCATGGACGTTCCCTTCAGATTAGGATGACCTGTGGCGTCTCCACTCACAGCGTCTTCCTTGCCTGGCTCAGAGCCTCCTGCAGCCCTCAGAAACCCCCCATCAGCCTCTTCCTCCTCTCCCCAGGCCATTGTTTTGTTTACTATGAACCCTCAGAGGTTTCCTAAATAGATCGTTCTCCCACTTACAAATTCTGAAAACTGTTGCTTTAGGTTGAGATCCGCATTTTTTAGCTTGATATTCGAGTCCTTTGTGTCCTGCCATTGCTTTGTAAAGACGCCACGCCTCCCCTCTCTCCAGGAACTGTACTCATGATTGGTCTTTTTTCCCCACCACTTAAAATCTGCCCACAACCTCTCATAACTTTGTGATCGCCATGAACAAATTACTGTTGTAACTGTACTAAATATATTTCTATTTTTTACAAAAGAAGAGGCTAGTGTTCCTCATCTTTGTACCTGAAAGTCCTGTCACTTATGAAGTACACAATACTTTTTTATTTGAGTTGGACTGAAATGGCATATTTTTTTTTCTAAAGGTAACTGGTATTACCAGGTAATTAAAGAGAGACTTGTATACATACAGAGGAGATGAGATTTCTGTTCCACTTGGGACAGTCAAGGGCAAGGGAGAAAGAGCCAGATGGATTACAGGGGCCTTTTCAGAGACTGCTATACTGTTGTTTTGATCTAATTAAATAACTACTTGTAGCTGTAGTCTTCCTTATCAGCTTTGGTCCGAGCAGGTGATATCAGTGGTTAAGGAATTTATGTGTAGCCCTATTTTAGCTCACTTTCAAAACAGTCGGGGATGTTTATGAAGTGTTAGGCAGTGGTTCTCCCTGAGCACGTGGAGGTGAAGATAAGATAACCTCTGTCTCCTCCTAGAAGCTTACAGTTTAGTATCATGAACTGTATCAGAAGTTGGTGTTTAGGTAAGCAGGAGAGCAGTTTCTTTAATCAAAGGTTTGAGCAGGTCTTTCTGGAATGAGAAGATGCCTCAGCTGGCTCTTGATAAGTGGAAACAGCAGATGGAGAAAGTGGCCGGGGTATGTCCCTGCGGAGTAGCCAAGTAGATGCTTGGAGGAAGGAGACGTGAGCAGAGGTCTAGCTCTTTTATGAGCAGTGGGTCGCCAAGGCAGAGAGGGCAGAGACAGAAGGAGGGGAGGAGATTATCAAGAAGCACTTCTGGTGGAGCTCCGACGTAGACAACATGTGCCTCCTCTTTATAGAACTTGTCTCTCTCAATCCAGCACATGGATGTTGTTAAAAATGTTTCCTGAATTGAGGAGTCTCACTCTGGCAGAATATGACATCAGGGAGGACCACTTCAACTCGAGAGCAATAGATTCCTAATGAAAAAATAAGATGCTGCTACACTAATTCATTCGCTAGGCGATCACTCACGTGTGGCATGTCCAGTTTTACACTGGGAACTGAAACATGAAAGGACCTCCTTCCATTCAGCATTGTGCTGAGGGAGTGAGATCTGAACGGAGCCTTGAGCAGCCCTTTAGAGGTTTGCCACATGGAACAGCGGTGTGCAAAGGCATGCCAGTGTAGGAACGTATCAGATTGTTTATTTCAGAGTGGCTAAGACGCGGCCAACTAATGGAGCCACTAGAGCGGAAGTTCCTAATTGCCAACAGCATTAGTTTTCTGTTAATTTTCACTGTCAGGAGAGAACATACCTGAAATCTCTCTCTGAAAAGTTTTTCTTCTTTTTCCATTCTGTTCTTTTCTAAGTTTTGCTTCTTAGTTCTGAAGAAATTTCTGGGGGAAAAGCTGGCAAGAAACAATACGGGTAAGGCTCAGTGTGGCATAACAAAAACCCTAAATTCCTGAGCCCGTATGAAGTCAGCCTATTTCAGGATGAACTCGGGCTTAATTCCGTGTGTATATAATTTTACATTATCCGTCTGTCTACACCCCCCTCTACACAGCGGATTGTCATAGCTACTGAAAAAGGTAACACCAGTTATCTTTCTGTTTAATACATATATGTGTTGTGTGGTTTTTTTCCCAGTGTTTAAGATCAAACCCAGCACCTCATATACACCAAGTGAGCATTCTCCCACACCAAGCAACATCTCTAATGTTTTTGATAGCAAGCATGGCATAAACTCAACTTGATAGAGAACGGCTGAGAGCAGGAGAGCAGTGGGATAAGGGAAATAATATGTTTTATAGAACAGGAGGCGCATTGGTTATTTTCCTTTTTCTATCGGCAGAGCTAGAACACCGTGACTAACGCATCTATAGGAGGAAGTGTTTGGGCTTGTGATTCCTGGGGGATTAGAGTCCATCATGGCAGGAAACTGGCAAGCACGGTGGCAGCAAGTTGAAGGCTCACATCTTGAACAGCAAGCCCCAAGCAGAGAGAACAAGCTAGAAATGACACGGGTTAAACTCTCAAAGCCCACTCCCGGTGACATACTTCCTTCAGTAAGGCCGCCTCTCCTAACGGTACCCAAACAGTGCCACCAACTGGAGCCAACTATGGGGGACACTGTCATAGAACACCATAGTAAGGTGACTGGTTTTTGACAGCATTTAACTATAGATTTGTATGGTTTTAGTGTAAAGAAACAAGATCTGGGATGATGTGCCCTTGAACTGTGAGCCAGAATAAACAGTTTCTGTCCTAAGTTTTATCACAGCAACAGAAACAGTGGGGAATACATGGGCAGAATTAAGAAAATGCAGCAAGATGCAACAAACCCGGGTGAGGCTTTAGCACATAACCTGTACCAGAAGCTGACTCTGGTGACCCCTCCCATGTCTGCCTCCTGCTTTACATGGGAAGTTTGGTCTGGTCTCACCAGTAATCACCCAAGTCCTGTAAGAAGTATATCCTACATTGGGGTATGTCTATCCAAAATTCCAGTCCCTGCCACAATCAGTACAGACTACTGTGGCAAGCAAGCACACAGCATGGTTTAGCAGCCTGAGACCCGAGTTGATACTGGCTGCAAACATGCCTATTTGATACAGGCTACAATGTTCTTGAAGGCTTGAGACTCTTTACCGCCCCTCCCCATCTCTGAACAAGTCTGCATCATACTGCTTATACCTCCCACTATGAATGACCATCAATCTTAGATTGTATTCAGTTATACTCTGTGTATGTCCTGCTACAGAAATGGAAAGTCACATCTGGCCTGAACTCAGGCTTTGGGTACATGTGTGATGGAAAAACCATGTCCCCAAGTAAACTTTGAGGGAGGATCCCCTACTTAGCATTTTATACTTACCCATAACTGGACACAAACATGATGAGAATCAGATGCATTATGGGCTGGGACATGCACAGGGGATAAATGACTATATAACCCAATCTAAGAGAACCATTTAAATACACCTGTGAACAACTGGGCCTCCTCCTTGGACTACATAGGAAGAAGCCTCATGCAGTAACCTGAGGCTCTTGGATGTCTTCTCTCTGAGCTCTGCTCTCTTACCATCTATTCTGACCTATTGTTTTGAGTAAAGCTTCCTTGATACTTGGCAGCATGTGTTGGTTTTTATTCGTTTCTTGAATAGGAAGCCAAGAGCCTGGAAATGTCCATCCCAGACCCTGACCAGTGATAATAATACCTCCATGTCCATTCTTGTAAAAATCCATCTGTATACCAGTTACAGGGATGTCTTTCTGAAATTAACTACACCACTCTCTTGTTCAACACCCTCGAGTGTCTTGAACTACCTACCGCAAAACGCCAGTTCCATTAGCGTCATGCCCAGTTGTCTGCCCATTTCCTCAACATACGGTGTCTCTGGGGGCCAAGCATGCCTTTATATTTGAGTACTTGCCCAAACTTTGTAGTTTTTGATAGAAGAAGCTGTAAGTTAGCTAATACTGAAAATACTTTGTACTTATTGGTAGAATAAGTTGTCCCAGAATCCACTATAAAAGGACCCAATAAATCAATCCATTGCTCTTCATAAAGAATGATAACCTCTCACTCGTTTTCAAATTGAGAATAAGTAAGTCAATTTAAGGAAAAAGTACTAGAAAACTGTTTCTCCAAATGAGGGATGTATATTGATGATAGGTAAAATTCGGTTGGACAAGGGGGTCAGAAACCTTCCTGACGTTAACACTTCTTGGTTTTCTGTTTCGCTGTGCTATGCAAATAAGTATATTTAATGTTTAAAAAAATCAACCTTTCTAGTCTGAAAGCATCTTTCCAAATTGGGAAAAATAAACTTAAGGAAAGGGCTGCCTTTTGCCTCTTTTGAGTTTGGATTTTCTATTGACGGATGTCTGATTTCTTTTGAGATACCCTAGGAAAACCTACAGGTTTTCTGGTACAGTCAAACCACTCACTGACTGTTTACTAAGGACTTCCCCAAGAAAGTCCCACGGATCCTGCCTCATACGCTGGCAACAGGGAAAAGGAGCACGGTGCTAGGCGAGCACTGAGCACGTGCCCTCCCAGCGGCCAGTGACATCTGAGTCACAAGAATGTAGGGTAGCTCCTGAGCTGGTAAAACGTTCCGATCACTTTCTACACTGTAGTCACAACGAAATTGTATTCTAGGAAAGTCAGTCCTAATTGAATCCTGTTTAAGCTCTAGCCTGGAGGGATGCTCCTATGGCCTGGAAGACAAGAAGACTGGAAGGCCTTCATTGTTTGCTTGGGCTACCTCACAGGCTTTCTTGTGATCGTAGGGCAGAGGCTGGGGATGAACGTAAGGCGGTGGGTTTCTGTACTTTTGTCTCTTGTAATCCTCTTAGTGTACTATGAGACAAGAGTTGCTGGTTCCCAGTTGTAGACCAGGAGCCTGAAAATCAAATTTCAGGGCTTGCCTAAGGCTAGACAGCTGGAAGAGGTGGAGATTGCGCAGGGAAGCTGTAAGCATACTGTGTTCTCACCTTTTGGAACCATGGCTGCCTTTTTCCCCCTTTGGCATCAGAAACTTAGCCTTCCAAGTTTTTCTTTCAAGTTTATCTTCCTTTCTGAGGAGAAAAATGTTTTGATCAAGTAAACTAAGATTGAACTAATAAACATTTACAGAATCGCCGATGCTTTCTAGGTCAGTGACCAAAGTAGTTTTAAATACCATCTAGAAATCTGTTTCCGTACTCACAGAAGGGCCCTACGGTGAACATCTTAGGCACCACAAGCAAAACTTTATAGCAAACTATTAGCTCTGCTGTTGTGAGTTCATTTACAAAAGCAAAGCAGCCCACACTGGCCCACAGAATCTGCTGACCGCCCATCTCAGCGGCCCAGATTTGAAGCCAGAAATGAGATTAGCCACCTTGTAACCACACCTATCTTCTTTCCGAATCTCAGATTTTTTGGTCTCTAAAATGTGAATCCTATCAGTAAACTTGAAATTCACCAGTGGCTAAGGATGCGCCTCACTCTGGTGGGAATGGCTAAGATCATGAAAAGTGGGTGCTTGTGGGAGCACAAAGTACATAACCATCATAGAAGTAAGTACGGAGGCTTTTCAAAAAAATTACGAATAGACTTACCACATGGCCAGCTCTAGCACATGGCGCTCTAGCACAGATACCCACGCCACTCCCTAGCCACTGCAGGGATGTTTGCACATCTGTCTCCACTGCGGCTGTCTTCACAATAACAAGGAAGTGGATCCAGCCTAGATACTTCCCCGCAGACGAACGGATAATAAGATGTGCCCGGGGCTGGAGAGACAGCTGAGTGGCTGGGAGCATGTGCCGCCCTTTCCCAGAGCCCCAGTGTAGATCCCACTTCACACCTGCCTGTGACTCCAACTCCGGGGGAGCCACCACCTCGAGTCCCTGGGCCCACACGGACATTCACGTATAAAAATAACTTTAATACAGTGTGGTACATACATACAAGGGAATTCTGGGTGTAAGTAAAAAATGAAATTTGTGGGAAAACAGATCTGGAAAGGATATTAAAGGAGGTGACAAAACCTTACGTTCCCTCTCGTGTGGATCCTACTTTGCGCATTTTACCTGTACGTGTGGAAGTGAGTATAAGTCTAGGTGAAGCCTAACAGTCTAGAAAGAAGGCCACGAGGGCAGAGATGCTGAAGAAGGGGCGGCTCCAAAGGACACGTGAAACATGAAAGCAGGAAAGAGAATGGGGTGGGGGGCTACAAAGGAGAGTGAGAGAGCAGAGGGCAAGAGAGTTGTGAGGGATGTGGGGGACAGAGGGTGGAAGGGAGGTGGGGGAAGATAGGGAACAGAGGATGGGAGGGACAGAGGGCCTACCAGAACACGCTTGTTAGAAAATGCCAGAAATGCTGTAATGGCACCTTGTACACTGGTTTGAAAACCAATACAGCAGGAGGTAGAGAGATGGCACAGGGTTTAAGAGCACTTGTTGCTCTTGCAAGAGGACTGGGGTTCAGTTCTCAGCAACCACATGGCAGCTAACAACCACTTGTAATTCCATTTCCGGGAACCAACAACCTTCTGAGTTCTGCAGGCACCAGGCAAACATATGGTACACACATACATAGGCAAAACACTAATGCACACAAATAACTCTAAAAAACAATAAAATACCAAACTTTGGTGTGCAGCAAAAGAAACTAAACAGTGTTAGCATTCGGGGATCTAGGCATAAAATCGTGCACAGAAAAGTGGGTGTTACAGAAAGGATGGAAACATTTTGAGCATTGTCTATTAGGTTTTCTGTTACACGGTTTACGTAAGACGATTCACTAAGTTTTTATATCGACTACTTGTTAATCCTCTAGTCTCTCTGTTTTCCAGAGAAGCAAAAGGGATGAGCAGACAGCTAGATAAGTTACCATGGAGACAGAAGAGTTAGTGCTATTGAATGTAGGTGCGGATGACTCCAGAGTCTGTAATCTTTCACCATACTGCTACTTTAAAATATCTCTTTCCTAAGTTATTGGGGTGTCCATCACTGATATGAGGGAAAAAATTCCCCTGTCCCAACCATCCAGGTGTCTACAGTGTTGACATGCCTGAACACAAGTAACTGCGGTGGGAAAGCTGTCACCAGACACGTCTGAGAACTGGACGTTTCCATAGACATTAGCCATGATCCCCTTCAGATCATGCAGTCCTGGGGACTGAACTCAGGTCCTGCACATATGAGGCAAGCACTCCAGCACTCACCTATATCCCAAACCTCAAACTGTGTGGCCCAGGTAGGCCTCGAACTTGCTACTCCCCTGCCTCGGTCTCCCTAGTATCAGGGAGTACAGGCTTCTGCCACCAAGCCCACCGTTCCTTCAGATTCTAGTCACAGGGTCCATCAGGATACGGAGGGTTCACCCCTTTCAGGCACTGAAGCTGCAGCCAAGAAGGCTTTTACAAGGCCACGAGGACTTGCTAGGGGTCTCCCAGTCTTTTCTCATCATCTGTTACCTTTGGAGCCTGGAAGAAGGGTCTGGAAATTATTTCTTTTCTAAATGTTGCATGCTCGCTCATTTCCTGTCTCTGCTTTAGTTCCCAGAAGGTAGAACTCTGACACAGTCCAAATGGATCTGCCGCAAGCTCTGCACAGAGCAGGGCTCAGTATGAGTTTGTTCGAGAAATTGTTTAAAAGGAGCTACAGCACGAGAGCAGGGGACAGGCTGGCAAACACCTGCTTTCACATTTATTTTCTTTACGAAGACAATGTATCCCGGATCTTTAAAGTTTGGGGAGCAGCAGGAAGGAAGGAGAAATAGAAAAGGCAGGTACTTTCACATTGCAATCAGGGTAGAAGCAATCATGGAAGAGAACAGAGCCGGGAAACAGACCTTCCTTCAGGTACTGAGACACTTGATGTGACAAAATGGCACTGAAAGTTGATGGGGAAATCATTCCTGCCAGGGACATTTATCTATATAGTAGAAACAGCTGGCTATCACTTCATTGTTGACATAAAGCTCAGTTCAGGTGGCTCTAAGAATTATTTATAAAGGCAATGCTGTTTTTACTTTATTATGTTTTGTTTCTTTAAAGAGTTACTTAAATACTTGAGCACTCTATCTGTACCTGCATATGCACCTGCAGGCCAGGCGAGGGCATCAGGTGCCATTATAGATGCTTGTAAGCAGCATGTGGTTACTGGGAACTGAAATCAGGACTTCTGGAAGAACAGTCAGTGCTCTTAACTGCCAAGCCATCTCTCCAGCCCCCAGTGCTGTGGCTTTTAGACGAGAGTATAGGAGAATGTCATATGAACTAGGAGAAAGAGATCTTTAAAAGATATAGAAAGCAGTAATAAAAAAAATGGTAATTTAAAATATATTAAGAATTTCGAAATTTGATCTTTGGAAGAGGAGAAAAGAATTTGAAAAGGCTAGTCAGCAGTCGGAGAAGACATTGTAGTGACTGACCTGAAGACGGGAAAAAAGTTGCATTCAAAATGAATTGTTTTAAAACCTAAGACTAAGAAAAATATCAGCAACACAACATAAAAGCAATCAAAGATATGAACAGACTCTACAGGACAAAGTCATGGGTGTGAGTAAGCTTGTTAGTAATACGAATTACTACAGCGATGTGATTCTACTTACAGACACACAGAGACAAGAATAACTTCTTTCCGTTCTAGGTGCTAACATGGCAATCAGTGTGAACCCTCATGTGCTGGGCTGGTGCTTGTGAATTTCTATTCCTTGGATGATCTATATTTTCCCTTCCAAGTACACACAGGATACACGGATCTGTGCAAGTACTGATCGCAGGTCAAAATCACTCAGAACTAAATACCTTACCAACAAGAGAATGGATGAATTAGTGTGGCAGACACATCCACACACTGGAGTGTTAATCAGTCAGCAGTAAAAATGAACAAATTGCAGTAGCAAAACAGAGTGGATTGAGTAAAAGCAGAAGTTACAGAACTTGATATAAAGGATTGAAATCGTTTTTACAATGAAACAATCTTTTCACTGTCTGTACCTTGACGGATCCATACTTTTGAACAAGAAAAGCACAAAAGCATGGAAGGCGCTGGCCCTAGGGGCGGCCAGTGAGCTAGGTGAGGGAGTGCACCTGGTGACGAAGCCAGTGTTGGCCATACTCTAGATCTTGGGTGGTAGATACGGGGTGGTTGGTTTTATTGTGCTGTATAACTTGCTTTTACAAATCAGATTTATTTTTACAAGGAAGATGTTTCATTCTTGTAACTCGGTATTATAGCAATCTTGTCTAAATTCAAGGGCCTTCTTCCAATCCCGTGTCATGCCACGTGTGCTTCTGTTATGATTTATATGCCTTATGTTCCAACAAACTTTCTCTTGATTTCTTTATTTTCAGTCTTGCTGTGTAGCCCTCACTGGCCTGGAACTCACTCTGTCGACCAGGCTGGCCTCAAACTCACAGAGATCCGCCTGCCTCCGCCTCCAGAGTGTTGTGTTTAAAAGTGTGCACCATCACACTCTTCCAGACCTTCTTAAACACAGTGATTTCCATATCTATGGTTGTCTACCAACCTGTTGCCCTCTGTTTCTCCTCTCCTCTTCCCCCAGCCTCCACCTGCCAGACTGTTTTCCTGCTGCTGCAGGATCAACGCTGACATTTTAACAGACACTAAAGCTACTGCCTTGAGAGTCCAGGTTATTCTGTGCAGTTTTATAACAAGTCCAATTTAACACACTACACCTTGGTATCCAGCCACATGATTAGATTTGAAAGCCAGATGCATAGGATCACAGAGTTCTGAGACTACAAGCAAACATAGTTAAGAGAATGGATTCTTACAACAGTGAGAATAATGTTCTAATAGAAAGGGGTACCTAACCCAAGTAGATGAAGTCATAGAGGTGAATGATCTACTGTAAGTTAATATCAAACACCTTTCAATTTTTATTGGGACTCAGGAAAAAAAAATCAGACCTTAAAATATAAATTTTGATATAATTTCCATTATGATTATAATTGAAGTCTTGGGGTGTGGATGAAAGAACACACACACACACACACACACTCACACACACACACATGAATATATATATATAAAGAAGTCAAGCTTGGGACATCACATCTGTTAATGTAAGCAGCTTGGAAACCAAAGGCAGAAAGATCCCAAGTTTGAGGCCAGCTTGGGCAACTTGGCAAAACCCTGAATAAAGGAAAATAGCATAACATAAGATAATGTGGACTGTGGAGAGTGCTTGCCACAGTTTGTATCTACTTTCAAATATTCTGGTCCAACACAACCGAATCCCAGTGCATAACTATAGGTTTGTTTTATCATTCACTTATTTGACAAAAACTGGCACAGAGTACATGATCAGTACGTTTTTTTTTTGGATGAATGAATGACGTTGGAACACTTGAAGGTTTGAAATAATGGAGAATTCCGGAGTTCAAGGAACTCCCAGTAGTGTAGCATGTGAGGGCTGAAGCGTGGGCTTCATTCTGAGAATGCTGGGTAACCACGGAATGTTTGAAGTTGGTGGGCTGTGTGGTATGCGACGTGATTATATTTGTAACTTTATTATATTTGAACTTTAGAAAAATAAAACTAAGTGGAAGTAAAATGGCCACTCGGGGACTTTCTCAGGGATCTGTTTAGGTAGTAACGCAGGCAGGGATTGTGTCTGCGTGGTGGGGAAGGAGAAGAGAACCGTTCAAGAGACATTAGAACAGAAAGTTGGGAGGGCAGACTGGGGAACTGAGGAAATGAAGGATAAAGCCTAAGGGCCCTGTTTCTAGTCACTCCACAGAGATGGGAAGAGAAGCTTGATGAGAAAAAATGTGCAGCCTGCACTGTTACACACCTGAGCTCAGCGTGGCCATTGTTACACAGCTGAGCTCAGCGTGGCCATTGTTACACAGCTGAGCTTACTGTGGCCATTGTTACACACCTGAGCTCAGAGTTACCATCGTTACACACCTGAGCTCAGAGTTACCATCGTTACACCCCTTCCGAGATCAGTGTTGCCCTGCAAGCTTACTGAGGCTTCAGATAAAAAATCTGACCCTGAAATGCAAAATTTGATATTTTGGTTATAACTGAAGTCTTGGGTATAGGTCAGAGAACACTAAAAGATACACAGGTGCAAAATCTGGGGGATTACACCTGTAATTCAAGACACTTGGGAATCAAGGCCAGCTTGGACAACTTAGCAAAACTAAACTAAATGGAAGAACATAAAATGGAAGATGAGTGCTTGCCCAGCATACATGAGTGCAGCAGGACATTACAATCCTTTACCCTCCATTAGGGAAGGAGAAAGGAAAGATAGAAATCTTCAGCGCTTTTACAAGCGGCCTTGATATAGAATGAGAGAAAGGTAGAAATCTCCACAGCCTCTTTCAGGCTGTCCTAAGCTGGAAGAGGACGAGCTGACAGTGAGTCAGACTAGCATCTTAGCTCATGGTCTGTAAACGCAATCCCTCCAACCTTTGTCCCTTTAGGAATTAACACACCAATCATGACAACCCAACCAGTGAACCACCAACCAACACCCACCCAGGCTTCAGACTTCTTATACCCTATGCCAAAAATTCCCATAAACCCATGTGGCACCCAATCCCCAAAACAAGCTACAGATGCCAGAACGACTGCATCCAATCAAATTATAGCCACCTGCATCAAGCATTCCAAACCCAACTCGTAAACAGCTCTACCACAGCTGGGTGGGAACACAAACCTGAGCCAAATGCCATTTTGTGTTTTTAAAGAAACCAAAGTAACAAAAATTTTTTCCAAGTGTTCCTCTACACATGAGGCCTTGCACCAATCCTCAGCCCTGCAAAAAGCAAAACCAAGGGGTGTCTGAAGGGAGAATCGAACTGTTATGGGGCATCTTAAGAACATACACTTGGGTCACGGGTGGGACAACCAGAACTCACACACAAAAGCTTAAGAGGAGTGGAGAGGAGGAATGTGAAATTGTTACACGAAACAGTTGCTCTTCAAGGAAGGCATGACCAAAATTTTAAAGCACTGCAGAAAAATCCAAGGACGGTATGATCTTAAGAATGCCTGGGCAGGGGGCGGTGTGGAGGAAGAAGAGGCTGGAGAGATGGCTCAGTGGTTAAGAACAGAGGCTGCTCTTCCAGAGGTCCTGAGTTCAATTTTCAGCCACCACATGGTAGCTCACGACCATCTATAATGGGGTCTGATGCCCGCTTCTGGCATGCAGGTGTACATGCAGATAGAGCACTCATACACATAAAATAAAATAAATCTTTTAAAAACGTCTCTCGGACCTCCGTCTTCCCATTCCCCACCCCTTCCTGCCATTGCTTCTCAATCCCAGAGACCAATCCCTCCTACTCCATCTGTCCAGCCCTGTCCAAAGCCCCAAACCACCTCCATCTTCCCACACCCTACTGTTTATGGCCACTGGAATCTACAATGGAGATTCTGGTGGTTGGGTATGGAGAGCCTGAACAGGCCATCTCCTGTACCTGGCAAGGCTCTCAGTGGTGGTCACCACTGGGGTCACTACCCCAGTCATAAAACCTTCCATGTATAACCTATCCTCCCTACAGGACCCACTAGGAAGGGCAGAACCCCATGGCGAAGGAGAGAACCTGTTCCTGATTCTTCAGGGTAGGCCAGGTGATTCGTAGGTGATGGTTTCTGACAGTGTTCTACTCTACTTATAGATGGGGCCAGATGCCTGGCCCAATCTTCATCAGAGAGGCTTTCTCTGGCCCTGGATAGGTGTGGATGCAGAGCCTTAGGAACCCTGCAGAAGAGGGGGAGGAGGGATTGCAGGGACCAGAGGGATCCAGGACATCAGGAGAATAAGCTCCCCAGAGTCAACTGACCAGCATTCTCAGGGTCCCACGGAGCCTAAGCAGCAGACATAGAACCTGTATGGTCCTCTAGATATGTCTTGTGGTTGTCTGGCGTGGTGTTCTTGCAGAGATCCTAAATCTGGCATGTGTGTGGGACTCTATGACACTTTTGTCTGCCCTTGGGACCCATTTCTTCCTGCTGGGCTGTCTAGTCCACCCTTAATGTAGGAATTAGTGCCTGGCCTTGTTCCATCTTGTTGTATCCAGTGTGAGCAGTAATCCTGGGAGGACTGCTCTCTTTTCTGGGGAGAAATGGGGGTGAGGATGAGTGAGGAGGCCTGGGGAGGGTGGATTTGGGGGAGAGGGGAGACGGGGGAACTGGGAGTAGTATAGGGAGGGGAGGAAGGGTTTTGAGATGCATTTTACAAGAGAAGAAAAAGAAAAAGAATGTCTCTCAGTTTAACAAAGGATTATTAGTGGCTTTACCAAGACCCAGCACAAGTCCAAGTACAGTGGGCAAGAACAGGTGAATGACAATGAGAGGCCACCATGACCAGCTGCTTGGGGGAGATGGGAAGAAGAGAACCAGAAGCTGAGAGGGGCACTGGATCTGCAAATGGTTTCCTTTCCGCAGAGGACAGTGATTTAGTCCTTGAAAACTATCCTTTCCAATGGCCCTTGCTAGCCTGCATTTTGCAGTCTACACAAAAGATTACTAGTTAAATGTGTTGAAATTTTCAAATCTCTAGATTCAAAGATAAGAAACAAAAACAGACCTCGGAGCTCCAGTGCCTTGGTTCCCCTGTGGGATCACCTGTGGGTGCATTTGCTGTGCTCCCTCCGGGAAAGAGGGAGTGGCGCTTCTTTCCAGTCTCTCAGATCTGGCTCTCTGACTGTATTTAACAAAGCACCAGGCAGTGATGGTGCCAGCAGGGATGACCAGTGAAGTAAACTGACTTACTTTGATTCTTTCTCACTTGCGTCCACATCATCATAGATGGTAACATCCTGAGACCCAAGTCCTGGAGCATAGACAGGAGCCAAAAAGATTATTAGGTATGCATTATACCCCCGGCTTCCCAAGTTCTACACAATGACCTAATTATCCAGATGCATCTGCAAGCCTTTTATCTGATTACATAGACAGGCTGGAGCAAAATGAGTCTCTTTGGGGAAGAAATTCAACTGAGGGAATAAAAGGCAGTGAGCTATCTGAATCTCTGACCTGCGTGTGCCGTCACATCAATTTGACTTCATTAAAATGTAAGCTGCCCCATTTTCTGGAGCTGAAAAATGATTTATATTGCTAGAATATTGAGAGGACCTTTCTCCACACCAAGTGAGAGGGGAAATGGGAGTATCTTTGTTGATCCCCTCCCAACACACACACAAAATTGTTTCCAGTGGTTTGAAATAATTGTTCCTTTGTGATGCTATCGTGTTACGTTGAATCCGACTTAGTATATACTAGCAATCAGACGTTTCAAGTTTGTAACATTCACGCTACCATGAAATATAGAATTCCGTGACTTTCAGATGATTCACCATTTGAACAAGTTTGGGACATTTTGATATATTCATATTCATGTTCAATTATTCATAATTACTCAGCTGTACTAATTTTCCTCATTACCTTTAAGCTTTGGATGGGGGTATAAATTCAACATCCCTTATTTTAAGTGCTGTGGGACAGAGAATTTCAAACAGCAAAGCTTTTTGGATTTTGGAGTACTTCCATTTACACAGTGAAATACAGAGAGATGGTACCTTGAATATAGAACTCAGATATAAACTTGAAATTAGTGTTTCATATACACTTAAAACACATATCCTAATGGTAGTTTTACACAATATTTTACTGCGCCTGCTATGTGACACACCTCTTACATGAAGTCAGGTGTAGAATTTTTCAATTATAGTAGCAAAATAGAGTTTCAGATTTTGGAGCAATTTGGTTTATGGATTTGGGGATTAGGGGTACTCCATCTGAATACCTATTCCAACTTGCTTTTTAAGTTTTTTTTTATGATGCTATTTGGGAGAGCTGAAATTTTGTTAGGTCTGTATAGCCTGTGTCATTTAGTTTGGCAGCTTATTTTTGAAATACATGTTTGAATCACTTAGTCACGGTTATGAATGAAAGTAACTATATGGCTAGTGCCCGTGAACAAAAACCAAGGAACAAAAATCACACGGTCCTCATTGATTGACGAATTTCTTGTATTGGACGTGTGCTGTGAGCATCCGATCTGTTGTGTACTGTGATAACGTACACCCTGTTTTATAGCAAAGCAAACAGTGTTCTAGTGATCTATTCGTGATTCAGTTAGTGTATGGACTCTAACGTGTTTATTTTCAATTTATCATGTCTTAATCTGGCTATCAAATCCCTCAGTGATATGTGGATCGATGCAGAGTGTCTAAGCTTCATCGTCAGAGTCTTGGGTGCAAATCACAATCACAAAGTATGGATTCGCGTACTAGAGTTTCCTATAAAGAGAGTAACATCTGCTTACGGAAGTGTCAGAAAAATGTTTCTCATCTCTCCAAAGAGCAGGCAGTACCATTGTTTAAGATACCTTCTTTCATTCTGATACGTCCATTTTCCACCGGGAAAACAGGAAGCACTACCCGTGCTCTTCCCCTGCGCCTTAAAACACCAGTCCTGAAGACAGCCATACTGGTGGGCAACAGCAAGTAAATGTCACTTACCTAAGTCCGGCAATGATGTGGAAAGTCCATTGCTAATGAAGAAAAGATAAGGAACAAGGAAGATAAGGAAGGTCAAGAAACAAAGTCATGCACATAAGCAGATACATCCAAATACCGCCCTGACAGCAGGTCCTGGTCCACATGGCACTTCTAGGCAAGGGTGTGAAGTGAGACTCTCGCAGCTGTGTTCTGATCGGTCTTTCCCCAATCCAAATGATCCATTCATCCTTCTGGACTGCCCGTAACTTACTTTCTGGCTAGGTAGCTCAGGCTGCCCCACAGCCCTGACCTGCATACCACAGAATTCATTTCTATCTGCTAGCCTTGGAAGAAAGACGGGCTACTGAATGAGCATGAGCACTGGTGAGAGAAAACAGTGTACCGATGAATTGATGGGGACTCTGCAGACATTGCAGCCTGTCTCTCTCTCTTTTTAAGCCAAAGGAAGAATTCCACAAAAAAAAAAAAAACCCAGGTCAGGTGGAAATGGAAGGTGGCAAATTGCTAAGTGGGAGGAATGAAGCTCACCTAGATTTGGTTTCTTATTCTCTCACTGCTAAGGAGGTGACATGGAAAGAGATGTGTGGCGGGAAAAAGGAAAGGAAATAAGAAAGGGAAAAAAAGAACCTACGTGTTTGAAGCCTTTAATTTAAACTCGGTACTACAGGTGTCTTTTTAGTAGCCATGTGCCACGCCCTTATGCTGAGTGAGTGAGGTGACTGGTTATAGTTTCTGTCTGAAGGGAGACAGAATATAAAGCAATAACAACAAAATAACGAAGTCTCTTCTGTTGTGGTCAGCACTTCAGTCCCTACACTCTTATTCCACCTGCTTCTTTGGGAGATCTAGCTCCAGAAGACAGCTGGACTTTAAAATCACAAAACTTCAAGGCATTCTAATTGGGAAGAACTTTAGAGGAGACTAGCTTCATTCTATCACAATGCAAGCGATGACCCTGGCAAATTGTTTCCGGGTGCCCTCCCAAAGATCAGATCTGGACCTGTGTGTCTTACCCACACTGTGGAGAAAGAACTGCCTCTGGAGTCTACACAGTCCCCCTCCCCTTGCATCTGTGAGGGAGCCTTGGCTCCAAAAGCACAAACGGAAGAGACCCCTGCCTCTTTCCCTGCTGGTAAACTTGGAACCTCTCCAAAGACCAACAGCTAGTGGAGGTCCCCGAGGGAGGAATGTCCAAGACGTTGGGATACGCAGACCACTGAGCAGAGCAGGTCAGCCTACATCACATATGTTGCTGCTTTCAAGGGAGACAAAGTAAATATGCACAAGAAGACCATTGGAGATTGTGGGGCCAAGATAAATGGAAGGATGTAACCAATAACCGACGAGTGGTGATAATGACAGTAGGGGCCAAGGTCGGCGGCAAACGTTCCACTCTGGACCTTGCTTGCCTATTCTGGTCATTTTTTTCTTTCTCGCTAGTTTCTTAGGGTGCCATGTACTCGGAGCCTTTATAGTAGGTCCTGCTACTCCTGTCACTGGTGCTGGGCATTGAATGGAAAACAGCAGCCCATGTGTCTTCGAGGCCAGGGTTGCCAGTACCCTCCAGGAAGAAAGGCTACGGGGGACAGCCTACCTCACACGTTCTCTTGACTTGGTTTTCTTCGTTCTGAACACACCCTTTTCTTTCCAGAAGAGCTGCCGCAGCCGTCTCAGTGCTGCTCTCCCGTCCACACTGAGCGGGATGAGAAGATAAAGGACACGGCATGAGGGCGCAGGGTTGGGATAGAAAGCTGTTGGTTTATCAAGGACCGGAGACGGCAGCCGTCTCAGTGCTGCTCTCCCGTCCACACTGAGCGGGATGAGAAGATAAAGGACACGGCATGAGGGCGCAGGGTTGGGATAGAAAGCTGTTGGTTTATCAAGGACCGGAGACCGAGCCTCACGCCCCAAACAGGCTCCCTCAAGGAAGCTCAAGGAAAGTTCAGCAGCGAGTAGCCGAGTCTGCTGAGATCCTGGTGTGGACTGTATCTGAGGCAGGCCACGGGAAGAATACCTGCGGCGTGCAGGGACACTCATACGCCATAAACAGTGTGCATTTTTGTAGATTACGAAGCAAAGCCATCCTCTCTGAGGAGAAAATAACTCGGGGAAACACAGACTTCCAAGTGATGCTAGAGATACAGCAGAGGAATGACTGACTCCTGAAACTGCCCACCACTGATTTCCAATACTCTTTGGTAACTGAGTACACAGCAGCGGGGCATGCTTATGGGACCAGCTGATGATGGAATTCTTCTAAATATCCTTTTAGTTTAGGGGGATGGAGACAGAAGGGGGCTCACCCACATAACCAGCCCGGGATCACCGTGCCCTCCATCCCCAGACTCCTCACTGCTGACTATTTTGTCTTCCTTTCCTTGCTCTTTATAATTAAACTTGACCAATGTTGGTAATTTGAACAAATGTGATTCGCAAAACGCTCAAATAAGCCCCAAATCCCAGAGCCTGACTCACAAAGACAAGGGCTAAGTTACAACGATCGCTTTGTCCCCGGGAGAGCAACTATAAAATCAAGGCAAATCCTCTTGTTATTTACTTCCTGTTTCAACTACCACTTAACACGTAATATAAAAGTGCACTACTCTAGAAAATGGACATTTTTCTCCTTTTTTCAAAGGAGAAAGTGATGACTCTTCAATCTTACGACATATAATTGTACACACTGGAGAATGTGCTGCTGCTGTTGACAATGTAGCATGTCAATAGCGGATCCTCACTCCGTGCAACCCTCCCTCAGCGGTGGTGGTGGAGATGGGGCGGTGACTGAAAGCCTAGCTTACTAGATAAACAGGAAACACCATCAGCCTACAAATCCAAGAAAGAGACTCACTCTGTTTTTTGGTTATTATTCTTGGCTTTGTAGATGTCTTCATACATTTCTTCACTATTTTCTTCTGAAATTAAGAAACACACACAAAGATGAATGAATACCTACGAGCTGCCAAGTACTTTCCATTTTAAGTGGTTTTGGTTGAAATATATGCATGCTTTCACGAGCGTGAAGTAAAAATTTATGAACATCGTTAAAGGTTTGCACAAATGAGAATTAGTAGTGTCTTCTGCCTCCGATTCTACGTGGGATCTGACTCATCCACAAAGAAGCCAAGTTTCTCAATGGAACTCTTCCTTTCACCAGCCCTCCTTCCTACGGTGAGTGCGAAGAGCTGTGGTCTTCTGTGCACACGACAACATGCCAACCGGTGGGGAAACAAGGGAAACCCCATGTATACTGACGAATGCCGCCTTTGCACCAGCCTCGCACATGAGCTTAGTACACACAGGTGCTGCTGGTCGGAGCCTGGAAAGAGACTAAAGGAAACAGTATAGGATTCGGGTATAAAGGTAAGGTTTCCAACTTGACCGGAAGATAGTGAGCATTCAAAGTTCTTTAACTTCTCTATACCTCTGTTTTCACATTAAAGGCTGAGTATTAGATTCAATGTTCTCCAAGGTTGTTCTACGTGTCAAATTTCTGGGTCTTAAGGAAGCAGCCTAGAATAGTCTTTGATTAGTCCGTGTGTGTGTGTGTGTGTGTGTGTGTGTGTGTGTGTGTGTGTGTTGGGAATATGTTTTGCGAAGACAGCGTCTATCTCACGCTTCAGTCCAGGCTATCTTGGAGCTCACTATGTAGGTCTGTGAAGAGAGAGCGATCTCACTCTTTAGTCAAGGCTAATCTGGAGCTCACTTATGTAGGTCTAAGCAGGAAATGGGAAGAAGGTAGGAGAAAAGAGGAGAAAGGAAGGAGGTAACCCAAACTCTGAATGTCTAAAAGAATGAAATGGAAACCTGCTCCTTTATAAGTTATTGGAAATTACTACCTTAAAGAAAAAGTTGGAAGAGGTATCTTTTGTAGTGGTTTGAGAGTGACCCCAGAGGCGCATATATTTGAAGGCTTAGTCCCCAGGGAAGGTGGTGGCTAGGGAGAAAGTATAGCTTTGTTGGAGGTATGTCACCTGGAGTGGACTTTGAGGTTTCAAAACTCCACACCAGTCTCCTTCTCTCTCTCTCTCAGCCTCTCCCCACAACCTTCTACCTGCGGATCAGGACGTGAAGTTCTCCGCTACTGCTGCAGTGCCATGCCTCTTTGCTCCCCGTCACGACGATGAAGAACTAAGCATCTAAAACTTTGAGCAACCACCTAGTTAAATGTTTTCTTTTAGAAGAGTTGCCTTGGCTGTGGTGTCTCTTAACGGCAGTAGAACTCAGACACCCTCTATGGCGGGTAATTCTTCTCCCAGAAGCCATGGATTAGCAAACCAAAACACCAATGCCAGATATGGGAGACCTCCCTACAAGCCCTGGGTCAAGGGAACCTCAGGGTTCCCCAGTACAACACGGGCTACTTCTTTGTTTTTGGTTGCCCAACAGAACTTGACAAGACTCTGTTCCTGAAGACACCACACATTTTGATCATAGGACACAGAGAAATCAAGCTAGAGCTGAGATATAAACTTCCACCTCACGGATTAGCTTTCCTAATGCTAGAAGCTGGGTTCTCTGGAAGAACAGCAAGTGCTCTTAACCATTGAGCTGTCTTTCCAGCTTTATTATTATTAACATTACTATTATTATTTTGCTATGTGGTCACGTTCTGGAACTGCCATCTGGAGACTTGAATTTATATCTCCAGATTAGAGCTGCACTCAGCCATCATCAGAGAAGCTTCTTACAGCAGCAGGTAGCTTGAGGAGTAACTCCATAACCCCATAACTGTCCGAAGCACTGAAATCAACTAGCAGTGGAGGGCTTGTCCCTAAGCAAGATGGCTGTATCACCACCTTTCAGCCTTAGGGAGCACCATGGAAGAGAGCTGAAATGCTGTAAGAGATGTTCCCCCAAAGGACACCTTCTGGTCATGACAGAGCAGTCACACAAACCTCAGCTGTGGTCATCAGTATTTCATCAAGGAAAGGGAGAACCTACAGGGCACTCCTCTTCCTTCAGGGACTGCTCGCCAGTTGTCGGGGGAGGGTGTGCCATTTTCTTTCATGGTGGTGCTGACCTTGCTGTAGTAAATAACCACCCACCCACGCTCTGGCAAGAAACTCCGACTCAGTAATTCAAACACGCACGGGAAGGCATGAACATAGTAGGGGGGACTTTTTTGGGGGAGGGGAAGTTCCAGTGGGGGAGGGAAGGGGAGAAAGTGAATGAAAACAATGACAGTTCATCATGTAAATGTCTCAACGTGTCGAGAATAAAAATGAAACGAGGGAGGTGAAGGCTCTTTGAGGTAGCCTGGGAAGGCAAGTGTTCCTTAAAGAGGGGAGGGCACCCGCAAATGCCTGTTGGTTGGCAATTGCAGAGGTGGTCACACCAGGTGGATAAAAATATGCCTAGAACTACGGGTCCAAGGACTCCGAGATTCTTGGCTGCTCTTTGCAGACACCTGTATACACGTGCACATACCCCTAACCGCCACATACGCGTACTTAAAGAGTACTAAGTACTAGGGAGCCCTGGTGGTATTTTAAATAAAAACATACACCACTTATCAGACTTGTGCTTTGAAGACAACACAGGAAGAGCAGTCTCACGTGAAGCCGATTTCTGCCACCAGAACACCATCCCCTCCCCTGAACACATGCCGCAGGACCGCTGCTCTAGCTTACAGTCTCGGCATCCTGTTCTCAATCACTGAAAACGCGTCCATATAAAAAACCGTGGTCGCCGCTCAGCCTCGGAAGCACTCTGCGAGTCCAACCAGCACTTACCGCTGTCCGAGGTGAATGAGCTGGAAAAGTCCCATTTTGATCTGTGGAGATAGATATGGAGACCATTAGCCTACTGCGCCTTCACAGTCTCCTCACAGTCACCCCGGAAGGCCGGAGGACACTTACACATCTTCTCTGGAGCACTCCACGTCATCATAAGTCTTTTCCAAAGAGGAGTCTGACCTCCTGGTGCTTCGACTTGGGGTTTCTTTGGTCACCTCCAAAGCCTCCACATACCCGCCTGTGAGGGAATAGAAAACCCCCCTGAGACAATGTCTTCAGCTATCAGGAACACATCTGCACTCTTCCCTGGCAACAGAGCAACAGCAGGAAAAGGTAGACCCAAGGTGGCAGAGCTGGAATGCCATCTCGGCACCGGGTGATTCGAGCTCATGTGTCCAGTGCTCTGTTTTCAATGGAGATACTATTATGTCAGATTATGGAAAACTCCAGGGGCTGGAGCCTGGTTAGAGGAAGTAGGTCAGTAGGGAGCAACCTTTAAAGCAGCTGATCTCAGCCCTTGGTTGTGTCCACCTTTGGGGGGGTGAATGACCCTTTCACAGGGGTCGCCTAAGACCATCTGCATACCAGATGATGGCATGGTTAGCAGTCACGACAGCGTGAGGAGCTGCAGTAGGAAGGTCACGGCAGTAGGAAGGGTGAAACCACTGCTTTAAAGGCAGTGGGTCTTACGCCTTCTTACCTCTCTGTTTCCTGTCCGCCGCCTCCTCTACATGCTTCTACCACCATGATACTCTGCCCTAAAAGCACCACTTAAAAGTAGCAGGACAAAGGACTAGGGAGTCAAACCTCTAAAACTATGAGCCTCAAACAAACTTTGCTCTCTATCGTCACTGTGCCAAAGAAACTGACAGCACAAGCTGCATGATCTCGGATAAGCCACTTTGTCTCACAGAGCCTGTTACAACTCCCCAAAGTCGGGGTGACAATAACAGTCCCTTCTACATGACTGTCCGAGGATCAAGTGTATATTCATGATGAATGCTAATTCCCCTGCAAACCAAAGCTCTCCCCCAGCTCAGTGACTCTTCCTGTTACTTCTGACCTTCTGTGTTCAAGTCCTTCAGCCCCAGAGATTTTCTCTACCATCCGAATGGGCTTTTCTAGTCTTTTGGTAGATTTTCTTTATAGTCTCTTAAGATCATTGAACACATGTCAGCATGTACTATTAATTATAGAATTAACTAGAAGATAACATGTCAGTCTGAAGCAGCCAGAGGGGTTGTTCACCAGGTAGCCAGCCTGATAAATGCATGTGTTTCTCAGCTGTAAACTTGTCATGACCACAAAACTGTCACCGCACATCAGTTAGCAGCTTCACTGTTAGGCTCTGGGCGACTCAGGGCTATTCTCATTTCAGACATGAACTACTTATCATAAGAAGTGAATCTAAAAATATGCAATAAGCAAAATGACTTGTATCTATTAATTAAATGAGCCAAAATGGGAAGATTGTATCCAATTGCAAAAAGTGCGTGTCCCCAAAGTATTTCAAAGAATGTCAGTTCTCAAAGGAAGGTGGTTTGCCTTTTCTAAAGAAGTTATCAGAATAGTTTCAGCAAAAATAAAGATGCTAAACACATAGTTGGGTACTTTTTCTTTATTTTTAAAAAGTGTATTATTCTACTTTCAGTTTTAAAAATGCATTTATTCTACCGTATGGGTATGAGTGTTTTGCCTGCGTGTGTGTGTGTGTGTGTGTGTGTGTGTGTGTGTGTGCCTGGTGCCTGCAGAGCCAGAGCGGGTGTTAGATCCCCTAGAACTGCAGTTATGGATGATTGCTAACCACCACATGGGTGCTGGGAACCAAACTCAGATCCTCTGAAAGAACAAGTGCTCTTAACCTCTGAGCCATCTCTCCAGGCCCCCCTTTTTTCTTTCTTAATCTTTCTTATTGGCTTATGAATCAGCTCAGAAACACTAGTCACAAATTGCATGTCTTCAGTGGAGGCATTAATCAATTCCAGATAGGCCATGATCCTTCATGCCATTTCCGTTTCGTTGACTGGGCATATTGGATTTCAAACCAATCTTGTGTTTTCTTTTAAAAAATTTGCTATTCTTTAAGCCTGCGCCTTCTCTTAAAAAGTCAACAATACCTTTTCTATCGCTCGGGTGCCTCAGGCCCCTAATGTTGGAGACAGTCTTATCTTTTTCCGTATCTCACCTCTATAAGCCCAAATAAACTCCTTCTTCTTTAATTTGCCTTGGTCCCGGTATTTTATCATGACAACAAAGTAGCTGATACAATACGTATACGTAAAACATCTTAGCCTGGTCTGTGATGTGCCTGCTAAACCTTTCGTTTGTATCATTGGAGAACCACGTCTTAGTTTGTCTAAGTCTTTTCAGGATAAAAGAAATTAATATTTGGGGAAGTATAAATAGAAGCTGAAGGTAAGGCAAGCTTCAGAAGTGACTTTAAGGAAGAATTTGGAGAGGTGAGTAGGACACAATAAGGTAGGAGAGTGGGAACAAAAGCATTCCAGCTAGAAGAAAGAGATCAAGTGAAATTTTAAGGCCATTTAAGCGCAGGTCTGAAATCATTCAACCAAGGGAGAGAGTATTCAGGAGGCAGCTGTGTGGCACAGGGGAAGTCGTGACTCTGAATCCATCTCTGACCATTGCGTTCAGCCTATTGCAGCTGTAAACATCACATCCATGACTTCCAGGGGACTAACGTGCAATGGACACTTCTCCATCCATGCGACATCTCTTCAGTTTCTCTTGATAACATCTGTCTTGTTTTCCTTCCCTGTGATGATGTCTTGTTTGACTGAGAATGGCCCTCATAGCTAATATGTTCAAATACTTGGTC
The DNA here is from genome assembly GCA_026225945.1 of Cricetomys ansorgei. Classification (NCBI taxonomy): domain Eukaryota; kingdom Metazoa; phylum Chordata; class Mammalia; order Rodentia; family Nesomyidae; genus Cricetomys; species Cricetomys ansorgei. Next base: position 626,042 of record JAMJFZ010002229.1, read on the forward strand.
CTCAGCTGGTGGAACTGTTTGGGAAGGATTAGGAGGTGTGATCTTGTTGGAGGAGGTGTGTCACTGGAGTGGGCTTTAAGAGGTTTTAGAAGCCCACACCATTCCCGGTTAGCTCACTCTCTTGTGCCCTGAGTTCATAGGTGGGATGTGAGCTCTCAGCTACTGATCCAGCACCAGGGCTGCCTGCCTGCCTGCTGTCATGTTTCCTGCCGTGACGGTTGTGAGCTCTCACCCTCTGGAACTGTAAGCTCCCTTTAACTCTTTTTTCTCTAAGTTGTCATGGCCGTGGTGTCTCTTCACAACAATAGAAATGTAACTAGAACAGAGAGTATGTTGTTTTGTAGAAATGGTTCTACCCACTCCTAGCTCAATGGGAGTATGACACAGCCTGGCCCAATCAGAGCATCATAGCTTTTTAGTCAGTGATGGCATGTGACCCAGTCAAAATCAACGTAAGAGTCATTTCTTTTATCTTTGGGAAGGTAAAAATTACAAGTTTTCCCTTGGGGCTTCTAACAGGTTAGAATCCTTTCACTCCTTGCTGCCAGACAGCTTGATTGCACAGGAGTTGATTCTGCCTGAAAAGGAGGTGCCTCTGAGAACTGAGGATACTTTGTGCTTGTGACATTAGCTGTGTCCCTGAGTCCACTCATGCCAGAGTTTCTTCCAAGTGAGCCAGCCTCCTTTAAGTATGTGTTTGAACCAAGCCTGATTTAATTGTTATTGCTTATAATTGAGGGTTTTGACTGACAAGGGGAAGAAAATGCAGCTGACATTGGCACCTAGTGATGCTGTATGACATTTCAGTTTGTCAATGGTGAGAGCAGCGGTCAGTAGGTAGACAAGAAAGAAGCAAGACTGTCACGTGACATGCTGTTGGATCCGGTCCTCATGACACTGCTATGAGGTCCATGTTCAGATTTCATTTTTAATGGAGAAACTGAACTCCTGGGACACAAATTGCCCCACAGCTGATAAGTCCACACGGGGAGTAGACTTGAACTCAAGCCTTTCTCTCTAAATCTAGTGCTCTTCCTACTACTCCGAGGAGACAGCCCTTCCAGGCACGGTACTAGGTACATAATGAATGCCCACTCTATACCTGTTAATAAATATGATCTTGGCCATACTTCCCTTTAAAACAGTTTGGTAGTGAAGAGAGTCCAGAGGAAATATAACTTACCCTTATCTTGGGAGTGCCTGGTCAGCGTCACATCCTCAGGAGAGAGCCTGTTCTGAGTGATGTCAATCATGGCTTCCTGGTTTCCGGCTGGCACACTCCATCTGTCCTCACGGACTCTAGTCATCTGGGTTTCTCCTGAAGTCTCTTCGTAGACAACAATCTAAACACACGCGCAGGGAGAACACTGCTGGGGCCGATTGCCAAGGCAGGCCCTTGCTCACGCGTGTTCCATAGCAGGGACACTTCTTAACTATTGCTAGTTGCTGACTTACTAGGCCCTGTATCTTACCCGGAGTACACACCGAGTCCTTCCTTTATTTCCGAATAGCCAGTGGATCCCATGGCCCGTGGGAGTTCCAACTCCAAGTCAGGCTGTTTATTCCATCTCAATCACCATGAAATCCCATCATAAAAAAGTATCATTAACCCTCTTGATAAGGAATGTAGGCAGGTCACATAACGGATGATGATCACATTATTAGTCATCTACTGCGGGAGGGCTTAGCCCTGCCTCCATGTTCTCATCATCTGTGAGGGGGCTGCTGGGTATTCCTCCTTCTGCTCCAGCGTACCTGACATTTGTCTTTCTATCCACTACCTTGTGATCCTACTCACGTCTCCTTTTCCTGATCTATGAGACCCACAGTGAACATAAGACAACATGAGAAGCTCTGGAAGTAGCCCAGGCAGTGGACTGAACGTATGAGACCCTGGTCACAGTGCACAGTCACAAGGAATTAGGCTGTCATCTATTGTGGGGCTGTCCTAGAGCCAAGAGGGAGTTGAAGTGTGCTTTGAACACCAGAATTCTCACCCTGCAAATGGAAGGTGTTTGGTTGCTCTCTTTTCTGACAGATCCTAGCTAGCACTAACAGCTAACAAAGCCCCTTCAATGCTGCCATGTTTTATGACACACAGCACCTGATAAGATCCTGCCTCTCCAAGGAATGTGGTCTGGTTGCTGCTCATCTGAGCACTGTGGCTGAAGGGCCCTGGGATCGGACTTCTCTTGCTATATGACCTTAGAAGGTCTCTTCCTCTGGCCCCTGTGAGACCTCTGCCTATGCAAATGAGGCTTCCTGGGGACTCTTGCTCCAGCCAATGCCAATACGACCACCCAGGTTTGGTTGTGCTCTCCCCACATGCAAGTGGAGCTCCCCTGATGACGTGCCTTAGCCAGTGACTTGTCAGCACATAAGGCACCCCCTTTCCATCCTACCCTACATGTGTAACTCCCCTTGCTTCAGTGAACTGAGCTGTTCATTGAAACTGCCTCCCAGGAAGTCTGTTTCCTACTGGCTCTCAGCTATCGCCCAAGACCTGCTCAGACCCCAGATGGTTCCTGACTATACCTCTCTTTCCCCAAAGCTGAACCATTGGTGTGTAAGGCGTGGTTGCCTCAGAGAAGAATGGAAACCACGGACCCACATGACATGATGTTACTTATGGAAGTAAGTGTTCACAGCTATGAAACAGAGAATGAAGAGATTTATCTCTTTCATTCATCTTTTAAAACGTAGTAGGAGATTGATAGAAGGGGAACTCTGGTGGATTAATCAGAATGAGCAAAGATATGGGTTATTTGGAGAAGCAATGCTGACCTGATAGTACAGGAGGGGTAGGTGGAAGCTGGGATGAGAGCTAAGCTAAAGGAAAAAGGGGAAGAACTAGGAGAGGGGAGCCTGGAGACAAGACTAAACGACAAGCTGGGGTGGGGCTGAGTTACGAATGGCCTTATATGCAAAGCAAGGAGCTTGGGGTTCATGTCTTCACTTTGTAAAGACAAGACACGTGTCAGATTCATTTTTGAGGAAGATCACACGTCCGAACTACACCAGGAGCTCCAGGACACGGGTACCTTGGGAGGACAGTGAGGATGTGCACCCTCTGGATTTTGAAGTTCTAATTCACGTGGCTCTTTTTCCTCCATGGTGTTTCCTTCATCTTTAGTTCTAGGACTGAAATACGAAGATGCCAAGAAAAGTAAGTCTTGCATGTGGATGATAGATTGGATTTTTCTTGAAGATGAAGAACCAGAACCAGATCAACCAGACAGAGGCGAGCATGAGCTTCTGCCTGTTCGAGCCAGTGTGTCAATCCCTGCTTAAAAATCTTTTAGTTCTCCAGTACTGGTAGGATACATCCTCAGTCCTCTTATGGTCTAACACTCTTCTCCCTTCCCAATTCTGTCTCTCTCTGTTCCTTCTCTCCATTTCCCTCCCTCCATGAGAGTGCTGACTCTTATAATTCCCCCCAACCCACCAGCTTATTTGAGCACCTCTCCCTTTTTATTAGCCACTCATTTTTCCAAGCATGCCATTTGCCTCTGACATTGCTAACAAATCCAAGACCTCTTTCGTCTAAGTGACAATACTTGAGAGTCCTCCATTGATAGCCTCAAATAGTCATGCTGCTGTTTCCCTGCCCTTAACACTTCGTTCATCTATTTTGGATCACCGCAAGTTGTCTATGGGTCTGTCTTCAGTTACCCCTCTTTGCTCTGTCAACTAGAGTTTGCTGCATGAGGACAGTATGGGCTAGGATGACAAGAGCAAGGAGGGTCAGACAGGGTCACTGAGATCCTGCTTTGCACCGTATACCTTACAAGGTGTCGGGGAAACAGAACCAGTTCATGCACTGGGAAGATGGCCAGCCCCTAGCAGGAAAATAAGTTCAATCGTGAGTCATCCGTGGTTAGACCATGCTTTCATTTTAGAGATAAAACGTACCTCTGTTCTGGCTGGAGAAAACTCCAAGGCTGAAAGCAAAGAGGAAAACAGTCATTTTTGTGAGTTTACCCAAAGCAGGCTCTGTTTTTGGTGATAGAACATCAGGTGACTTAATCAAATGGGAGGAGAAGTCTCAGGGCACATCAAAGCAGACAAGGGCTGCAGAAAGTTCCATGAACTCTTGTGTGTGGAGCTGAAGCGCAACAGGAAAGAACCCGACATTTCTGCAGGTGCAGAGTGTGTAAGCCACAGCACATATAATGATGTAGGCAGTTTTCTCTGTATCCCTTTCCAGGGAAGAAGAGCTGAAGAAGAGCTTCTGGACCCAGGGAGGGCACAGCATGTGGCATCCGGGTAATTTCAGTTGCCCAAACTGACATAGGTCAGTGTGTGAGCCTTGCTCGGTCTGCGCGCTAACGGCGTGCTCCCTGAGCAAAACCCCACTCTTACAGGGCAGATTTCGTTTCATAAAGATTACATCCCAGTGACTACAACATAACTTGACCTCCCTTCCCCGTAATCACTGGTCCCACATCTGATGTCATTAAGTGTTTGGAATCTAGCCAGGAACCCTGAAGAAAACAGAAAATAAAAATCTGAAAGGCCGCCTCTAAAACTGAGCATCGCAGCTCCTAGAGAGTCCTTAGAGGAGAGCCCTGCAGACCTTCGCTCGATGATAGTGGTTCTTCATGGAATTCTAGCAAATCAGCACCAGTAAGCAAGTCAGACGGACCCTTTTTAAATATTTGATATGTTAATTACCAGCTATTTAATAGCTCGGAGCCTTTGAGTCATTGTTTGCAATGGGAAACAGGGGTACTGACTCCCAGGGTGATCTTGAGGATTGAACGCTGCTGTGTAATTCCTGGTCAAGTAAAGGGCTCACTGCTAGAAAACAACATGTCAGCAGCAGGCAGGCAAGATGACTGCCACAAAAGATGACAACCCCAGAAAAGAGCTCTGAGTCCCGATGCGAGGGAAGTAGGCCTTCTGCACGGATCCGAGGGCATCTCGTGAGCGCATGAACTGTGCGCACACAGCCCTACCGCCAAGACGCCAAAAAAAAAAAAAAAAAAAAAATGGAAATTGGATTCTGTTCACCCAGCCTCAAAATACGAAATGTGCATGCTGAGGGTGGATAGACCCTAAACTGACCCCCCAAAGTGCCCGGGAGGCCCCTCTGTGTCAGACACTGTACCGAGGGCCCACATATGTCACTGCTCTCTGCAGTTTGAAGAAATAAATACTGTTTTCTCACTCACTGAACATCTGCTGTGGCAGACACAGTGGTAAGACATGACAGGAGAGGTGGTTCAGAGAGCCGAGCACTGAGTTGCAGGTACGTCTCAACACACCATTCCCCCAGCGAACGGTCACCCTCACAGTTCCAGACTCGGGTGTTCTATTATCCCTGCTGTACAGGTGAAGATGTTGCCCAACATTCAAGGGGCAATTCTACACGGGGCCCAGCTGGATTGTTACATAGCCTCCAAGCGTCGCACCACAAGGAGCCCAGGAAGTGTGCCTCCGGGCTCTGGTTGATTTCTTAAAAGCATTAAGATATACAAATCTGGATTGCTCTAAAGGACGCTTCTCTCTGAAACAGATGGTTAGTAACGATCAGATGGCACAGACCACAAGGAATGAGGGTCCGGAAATCAGACCATATCCGCCCACTTTAGTACTCCAGTGCCACAAAGAAAGCTCAGAATCCTGTTCACTGGAGCCTGGAAAAGCCTGTTGCAAGTAAGTAGCTTTCTTTTTGCAGAAAAGTGCACTAGACTCACACCCACAGGAGAGTGTTACTCTCAGTCACTTATCAGTAAGAACAGGAGAAGCAATACCTTTTGGAGTTCTTCAATTTCAATTTCATAAGTGGCTAAAATAAACAAAAAAGATATGTCAAGTCAGTTTATCCACTCAGTTCCTACACTATTCAGGATTTACACAATTTCTGTGATTACAGAGTCTGGTTTTCTCACCCTTCAGAGCATCGATCTCAGACTAGGAAAATTCCAAGGTCAAGGTTTGAGTTCTGTGGGAATTTCCAGGGTAAAAGTTATAGACTAGGAAAGCACAAGAAACCATTCTTTAAGTTTCCTGGTTTAGTAAATAGATAGCTACATCCTGCTCAAAAGAAAGCATTGAAAACCGGCGGCCGCGCTCAGGGAACGGCACCAGAGTCCAACTCGAGAGACAAATGCCAGCTCCTGCGCGGAGCGCTGTTTCCTCAACACTGCTGGAAAGAGGAGCCCCGCAGCACAGAAGTATCCTCCGACTTCACGACAGCTCTGCAGATGTCATTTAACGAAATCATGGCTTCCTTAATTATTAACAAACACAAGTAGTGGCATGAATTGGCTTCCAGTTTGAACCTCTCTCCTTGAGGGGTTCAGATGAATTCCCATGAGCCTCAGCCCGTTCCTCTGTGAAGCTTCCCCTCAGGACCTCCAGACAGCGATTAGAAATACTGTCTACAAGACACTGGGCATTGTATGGAAGGGTCAGACACACAGGTTTTGCTTGGCAAACACCTATAAACGTTTTAAACTGGAAGTGTTCGAGCAGGCAGGGCTTCTGTTTTGCTCCTTCTGCTACTGTCCTGAAATCCATCAAAACAATGTCGCATTGCTCAGCTCGTAATTAAACATACTATATACTGACAAAATAAGCACAATCCCTTCCCCCCCTAAAATTTAGCTTTTCTTAGATCTAAAACTCTACATGCATGGTTAATCATGTTGTTCCACTTGGGTAACTACAGATGAACATCTTTAGTGACTTTTAAAGGAAGATATTTTATGAACTTTGTTTTAATTTTCATTTAACACATCCTTTTTTTTTTTTTAAAAAAAAAAAAGGTAATACATTTGTTTATGGGCTGGAGAGATGGCTTAGCAGCTCAGAACACTTGTTCTTGCAGGGGATCTAGGTTCAAGTCCCAGCACTGACACGGTGTCTCAGAACCACCCGCAGCTCCAGTCCAGGGGATCTGACAGCCTCTTCTGACCTCCTCGGGCACCAGGCACACACACTGTGCACAGATATACATGTAGGCAAAACACCCATGTACACAAAGTCAAATAAATCTAAGATAATTTAAATCTGCTTATGGTACAATTTTTGCCACATTCATTCTGAGTTTTGACTCAACTCCACTTTTTAAAAAGATAATCTTTTCTTTTATACACATGTTTGTACTTTTTATAGAATTAGCAAATTATGATCCCATTTGCTTTTCCCTCAGCCTCTGCAGGGAATGCCATCGCATGTCATGTTTTAGAAACAAGCAGGGCTTGCAGATGCCCTGGGGATACTTGCTCCAGCAAATAGGCCAAGATCACACTCGTTCAGCTAATGATCCTCAGAGCTTCAGGGCTCCACTGAATGGAGGTGCTCCAATGGGAAGCTTTGGGATCCAAACTTACTCCAAGGTAAGAATACAAGGCTTGTAAATGAGGAAGAAGGGACAGAGGGAAAGGTTCAGAGGGAAAGGGGAGGGAAGGATGATGTAATTATAATCTCAAAAATAAAAGGTGGGATGGGCTGTACTCCAAAAGAATCATCAAGGGAGTAGGAGTCATAACAAGTTTGACCCACAGCTTTGGAGTCCTCGCTCAGGTTCCACACAAGGACCTGTAACTCTCCTCCTCTGTCCTGGCTTTACCTGGATGACAGCAACAGGGAAATCCCCAGGAGAGTGTCCTCAGCCACCTTCCAACTGTGGCTCGTGGACACGCCCACTTCTCCATGAACTACATCCCATGTGATCCTTGACAAGCGTCTGCTACGTCAGGTGAGAGGACTATCATTAAATATTAAACAGTGCAATAATAAAAAGCAACATTTATATAGCATAGGCAATATGCTCCCTTATTACTATTCAAACTTTTGTGTATGGAAACCTGCACTCAGGGAAGTAAAGAAGCTTGCCCAAAGCCACTCAAGAGGAACATCTTTTCAGCTTAGAACCTAAGGGTCTGAAGTGACTCCGAGGCTCCCCAAGACCCCTCAAGAATCCCGGGCCTTCAGAAGGCACAGTCAGAGAGACACTGGTCTTGGTGACCTTGTTATTGTGTAGTTTCCAGAACAACCTGAATCATGTGACCCAAGATCGAGCTCTGGAACGAGGGCACTGTGTGAGCTCTACACCCCAAGCTGTCAGCTTTGTTTCAAGGGACAGAATTGTTGATGGGACAACAGACACCAACTTCTATATCCTCCCTTCCCAGTCTTCTCCCTGACTCTTCCCTCCTCCCCCACCTTTTAAAAAAGAAATTAGATTCCTCGCTCTTGAGAGAAACATTATTTAAGTTAAATTTTATAAACGGTGTGAGAGTTAGGTTCCTGTTTGCCATGGACACTTATATACTTTACCGCCATTTGTTAAAAGGTTATCTACATTGAGATGCTTTTACATCTTTGTAACAGGGAAAAAAGAAACAGAATTGTTTTGTGTAATTTACACGGTCTGTTTCTGGTTTCTCGGTTTCACTCCTCTAAGCTGTGTCTCTGCCCAAGCGACACGATGTTCATCGCCGAGGTTATCAGTGTTGGAATCGGGTGGCTGATCCTTCCTATGACTTCTTTCTCAAAATTGTCTGCAACTATTTTAAGTCGCTCTGCATTCACACGTGCATTTTAGAATAAGCCTGTCTACAGCCTCAAAACACCTTGCTGGGATTTTTATAGGAACTGCCTTAAGCCCCCGCGCCACTTGGGGAGAACCGATGTGGTTTTTCCCGCTGTCAGTTTTATTCTATTGGGTCTCCTAATCCACAAACTCAGTATGTCTCTTCACTCATTTGGATTAGATTTGATTTATTTAATCCAAATTTTATACTCTAACATTTAAGTCTTATGCATGCTGTGACAAATTTAAGTCTACATATTTTATCTCTTGGGAAGAAAACTTAAAAGGTATTATACTTTTTAAATTTCAGCATCCACGTGTACAATGATAGTACACAAAAACGCGATTGTGTTTATTAGTTCTTGGTCGTGGTGTGGGGCGGCGGGTTTCTGTTATGTTCTTGTAAACCCTTAGGAATTTCTGCAAATTAAGATGCTATCTCTCTTTGCCCTTTTATTTCCTTGTTTGCCTCTCACTGGCTGGAATTCTTAGTTCTGTGCTGAGTGAGGGAAGGTGAGGACATCCTTGCCTTGTTTCAAATTTTGGAGAGAAAATTTACCCTTACCATCGAGGACGGTGTTCTCCAGGCTTCTTGTAACGCCCTTTATCAAAGTGAGGGAGTTCCTCTTCCCTTATTTTTCCAATAATTATTACGTTATGAACAGGGTGGAATTTTGCCGGGTGTCCTTTCTGAATATATTATGTGATTTTGCTGCTTTGGTCTGTTGCTACAAATCAAACACTGTTTGATTTGTAGATAATGAGACAGCTTTGCAAACTGCAGTGGGTTACGCTTGCTGCATACTTTTGTTAATACCACCCACGTTAAGGATCTTCATGGCTACTCTCAGGAAGGACACTGACCTGAGGGGCTTGCTGTGCTACCTGTGTTTAGTTTCAGTATCAGTCTCATGCCGACTTCATGAGATGAACCTACAGTGATGCCTCTATTCTTCTCAAAGATACTGCAAAGTATTGGTGCTAGCTCTTCTTCAAGTGCTTAGAAGCATGTTTCAGTGAAATCACCTGGATGTAGATGCTCTCTGGGGAACTTGTGTGTGGTGTGTGTGCATGTGCGTGCATATTTCTATGTATGTGGACACCCATGTGTGTTGGTGTGAGCATGCATGTATTATGATGTCATGTATGTGGACACCCATGTGTGTTGGTGTGTGCATGCATGTATTATGATGTCATGTATGTGGACACCCATGTGTGTTGGTGTGTGCATGCATGTATTATGATGTCATGTATGTGGACACCCATGTGTGTTGGTGTGTGCATGCATGTATTATGATGTCATGTATGTGGACACCCATGTGTGTTGGTGTGTGCATGTGCATGTGGCGGCCAGAGACTGGTGTTTGGTGTCTCCTTAGCACCTCTTCATTTCACTTTGAGGCAGTTCTCTCACTGCACTCGGAGCTCAGTGTTTGCCCAGGAGCTCCGTCTCTGCCTCCCAGATGCTAGGATCACAGGTAGCAGCTACGGAATCGTGCTATCACGTGTGCCCTGGGATCTTGAACTCCAGCCTCACACTTGCAGGGCAAGCTCTCCATCCTCCAAGCCATGACCTCAGCCCCTCTTTGGGGGGACTTTCTAACTTCTTAAGTTCAGGGTTTTCCTATTATTTTGGGGTGATTTGTGGTAGACCGTGCTTTCAGAGGACTTGGTTCCCTTTTGTCTACGTTGCCGCATTCCTGTCTGTACAGTGCTTTACAATGCTTCCTTATCCCTCAGCGCCCACGGGGTCTGTGAGGCTATTCCTACGTTATTCCCTCCCGAGACTGTTAATTTCCTGTCAGTCTTGTTAGAGATTTGTCAATTCCATTGGTCTGTGTAAGGGGATGGGACACGTCACAGAAATCCTTTTCATCCCAGGCTATATATAGTTCCCCAGCTTTTAAGTCTTACCTAGTCTGCTCCTGTCATCCACACAGATGTGTTCAGGCAGGGAAAGCCACAGCCGCCTCCTCTCCCTCCCACCTGGCTCCCTGCTCTTCCCATCACAGCCGTTTCTTAGTTAGCCCAGGTCTCACTTTCTGATTCTTTGGTCAACATGCCTCGCCTACTCGGGGGCGTTACTCCTGAAGTACAGCAAAGGAGTCTCCAGAAAAGACTAGAGAGAGGCTTGGGTTAGTCATGCCTTCTTTAGGAGCCTCAAATGGTGCCTCTGGAAGGCTCACCTTTGGAATTTGAGCCCAGCTTTTCCTAGTCAATCCGCAGCTTTGCCCTGTAGCATGAGTTGCCCTTCATGTGTGAAAGCATCCATACACTCTCCCCTGAAGCCAGGCTTGCTATGAAGAAGACGGACCAAGGGAGAACCTGACCAGACTGTGGCAAGGCATTCCCGTAAGGGTAGGTTCTGGGTAAGGGAGTCTCAGGGGTTAGGGCTCAGACTGAAGCTTCCCCTTGGCCCCGTGAACCGTTAGTCCGGTAGAAAGATGTGCAGTGAGAATTCTGCCCACGTGGGACTCTAGCCTCTGGAGTCAGAGTGTGGACGGACCAGCAGCATCACATGAATGACGAACTTGTGAGAAATGCAGACTCCATGGCCACACACCAGAGCTGAGGAGCCAGATCTGTCTTTTAAGATTTCCCAGAGATCAGTGCAAACATTCAAATGTGAAAAGCCCTGCCGTGTTCCTATGGCTGGTATTTCACAAACCGCATGGGAGGACCCTGTCTTTTCATAGGTGATACGTTCTATCCTAATTCAAACCTCATCAGGGCATAAGGACATGTGTCTGACTTTTGAGACTTTTAGAACCCAGGCGAGTTCTAAAGATAGGGTGGGAAAGGTATAAAAAACAAAACAAAATGCAAACAATGACAATAACAGCCTCCTACACCTATGGCAGACATCAACAATCAATTGCAGAACTTTCATCCCATGCCCGGATCCACTCTCTAAAGTCTGTCTACATGTTCAAGGCGCTCATCACCGATAGGAGACTTTGCCCAGTAGAGTTTTCTAGTATTCAACTTCTCACTCCTGGAAGAGGAGAGTGAAATGTCAGTATGTCTTCATGTTTCCTAAGTACACATTCCCAGGACAATGACTTCTTTCCTAGAACCTTAGTCTTCTTGTCTGTACAGCAACAAGTGAGCCAGACAACCTGTTCTGGAGTCTCCTTGCAGGGGAGATAAGCTCCCAGAGTGAGATGCAACTTAGATTTACGGAAAGGGCATGGAGCATCTAGACAGGCTGAGCCTACCGCACAGTACCTGGGTCACCTTGTACCCCTCGACCTCTCTGATCTTCAGCCTCCCGTCTCTGGCAGTGTGGGAGACGGAAGGAGTCGATCTACAGGTATCTGTACAGAGGACCTAGCAGATAAATATAGACCGTAGTGAAGGGTCCCTAAGTCCTAGTCTTTGTTCTAGCATTAATACGGCGTTTGCAGAGAACTGGACGATTCTGTCAGTAGGAACTTGCAGTAATGAGTCTCCTCTTCTCGTTCTTTTTCTCCGGGAGTCTCATTTGCAGAAAATGTTCTGAGCTACATCAGAGGCTGGAGGACTTAGCTCTGGACTAAAGAGGTACTATCTAAATCCCCCTTTCTTAATTAGATTGAACACAAGTCCTCGATCTCATGGTGTGTCATCTCTTTCTCCACACACTAAGTAACCGCAAGAACGATAAGAGAAGGGAGAAACACTGAGTCTTGGTGTCTTGACTTTTCCTCTACGCACCTACAAAGGGCAAAGCTGTTAAGACGATTGGAGAGGAAACGAAGTGGCAGAAAGGAGGAGGCGCATAGTAGGAGAGACTTATTAGGGGTCCAGATCAGTGCTGACGCCCACTGGGATGGCAGCACAGAATGAATGTGAGAATCTCAGTGTGCATTAGCTACGGGGAAAACGCCATCTTGGCACATTTTTACTGCACACGGGTTATAATATTAATTGGCTTGCAGACTTACCATCAGCAGTTTCCCCTGCAGCACACAGGTTAATGGAGTCGCCAGAGTGTCTCAGATATGAAATTGTTGTGTCATAATTATGTATTTCTTCCAGCTCGGCACTGAGAAGAATGGAGGAAAAGGAGTTACTTGAAATAACACATTTCTTGACTTAGACCAGGGAAGCAGGTAGGCTAACTGCAGATCTTCACCTTTCCCACTGCTCCTCCGAATCAAATCCCCCAGGCTCACCCTCAGCTCTGTAGCAGATCACCTGCTAACAGCCTCCATTCCCTCCTTGCTCCCATTCCCGTGAGACTAAGCAGATTCTGGAGGAGCACCCTGCTTTCCTCCTTCCCCTTAACACAGCTGCTCCTAGTCCATTCCTGTTCCTAAGTGTCAGCTCCCCATACCTAGAAACATCCTTTATCTAGATCTCTCAGTCGAACCATCTAGCAAGATACCAGAAGAATTTCCTACCAGGGATCACAGCCCTCACACCCTCCTAAGAACCACACCCTCTGGTTCCTAAGAACCAGACAAGGCAACAGAAACCAAGGAACAGAACACCCACCCAACAGATTCAAGACTAGATGTTAGCACTTAGAATTACAGTCCTCCCAAACCTAGCTGCCTAGATGCAAGTATAAAAAAATCAGTAAAGCCAGGACGATATGTCTCCACTACAGCCCAACAACCCGACCACAGTAAGTCCTGAGGATCGCAACATATCTGAAGTACAGAACGAAGACATTAAAATAGCCTTTATGAGTGTGATGGAAGTCCTTAAGGAGGAAATGAATAAGTCCCTTAAAGGCACCTACGAAAACACAAACAACGGAAAGAGGTAAACTAGTGTTAAAATAAACTTATGACGCTTAATGGAGAGTCCAGAGTTGTGATTTCCAATGCTCTTTATTAATCACAAACCATGTCAGATCTCAGGGAACTCTATCCATGGGTGGCTAGGCAGAGTCTTCATCTTTCTTCCCCCAAAAAGACCCTCCGTCCTCCTGCCTTAGCCCTTTTAACTTTTCCCCCACCCCCTCTCTCTTCCAGGCCTTCATTACCACACAATGATACTAGGCTGGGGGTGATCAGAGTCTTTGCTCGTGATCTCCTCGTGACCTGCCCATGACCGGTCACCTTCGTTTGTCTATCTGTTCAGATCTCAAGGGTGTGACCAGGTAGGAAGCCAGGCCTGCGCTGCTGCAAGGCATCTGGCTTCCCAGCTACAAGGTATCAAAACCAAAACAGCACACAATAGTAAAGTATCCCACAACATAAAACAGTTCAAGACCCGAAAGCAGAAAGATAATCAATAAAGAAAACTGAGGGAAATTTGGAAATGAAAAAGGCAGGAATTTGAACAGGAAGCTCAGAGGCAAGCCTCACCGTCAGAATTCAAGAGATAGAATGGAGGATCTCAGGCACCGAATACACAATAGAAGAAATGGATACCTTGGTCAAAGAAAATCTTTTAAAAAAAAAAAATCCTGGTAAAAAAACATCCAGAAAATCTGGAACACTGTGGAAAGACCAAATTTAAGAATAGTAGAAATAGAGGAAGGAGAAGAAACTCAGGTCAAAGGCGCAGAAAATATTTTCAACAAAATCATAAAAAAAAAAATCCCTAACCTAAAGAAGGAGATGCCCATCAAGGTACAAGAAGCACACGGAACACCAGATAGACTGGACCAGAAAAGAAAGTCCCCTCGGCACATTATAATCAAAGCACCACATGTACAGAACAAAGAAAAAATAAACTGCAAGAAAAAAAGACCAGGTAACATACAAAGGCAGACCTATTAGAGCAGTGGTCCTCACCCTTCCTAATGCTTCGACCCTTTACTACAGTTCCTCAGGCTGGGCTGATCCTCCAACCATGAAATGATTTTTGTTGCTGCTCCATAACTGTAATTTTGCTACCATTATAAATTGTAATGTGACTGTCTGATATGCAGATGGTCGTAAGCAACCCCTGCCAAAGGGTCATTCAATCCCCAAAGGGGTCGTGACCCACAGGTTGAGAACTGCTGTATTAGCGTACACCTGACCTTTCAAGGGAAACTCTAAACGCCAGAAGGGCCTGGGAAAAAATGTGCTCCTGACTCTTCTAAAAGACCACAGATGCCAACCGAGACTATTATACCCAGAAAAACTTTCAGTCACAATAGATGGGGAGAAAAAGACTTTCCATGATAAAAACCAAATTAAAACAATTTCTATCTATAAATCCAGCCCTACAGAAGGTCCTAGAAGGAAAACTCCAACCTAAAGGGATTAACATAGCAGAGAACACACAAGGAATAAATAATCCCAGACCAGCAAATCAAAAGAGGGGAAACACACACACACACACACACACACACACACACACACACTACAAAATAACAGGAATCAAACATTGTTCAATGATATCTCTCAACATCAATCCCCAATAAAAAGATAAAAGCTAACAGTATGGATAGGAAAACAGGATCTCATAAAGCCCCCATCCCTAACCCAGAAGCAATCTCCAATTGATAACTTCTTGCAAATGAAAATATAGTTTTCTCTCACGGAATCTCACTGGGGAAACAAGCTACTTTTAAGGGTAGGCTGCAGCCGGGCGGCGGTGGTGGCGCACACCTTTAATCCCAGCACTTGAGAGGCAGAGGCAGGCGAATCTCTGCGAGTTCGAGGCCAGCCTGGTCTACAGAGTGAGTTCCAGGACAACCAGAGTTACAAGAGAGAAACCCTGTCTCAATAAACAAACAAACAAAAAAGGGTAGGCGGTAAGTGGCTGTGGGAAGACTGGGGGGCTGGTGACGTGATCCCTGAGCCGCCCACTTATCATGGGATCTCACATCGCCTTGACTTACTAGGTAGGGACATTAGAAAAGCGTCCACTTTGCAGACTCCCAGTGTCCACCCCCCCAAAGCTAATATTGTCATCATACAACATCTGAGGACTACAGCAGGGACTTCTTGGCTTTGCTATAACCCACAGTGACCCCCCCACCCATGTACTTGTCAAGTGTAGTGATTTGTGGTATTCCTTTGTTCCTTGTCTATAAAAATTTCTTGTAACTAATTCCTCGGGGAATAATGCCCTCTCGGGACAACTTACACCCACAGCCCCCGGCTGTGCCCATTCATATTTGGCTCCGAGTAAACTATCTCTTAGTGGTTTCGAGGTGTGTTGCATTGTAAAGCAAACCTAATATACTTTGGTAGAAATGTTCCCATATCCACAACATCTAAGTTTCCAAAAGAAACAATCCTCACTTGAAGGAAGGTTACCGTCACAACCTGGAAACCACAGGAGGGTGTGAGCTCCCGCTGAACAGTCAGAAGAGGTGAGCCACGGGGAGAGCCAATTCACAACAGCGTGCTTTCAGTATTCAAGAAATTAAGTGACTAACAGTAGCTATCAGGTAAGAAGTGAGAGATCCTGAAAGAAAACTCTACCTATTTAAGCTCAAGAGAAATGAGTTACAGAAATCATAAAGACAGTTCTTTTGTACGTGTGCACGTGTGTTCATGTGTGCGGGTGTGTGCGCACCTGTATGAACCTGCAGGTGGAAGCCAGATGTCACTCTTGGGCAACGTTCCTCAGGTGCCATCTAACTTTGCTTTCTGAGACAGAGAGTCTCACTTGGCCTGGATTGTAACGACTGGGCTAGGCTGGCTGGCAAGAAATTTGCCTGTCTCGAGATTACAAGTGTGTCCCACTATGCTTGGCTATTTTACATGGTTCTAGGGGGGATGAATTAGTCTCCATGCTTACAAGGCAAGCATTTTCTTAACTGATATCCCCAGCCCATAAATATCATTTCTGAGATTAATTTTAAAAAAAATTAATGTGGGGGTTAAGACGGCAAACTAGAAGCTGCCTTTAGGCGACTCAGGTAAGAGTCAGCTTATGAAAGAACAGACTGTTTCAAACAGAGGAAGAGTGTTGGGAATTCCCAGAGGCAATGATAAAACAGTGGAAAAGCAGAACAAAAAGACTGGCAGCTGACCAAAAGACAGACCAAGTAGAACCTGGGGGAGGGGCAGCAGAAGTCCCATCCAAAGGTGACATTTGTCAGACGCCTCCAATCCAGTTGTAGACTTAGGTCAGGCAGCAGTTCCTCTGGCAGGTCGGTCAGCAGCAGAGAGGAAGACTTTGTATGAGAAGGGGGACAGTGGCTGGGTACCGGGGTTTGATTCCCAGCACCTACATGTACACTTACTTCCATCTGTCTTAACTTGAGTCCTAGGGGTTCTGATGCCCTCTTCTGGCCTCTGTGGGCACTGGGCACATAAACGTACACAAACACACATGCAGTCAAAACACTCATACGTTTAAAATTAAATAAAAATAACAAATAAAACTGAGCTATCTTGGATGCCTGAAAACTCAGGGAGCAACCACAAGTTAGGGAGCCCACATTTAACCTGGTAGAGTTACAGAGAGAGCAAGAGAGCAGAAGAGAGAGAGAAAGAGAGAGAGAGAGAAACAATAACTCCGAGCAGTGACTCTCCACCCAGTACTGTGGACGCCTCCCACATCCCCAGTGTACTTGTGACACACCTTCAGCTAGAACATCGCCTCTCCAAAGGTGAGAGAACCTGCCTGGGTCACAGCTATGAAGCTAAGTGTGGTCAGCAGACGTCCCCACGCACAGAGGTGGGAACTACTGAAGTGAAGTCCCCTAGGGCAGGCAGTGCTGGCTCAAGAGAAACTGGAGAGCTCAAACTCAATTCCCCACGCTTGTGTGGCAGGTACTCTAACCACTACCTCCCTAGCCCCTATTAACAGCGTTCAGGGACAGCTTCAGCAAAGAGAAAAAGGGTAAAATTACTATAATTGTCTCACAGAATTTCTTATAAAAAAACAAAATGATTAAACAATAATAATTTTGGAATAATAACTACTTGGAAGAGTTCAAATTTCACTTAAAAAGATTCAACTGAGCCCTGTCTATGAACTCTTGGAAAAATGAATTAATCTGTACTAAAAGTACGTCAAGAACAAATGAAATACATCCCAAGATTACAAAGATGTTTCAACCTCAGAGAATGTACCACCATAATTAATCACAGTTTTAATAGAAAAAAGGATCAACTTTTATTAAATGCAAAAAAAAGTATTTCATAGCGTTAAGCTTTCTTAATGATTGATCTCCAACAAATAGCCATGCGTAATGACAAAGTGCAACAAAGAGTTCATTATCTGTATAAATTCTATCAGGAACTTCAGCAATAGAAAAAGGGTCCATGGAAGATTGGACAGAATCGTTACAGACACCACAGAAAAGTCAATTTGAAGAGCACACAAAATTAAATTCTTAAACTCACAGTAAACAGGGGAATGGGAAGGAGAACAATGTAGTTCACAGCCCTCAGATCAGCACGAAGCCCAGCTTGAAAACGACACCACATTCAGTGGGAAAACTGAGCAACAGCGAATCTTTATATTGTTTGGGGAAGTCCCGGCACAAGCACTGTGGAAGATAATATGTCAAAGTCTTGTAAAGCTGAAGTTGGTTGCTATTACTTAGCAACTCTATTCCTGGGTAAATAAATGGCTGTGAAAAACTCACTTGGATTCCCTTCCATGCAGCACTGTTTCGTATGTGAAAATGTAAAACGGATTAGCTGCTCCCTGGTAAGGAATGCAGGAGCCAAGGCCATCCGTTCATTTGACAGGCTACAACGCAGCAAACAAAATCCACAGGCTAGACGTGCCTGCGTCTACTTAGAAAAACTGCTTTTCTACACAACAGGCTGCGGGAGGTCGGGTAACCTACTATTTGTACGGTAACCTAAAGTTCCGTTTTAATACATACGGGAATTTGTAGTTTCAACATAAGAAAACGCTATGTGGACACTCTCCAAAATCCACGGTGGATGTCGGCCCTGGAGGGGAGAGCACAAGTGTGAAGTGAACCAAGGGCGAGGCCGGGGGAGAAACGACACAGTCCTTCCGCCTCCGCCCAGATGAGGCTGTCACATCTGAGTACTCTTACCTTTCCCTTCTACCTGCATAGTCACATACATCACGGGACTGGGAAAGGCAGACATTTCCCTCGGTGCGTTTCCTCCGTGTAATATAAACACGCTCTATTTATTTCCCCTCATTCGACAATTTGCATATTTTATTGTTTTCTGTTTTTAGAGATTTAAATTATTTTATTTAAATTATTTATTTAAATTATTTATTTTTTGCGTCTGTGTGTGCGTGTGCGTGTGTGTGTTGTAGATGCTTCTGTGTATGGCTGCCTGTGGAGGTCAGAAAAGGGAGTCAGATCTCCTGCAGCTGAAGTTATAGGCAGATGTCAGCTGGCTGTCAAGCGTGCTGTGAACAGTCCTCTGGAAGAGCAGCAAGTGTTCTTGAGCTCTGAGCCATCTCTTTTCTTTCTTGTCTTTATGTGCATATTCTCTAGAATGTTACTAAAGATTCAGGACTAGTTCTATCTTGCTGAAAAAGAAAGATTATGAATTCTAATGCTTTGGCGACTTTTTCTTTCATATTTTTGTTCGTCTCTCCTGCACGACATAATTGAGAGAAGCTTTGCTAAATGAGAGGCTGTGCTGTGCAACTCACGCTCCAGTGGCTCAATGATCTCATCAGATTCATGGTAAATTACCTTATTAATAAGAAACAGTTTTTGGAGGAATTGAAAGAGGATATCTAATCAATTTCTTGCACAAATTTTGTCAGAAATGAATAAGTATCTGAGTTTAGAAGATTATGAAAGATGGTAACCAAATGTTTCCTAAGAAAAAGAAGAGGAGGAGAAGGAAGAAGAGGAACAGGAGAAAGAAGAGGAAGAAGAGGAGGGAGCGGAAGCAGCAGCAGCGGCAGCAGCATCTTTCAGATCAGTTCACAAGGACTACTTTACAGGCCTTCCTTTAGGCAAGAGACATCACGGGTGGCACTTAAACTTCCTTCCTTGCGGTGTAGGAATGGCTTGTTTGTCTTTTCCTAGGACATTGGAGCTAGATCTAAGATCCACCTCAATATTAGAGAGTGTGGATCAATAAAGAGCTTGGATAAGAATTAACTATGACTCAATTTATTTATCTCCACATTTATGAAAAATGCTTCCAGAATGCTAGAACCATGGAGAGGCAGCCAGGCCAGGGGTGTGGCTGCAGACAGATTGGAATTGAACCCTAGCTCTCCTCGAATACTAGTTCAAATGCACACATGCACACAGACACAAATGCACACAGTCAAACACAGACACACACACAGACACACACACACACACACACATAGAGACATGCACACACAAACACACACACACACACAGAGACATGCACACACAGACAGACAGACAGAGAGAATCACACAGACACAAATGCACACAGACACACAAAGAGACAGACAGACATACAGACACACACACAGACACGCAAGCACACAAACAGACACGCAAGCACACAGACACGTGCACACACACACACACACACAATAAAATCTTGATATCTAAACTAGCTAAGATGAATTGCAAAGTGCAAATGTGCTAGACTCACAAAATTATATGATCAAAGGTAGTTTTCTCTCATAATCTATGAGAGCCCTTTCCTTCCACTCAGTAGATTATGGTCAAACACAACAATCCACCAGACAATAAAGCAAACAGTTAGAAAAGACACAGGCTTCAGAATAGGTGTGAGACTTATCAGTCCTGCTTGGCCGTGACCTTGGACAAGGTGTTTGACCCAAGTCTTCTTATCCCTTTACGGATTTAAAAAAAAATATTTGGATTGATTTTAGTTTACGTGTATAAGTGTTTGTCTGTATATGTGTACTGCACATACGCCTGGTAGAGGGCAGAAGAGAATGTCAGACTCTCTGGGCTGGAGTTACAGATGTTGTGGGTCACCACATGGTACTGGGAACTGAACCTGGGTCCTCTGCAAGAAGAAAAAGGGCTCTTAATCACCGAGCATCTCTCCAGCCCCCTTATCTGCTGAGATGATACAGAATATGCTCTGTAGTGTGACACTCAGCACCGAGCCTGCCCCTCCCCACGGAGACCACCTGCTCTTATGAAACTCTCTGCACTTACCACAAGGGCTTCAATTTCTGCTACCATTATAGTTCTCCTGCTAGAACATTTGTACCACATGCACACACACATTGTATAAGTATATGTATCTTTACATATATTTTATGTTCATATCACACATAACTTGCCATTGCTTGTAGCATAACCTAACTAATTGCATTATGACTTCTGCAACAATAAATATAATATCTCTCAACCCTAGACTATTGCTTTATTTATGTATTTATAATCTAATTTTCATAAAATGCAGAGAACTATAATGACCAGGTAAATGTTATTAAAGTACTAGATAAGCTTATAAAATCTACCATCTTCTCTGTCCCAAATTCCAAAATTAATATGGTTAACTATAAAGTTAGCTTGACAAACCTACAAAATTAGGTTGTTAAAACTATGATCATATTCATGAGGACAGGTAAGTACTAGCTAAGGATTATTGATTACTTACTGGATGCTAGTTTTAATCATATGTGTCGCTTTAACTTTATGAAGTAAACGCTATGATTTTTTTTCCATGTGAAGATGACCAAGCTGAGGCATAACTGAATTTCCCAGAGTAGTAAATGCTACAGCAGAGAGCAGGAGCCAAGCCTTTGACTCCAGGATCTGAGTTCTTGAGCAGAACTCTGACACACACTCACGTGAAGCATAAACCAGGAGAAGTCAGCCACAGCATGGGTAGCTCAGACTGCAGTGGAAGCCATCAAATGATGTCATCTCCACGTGCATGGGTTGGCAAATTAATATCGTGAAAGGGATCATCCAACCCAAACCTACTTATAGATTCAATGTGAGCCCAATCAAAACACCCATCTCATTCTTCAAAGATAAAGATATATATATTGGAACCATGAAAAAACCCTGGACAGCCATAATAATCGTGAGCAAAAAAGCACAATGCTGGAGGGGTTTCCATTCCAGATCTGAAGACATGTTACAGAGCCACAGTAATAAAACAGTGCAGTGCTGACACAGAGACGGTCAGGTAGACCAAGCTTGTGTTTGACACACTGGAGAAAAGACAGCGTCTTTGACAGATGATGCTGGGAAACAGGATGTCACTTTGCACAAAAACTAACTTGAAATGGATCAAAGACCTCAGCGTGACCTGAAACTACTACAGGAAAACGTAGGCACCATACCCTACAGCATGTAGATGTAAAGGGGTTTTCTGAATAGAACATCGTTTGCCCAGGAATTAAAGGCCAACAGTCAGCAAGTAGGACTTCATAAAAACTAAAAACCTTCTGCACAGCTAAAGGTGCAACCAAGTGAATGGAGAGGGGGCTCATAGAGGGAGAGAGACTCTCTTCTGGCCATAGAGAATTAATATCCAGAATATATATAGAAATAAAAAAAAACTGTATAAAATGATCCTTTTAAAAAATGGACTACAGAGCTGAACAAGATCTCAAAAGAAGAAATAAAAATGACAAGGAAATACCTTGGCAGACTGCTCTGGCCAGGTAAGCTAACCACAGATCTCTCTACCTTTCCCTCCCTCTGCTCCTCCAAGTCCAGTCCCCCAAATCTTATACCTAGCTCTGGAGTGGACCACCTGCTGTGGCCTTACTTCCCTCTCTGCCCTGGTCTGCAATAGATCACACAGGTCTTCTCCAACCTTCCTTTCTACTGACTATGTTATCTTAGTCCCCAGTTCCAGATGGCATTCCCTGGGAACCCACCTGTCAAGCCTCACAGAGAAGCGAGTCAGCCACGGAAGCAGGCAGGCAAGCTTTATATCTTCACTCCCCATAAACTCTTCCTAATCCAATCCCCCAGTCTCATGCCATGCTCTGTAGCAAACTGCCTGTAGTGGCCTCTCTGCCCCCACCCCAAGCAGATCCTGGTGGAACACCCCCACTATCCTCCCTCCTGTGGACCCTTCCACACCCCTCCTAGCCCATCCCCATTCCTAGGTGTCAGCTCTCAGTGCCGTGAAACACATTTTACCTGGAACCCCCAGTAGCTACACCTAGACCCATCTCTAAAGAATTCCCTATTGGGCAACACACAGCTACCACACTATCCTAACAAGAGAGGGAACAGAAACCAAGGGAAAACACCCAGCCAACAAATACAAGCCCAAATATCAACACCTAGAATTATAATTATCCATAACCCAGATGCCTAGATGCCAGCATAAAAAAAAAAACCAAAAACAGCCAGGACAACATGTCTCCACTAGAGCCAAGCAACCCTACCACACAGCAGGCCCTGAGAATTACAACACAGCTGAAGCACAAGACAAAGACCTTACAGTAGCCTTTAGAAATAGGATAGAGATCCTTACAGAGGAAATGAATCCCTTAAAGAAGTCTATAAAAACCAAAACAAACAGTAAATGAATAAAAAGGAATAAAAAAATAAATGAATAAAAAGTAGAAATAGAATCAGTAAAGAAAGCCCAAACTGAAGGAAATCTGGAGATGAAGCAGTTAGGAACAGGATCAGGAACCTCAGAGGCAAACCTCACCAACAGAATACAAGAAATGGAAGAGAGAAACTCAGACATTGAAGACGGGATAGAAAAAGAAGCATACCTTAGTTGAAGAAAATGTTCAGTGTAAAAAAAAATCCTAGCACAAAACATCCAGGAAATCTGGGACACTATGAAAAACAAACAAACAAACAAAAGCAACAAACAAATCTAAGAATAATAAGAATAAAGCAGTGCTTCCCAGCCTTCCTAACGCTTCAACCCTTGCATACAGTTCCTTGTGTTGTGGGGACCCCCAACCATAAAATTATTTTTGTTGCTACTTCGTAACTGTGGTTTTACCGCCATGCAGATCGTTAGAAATATGTGTTTTCCGATGGTCGTGACCCACAGGTTGAGAAATCCTAGAATCGAGGAAGTAGAAGAAAACCAGGTCAAAGGCACAGAAAATACTTTTAACAAAATCATAAAAGAAAATTTCCCCTACTTAAAGAAGGAGATACCTGTCAAGATACAAGATGCATACAGAACACCAAATAGACTAGACCAGAAAAGAAAGTCCCCTTGGCACATTATAATCAAAACCCTAAAACTACAGAACAAAGAATGAATATTATAAGCTGTAAGAAAAAAAGACCAAGTAGCATATAAAGGCAGACTTAGTAGAATAACACCTGACCTCTCAATGGAGACGCTAAAAGCCAGAAGGGCCTGGACAGATGTGCTACAAACTCTAAGAGACCACAGGTGCCAGCCCAGACTTCTATATGTGGGAAAACTTTCAATTACACTAGGTGAGGAATATTAGATAATCCGTGATAAAACCAAATTTAAGCAGTATCTATTTACAAATCCGGTCCTACAAAAGGTACTGGAAAGAAAACTCCAACCTAAAGAGGTTAACAAACCCAAGAAAACACAAGGACCAGTAGATCAAAAGGAAACGAAACACACACACACACACACACACACACACACACACACACACAACCACCATCACCACCACCATCACCACCACCATCACCACCACCATCATCACCACCACCATTACCATCACCACCACCACCACTACCACCACCATTACCACCACCACCACCACCATTACCATCACCACCATCACCACCACCATCACCACCACCATTACCATCACCACCACCACCACTACCACCACCACCACTACCACCACCACCATTACCACCACTACCACCACCACCACCACCATTACCACCACCACCACCACCACCACCACAACCACAAAATAACATGATTAAAAAATATTCTTCATTGATAACTCTCAACATCAGTGGTGTCAACTCCCCAATAAGATGATGGAGACTAACACCATGGATGTAAATATAGGCTCCGTTCTTCTGCTGCATCTAAGAAATGCACCTTAACATCAAAGACAGACATCACCTCAGGGTAAAAGGACGGGAAAAAGATATTCAGAGGAAATGGCCCTGAGAAGGAAGCTGCTGTAGCAATTTTAATATCTGGCAAAATAGACCAAAACCGATCAGAAGAGATAAGGAAGGATACTATATACTCAAAGGAAAAACTCACCAGGAGGACATTGCAATCTTTAACATCGATGCACCAATACAAGGGCATTCAAGTTTACAAAAGAAACACTACTACAACTTAAATCACAAATTGACTCTCAAATACTGAGAGTGGGAGACTTTAATACCCCACTCTCACCAATAGACAGGTCATCCAGATAAAAAGTAAAACAGAGAAATACTGGAGCTGACATTATAAACCAAATGGACGTAACAGATATTTACAGAACATTTCATCCAAACACAAAAGAATATACCTTCTCAGCACCTCATGGAACTTTCTCCAAAATTGACCACATACTTGGATGCAAAGCGAGTCTTAACAGATAACAAATAGAAACGAAAAATCAATACAAAGAATCAATGAACCAAAGTTGGTTCTTTGAGAAAAATCAATAGGATTGACAAACCCTTAAGCAAATTAATTGAGAGGCAGAGTGAGAAGTTCTAAATTAACAAACTCAGAAATGAAAGGGGGGCATAACGACAGACACCCAGGAAGTCCAGAGAAAGATAAGGACATACAAACCTGACTCTACCACATTGAGAAATCTAAAAGAAACGGATAATTTTCTCCATACATACCACTTATCAAAGTTAAATCAAGATCAGATGAGCAATTTAAACAGACCTATAACCCCAGTGAAACAGCAGCAGTCATTAAAAGCCTCCCAATAAAAATAAAAAGACCAATGTCAGATGGCTTTAGTGCAGAATTCTACTGAACTTTCAAAGAAGACTTAATGCCTATAACTTCTCAAAGTATTCCATAAAATAGAAACAGAAGGAACACTGCCAAATTCATTTTACGAGGCCAGTTACTATGATACCAAAACCACAAAAGATTCAACAACAACAAAAAAAGAATTATAGACCAATTTCCCTTATGAACATAGATGCAAATATTCTCATTAAAATACCTGCAAACTGCATCCAAGAACACATCCAAAAGCTCATCCACCATGATCAAGTAGGCTTCATCCCAGAGATGCAGGGATGGTTCAACATATGTAAACCGATAAATGAAATCTTCCATAAAAATCAACAGAGAGACAAAAGCCACATGATTATTTCATTAGATGTAGTAAAGGCCTTTGACAAAATCCAACACCCCTTCGTGATAAAAGTCCCAGAGAGATACAAGGGAAATACCTCAACATAATAAAGGCAGTTTACTGCAAACCTATAGCTAATATCAACCCAAATGTAGAGAAAGTCAAAAGCAATTCCACTAAAATCAGGAACAAGACAACGCTGTCCATTCTCTGTATTCCTACTTACCATAGCACTTGAGGCATTAGCTAGAACAGCAAGACACCTACAGGAGCTCAAGGGGATACAAAATGAAAGGAAGAAGGCAGAGTATCTTTACTTGCAGACGATGTGGTAATATACAGAAGTGACCCTAAAAATTCCACTGGGAAACTCCTACAGCTGATAAATACTTTCAGCGAAGTAGCTGGATACAAAGTGAACTCACAAATATCAGCAGCCCTCGTACATTACAAGTGACAAACGAGAAAGAAATCAGGAAAACAGCACTTTTCACAATAGCCCCCGATAATATAAAATAGTTTTGGCATCTATAACCAAGCACAGGAAAGTCTTGGATGATAAAAACTTCAAGATGTTGGAGAAAGAAATTGAAGAAGGTATCAGAAGATAGAAAGATATTTGTGGATCAGTAGGAATAACAGCAAGAATGGCCATTCTACCAAAAGCTGTCTACAAATTCGATGTAAGCCCCATAAAATTCCAAGACAATTCTTCATAGATCTTGAAAGGACAATTTTCAGCTTCATAAGGAAACACAGAAAACCAGGATAGCCAACACAATCGCAAATAATAAAAGATCTACTAGAGAGATCACCATCCCCAACCTCAAATTGTATTACAGTGTTATAGTAATAGAAACAGCATGATATTGGCACAGAAATAGACAAATTGATCAATGGAGTAGAACTGAAAGTAGAATTGACCCAGACACAAATCCACACACCTATGGACACATGATTTTACTAACGTCACCAGAAATACACACTGGACAAAGAGAACATCTTCAATAAACGGTGCCGGTCAAACTTTGAGATTCCGTTTTACCCCAGTCAGAATTGCAAAACGTTCAACAAAACAATCAATAGGTAATATGGGGAAAGGGAGACCCTTATTTAGTGTTGTTGGGATTGAACTTGGTGTAACCACCCTGGAAACATGCGTAGAGGATTTTCAAAAAGCTATAAATAAATCTACCACCGAACCTCATTTTACCACTCCTTGGCATATGTCCAAAGGACTTGACATCCCATTCCGCAGATACCCCAGTCAGGCTCGTGAATGTTCTGCTCACAACAGCTGAGAAATGGAAGCAACCTAAGTGCCCTTCAGCGACAAACAGATAGCGAAAATGTGCTACGTGTACACAATGGGATACTATTACGCTGCAGATAAAAGTGAACTCATGAAGTTTGCAGGTATGTAGGTAGAGCTAGAAAAGATCACACTGAGTGAGGCGACACAGACCCAGAAAGAGAGACACTGCGTATCCTCTCTCATAAGTGTTTTCTAGCTCCAGATCTTCAGGGAACATCGTGAAAGATGGAGGGGAAAGAGTCAGAGCGAGAGGAGCAGGGCATCTGCTGTGAGGTTGTATCTCCTGGAAATTACAACGAAGTTATACCCTTCACACCTAAACATTATGGCTGCACAAACAAGACCCGAATAAGGACAACGCCAATAGACACGCTAACGTGAAGGGGGCACCTCACCGGCCCTACCCCTAAACAAAGAATTACTGGTAACTAATGACTGTGGAGAGAGGGAGGATTAGTCTCTCCCAGGGATGAGCCCCCAATTGATTATCCAATGTGAATGGTCAGCCTTGAAATCCTATTCATTCAAGCAACACTGAACCAATTCAGTGGTTGAATCGATATACTTATGCACATACGTAACAATAACAAAGTGAGGCCCTGAAATTGAGAGGGAGCGAGAGGGAGGAATTGGGAGGAAATGGACGGAAGAAAGGGAGGGGACGGGGAGAAAAGGAAGCCATTAAGATAACAGAGCCAAGAGGACCCCAGGGGACTGACCAAACAATTGTCCAAAGCCACATGGAGCCAGTGGTGTCTGCTGCACACACAGAAGCTGAGAACCTCTGCAACTGACCTTCGGTTAAGTCATAAACTCTTATTCACATTCTCCTTATGACAGCTGTTTCCCAGGCTGCTCTCAGGTTGCCAGACTCAAATAATCCCTCTGCTTCTGTGTCAAGAGTAGCTGAGATCACAGGCACAAGGCACAAGATCTGGTTCTTTCTGCATCTGTGTAAGTTGTGTACATGTTACTAATTTAACTCTCTCAGGAGCACTGTGAGGCATTTTGCAGATGTGGCCACCGAGGCTTAGACTGCTGTGATACAGGGGACCCGGGTCTGGAAACCAGGTTGCCTGGCTCATCTGACTCCCGCTCTTACTACAAGCTAGTGAGGGGAGAAATCAGAAGCGCTGATCAATAACAAAGGGGCTTCTGGATGATAGTCTTCAAAAAGTTTGAACCGGCTCCAACTGCCAGACAAGTCGAGTCTTCCGTCAGTCATCTGCACGGGGGGACACGACCGGTGAGTCATCCTCACGCCTAGCGTTATCACCTATGAAATATGACGTAACCTGTCATCAGAGGGACCCAGCAGGGTCAGTGCTGGTCTGTAGGTGACTTTCTGAAAGCTCTCTGTCTTGCCCTTGTGCAGCACCAAAGCGGATCCTCAGAAAAGCAAGGGCAGCTTCCGCAGAGTAAATGGAACAGAGGGCTCGAGCCCTAGGACGCCCACTTAGATAAACTGTGTGCACAGTCCACCTTTCAGAGTGTCTCCCCGAACTATGCTATAACATCCACCCCGCATGTCCTAGAGGGAGGGGATCGAGGCCACCCTCTGAGCTGGGGGCAGGGGTTAATGAAGAGTCAGGCTCTGAGCTGCCCATTGCCGTAGCGTGCTACCTTAGTGGAGACAAACCCTGCTGTTTCAAACCAGCCACAGACCGCTGCGGTTTAGACACAGTGACTCCACTTGTCAGAATTACAGATACTTATCTCCCCTGCTCACAACAAGCCTACAAGGTAGATGGGGTTTCACTAAACCCCGTGGGAGGAAGAAATGGAAGGTTCAGGGATATGGACCATTTCTGATATTACTTAACTAGTACACGGAGTTCAGGAACTCCAAAATCTACGCCTTTATTCCCCTAAAAGGTCTCTTGTCGGTCGTCACAGATGACAGACTAGCTAGCCTACAGCTTCTGGGGGATTCTCTCGTCTCCACCACCCGCCTTGCTGAAGGAGCAGCGGGATTGTGGACGCATACTGCTGTAGCTGGCCTTTACGAAGGTTCTGGAAACCCAGTACTGGCCCTCACTCTCGTGTCACCAGTGTTTTATTGACAAAGCCATCTCCCCAGCCTAGGAAAGAACCTCTTACCTGGGGCATGGTGGTACAGGCCTGCAATATCAGCTCTTAGGAAGTGGGGTGGGAGGAAAAGAAAATGTAGGCTGACTCCCTCTCGTATTTCTAGTGAACTTATAAGGAGCTAAAATGCACCCGGAAAAAAAACAGAATGGCAAATATAGTCTGGGTGCAATTGAGTCTTAGCTGAAGAATACTGAGTCTACTATTCAGCCAGCATTCACTGAACAACTATTACATGCAACACTTGCCCGTGCATGCTCTCCTGCTGCCCATTCTAGTCACGTCAGACTGCCCACAGTTCCTGCAGCCTACTTCCCACCTCCGTATTTCTAGATACACGGGACTCCTCTGGCCGCAGTATCACCAATGGCCTCTTCTCAAACTCCACTTTCCTTAAAAACTTATGAAGGGCTATTCTCTCTGACTCTTCCGTAAGCCACTCTCCACACAGCAGCTAGAATGATCTAGGATGATCTGGAAATATAATGCAGACATGTTTCTAAGAGTCTTTAAAGCCTCTTAGTAATAAATAAAACAGTTCATTTGGCAAAGTGCTTGAGGCACGAAGATGAAGATCCCAGTTCCGACCGCCATCATCCATGTGGGAAACCAGGCACAGTGGCACACACCTGTGATCTCAGCCCCGTGGAGGCAGAGACAGGAGGATCCTGGGGCTTGCTGGCCAGCCAGTCTAGCTGAATAGTGAGCTCCAGGTTCAGTAAGACACCCTGTCTCAAAAACTAAGGTGGACAGAAAGTGAGGAATACCTGTACTGTTGGTGTGTGTGCCCCCACATGTGCATATACACGTGTACACATGTATGTAACTTTAAACTCTCCACTTCAGCTCATTCCTGGGCACATATCCAGGGTGACCATTTTCCCCCTACCTGTCAACTTTTAACCATACAGGTCTCCTTTCTACTCTGCAAGGACACCATGTTTGCTGTTAACCTGCAGGCTTTGAAAAGCTGCCCTGAAACTGGGATGGTTTCTGCACGGCCAGTTCCTCTCCACATCAGATCTCACCATTTTGCCTCCCCAGCTACCTTTTCTAGCAGCCCCTCCCCACCTAGGCCTATATACTATTATACTGTATGCCTGTTAATCATGGCCATAACCCATAAATTATTTTCTGACTTTTAAAGCTAGTTTAACTTGATCTCTCTTGCTATGGGATTGTGAGACACCTTGTGTCGTGGCTGGGTCCTCAGTACCTAAATCAGTATTTGGAACGCTGACGACCGCCAGTTGACAACTGCACGGCTTTCTGGGGTTCACAGAATCAGAGACTCAGTATACCTCATCAAAAATTCGTGGGAACAGAACTGTTTCAGATTTTAGTGTTTCTCGGATGTTTTGAGAATTCGCATAAATTTTACCAGCCGGGTATCCTTAATCTGATAATTCAAATTCAGAAATTCTCTAAAACCTGAAGGTTTGGGGGCACTGTGTCAATGCTCCAAGACACATGGCATCATTTCAGACATCCCCAGGTAGTGGAAGATAGGTCGCACCATTGCATTTTCCTACTTGGCTCCTGTCCCCACTGCTCTAGAACACGGAGATGAGCATTGCAAGGTGCCTGCACGCAGGAGTCTCCTGGTCTGAACGACACGGGAGTTAAATGAGCATTAGGGACAGAAAGCCTCCTTTCTTCTGTCTATGAACTCAGTATCTTGGAAGAGGAAGGAACCTGACCTGGAGGCCGGAGAGTTGACGTTGGTGCTTTTGACTCTGCCTTGTAGTACGCCATTATTGGCTTATTTGCCTTTCTTCCTGCTAAAACAATTATTCTGCATGAGGGCAGAGTCTAAATGATGGCTGGCATGTACTTGGGTTTGAGAATTACTGAACTGTCCAGTTAATAAAAAGGAATCATGTCTGATGAGCAGGAGCCAGCAGGAGAGGACATGAGAGAAGACCCTTCCACACAGAGGAGGAGGCTAGCATTTCTGCAGAGCTGCAGAAGCCTGCTTGGGTAGTCACCAATGAGCCACTCAGTAGGCTGCAAGGCAGCCAAGGGAGAAGGAGCTAGGACAGAAGCCTGGGGAAGCCATGGCCAGAACACGCAAAGGACCTCTCGGGCTCCGGCAAAGAGTTTAGTTTTTTTTTAAAATTGTGATTCTAAATTCAAGATGGATGGCAAATATCTGATGAATAACTTAATGGTGTATTTAATTCACAGAGCAATGAGTCCACAAAGAAATAGGGAGGAGAGGAACATGTCGTCCATGAAATCTAAAAGAATAAGAATAAATGTCTTGGCGATCCACTTGCTGGGGGCTCTAGACTGTAGGGAAGAAAAAAGGCTTCGTGTGAGCCCATTTTCACATGGTGCCCAAGCAGAAGCAAAGAACTCAGCTTGTCTCGTTCACTTAGCTTGAACAACAGAAGGATAAGATACCGAATATGCAAATCAATGCAAGAGATGTAGAAACGAAGTCTACCGTCATTTGCCTACGAGTTAGGGGAAGGTATACCATTTAGCTCAGCAAAGCATCTTTCTTCCATTCAGTTTATCTGACATTCCACCGGTCCATCGTTTAGCCATTAAATAATTATTCACAGATCCCTAATAGGGACTGGAATATAGAGGTGAAAAGCACAGATGGTTATTTTTTTCATGGTTTGTAGTCCCTCCCAGACCCTTCCCGTTGGAAAGTCTGAGAGGGTACAGCGCAGTTGATCATCCTCAGTTTTGAGTCCATATTCCGAGGAACCTGTGTTACTGGAACAAATCAAGAAACGTCACCCACCATCCTTGACATCTCATCTATGAAACAAGACTAAATAATTCCCTCCTCACGTGACTCCAACAGCTATTAAAAAGTCTAAGCAATGCCAGGCACATGGCCATACTTAAAAATGAGCTTCCAGTCAATCTTACTGAATAGACTTATGTACAAAAATAGGCTGAAGCCTGCAGATTGGCTGTTTTCTTCAGTTTGGGCATCTTCCAGCTTATCACCTGAATGCCATTGACAAAAGGTGAACCGGATGTGGCTCCAAAGCCTTCCGGAGCTTAGCTCTGCCCTGCTCTGAGGCAAAGCTCTAAGAGAATCCTAAGGGCTTCTTTTCCTCTGGGCTTCTTTTGTCTTGAAGAGGAGCCACGGGGGCCCTCTGTGCCTGTGCTCTGGAGCTGCGCTGACCAGGACAGACTCCAGCATTCCTGATCCAGCTGCATGGTCATAAACTGTTTGACCTGACTCTCCAGGCCGGATATCTAGGAGCCACTAGAAGTCGCTTCTGTTTCAGGGTGACTGTGGCTAGGAGCTTCCAAATGGGAGACATGGTGTGAGTTACAGGGCTTTGTGACTGGAAAATAACAGTAGAAACCATGGGTGAGCTTTTCAAAGGAGGGATTCTGAAAACATGAAATAAGAGAAGCATTCTAGTACATCCATTGCTCCTGACACCACTGGCCCTGTGAAGAGGAGGACACGGTGGCTGTGGCGTGTCCCCTGAAGTCCAGTTACAAAGGATGAGAAGCTTTTGAAGTGACTTAAACTGAAGCCCATCAGAATGCTCCGGCTCTAAAACTCTATGGGATACAGATTTCAAAAAAATCCTCCACCTTTGCTCCTTCCCAACCCCAAGCACTCCAATCGAGCAGACTCGGGTTTCCAGGTGCTCTGTGCCCCCAAATATCAGGACAGGACAGGGAGCTTCCTTGGCAGGTGGACACTCAGATTAATGTACCATTTGATTTCCGGCAGTGCAGCTTCTCAGGGAAGAAACTAAGTAATTAAAAACCCGGCCTTGAGAGGTCTGCCACACCGACAAAGGCACATTCGCGTGTTTGTGTTATTCTTGCTACAAAGTAGAAATGATCCAAGGAGCTTCCGGAAGAATCGTTCTTGTCTTGGGCTGAGCAAGGGCCATGTGCCAATGGCTCCTCTGTGTTAACAGCCAGCATGAGGGGAGCAGGAAATAACTAGGAGTCATCCCAGATGCCTGCCTGCCCCCACCCCACTCCCCACACCCAGGCCAGCCATGGCTGTTGATTTTTCCCTCCAGTATAGAGCAAGTAGTTTCTTTCATCTCATGTCTATCCAGGTCCAGGTCTGGTTCCTTAACCTGAGACTCAGGTTTCTCACCATAAAAAGGGAAATCAACAGTACAGGAATGGGACACAGAAAAAAGACGCTGAGAATGTTGCTACTTTTCTTGTTTTGATGACTTCTTGGGCTATCTTCTTGTTTCCTCCCTAACTGTATTATTTATACAACATTAATAGTGAACTTTACAAAACAAATGTCCGCTCATATCACTCCTTAGCTTGAAAGCCTTCCATGGCTTTCCAGTACGTTTAGGGAAAATGCCAAATCCTCTGACTCAGGAGATTCTCCTGCCCCGTCCTGGGCTGTAGCCATGATCACTCCCTGTCTGGTTCTTTAAACACATGGAGGAGGGGTCTTCTTTGAGACTCTGCAAATTTGTTCCCTCTCTTGGTGTGGTGTTTTCCTAGACCTTTCTGTTAGTGGACAGGGTTCCAGGTGTCAAGTTGAATGTCATCTCCCATGAGAGGTCTTTCTTGACCAATTTAAACTCCTTTGGTCCTCTCAATTCCCGGCTTTATGCTAATATTCTCTAAAAGCTGCTCTCTAGAGCTGCTCTCATCACTGTTTTAACCTTCTCCCCTATGCGAGGCACCCGCCCCCGCTTCCATGGGACCAACCATTCCCTGCGTCTAGCGCAGACTGCCCTCGACACAGTCAAATAGCCTTCCAGTCCTCGGAAGCTCTGTGTCTCACCGCACACGGGGTAGGGATGCCAAGAGCATAAATACAAAATAAAAAAAAGAGAAATCCCAAAATACCAGCTATGACAGAAGCCAGCTCCATGACTTGAAATAAACTGATGCCAGTATTTTAAAACTTCTGTGAAACAGTGATGTAAAAGCGTTCTGTTAAAGGCTCCGTGGTTAAGGGTACATATCGCCTTCCAGAGGACCAAGTCGGGTACCCAGCACCCACATCAGCAGCTGACAACCACCTGTAGCTCCAGCTTCAGGGTGATGTGACACCTCTAGCTTCAGGCAACACCCGCACACAGTGGGACACCCCCCACACAGAAACATACATATTCATAATTAAAAATAATAAAAATAAATCTTAAAAAATGTTTTTAAGTTCTCTCGCAAGGTAGAGATGAAGTGACCGCACATTTCAGGCTAGCTTGGACTGGACACGGTGGGACTCTTGTCTCCAAAACACACACACACACACACACACACACACACACACACACAAGATTCAAGTAAGAAAATGGTAGAGTCTTATGAATATACCTGCGGGCTCCTCAGAGGCTCATGTGGACATTTTCTCTACTCCTGAAATAAATGGCTTCCCTTCCCCTCTCATCTAAGTCAGACATTCCCCGAATCAGGATTACACCCTGACACTTTTTCTTGGGAGAAAGCCATATTTATAGCTCATGAATAAAACATGAGCCAACCTGCTAAGTACTGACAGTGACCTAAAGCTAACTGTTGCCCAGAGACCAACCTGCTTTGTTCACACAAACTCTGAGTTCTGATCCAAGAGAGACGCCAGCCAGCTTGGTTTGCGTGAGAGAACGAGAAGGAGCATCCTCTAAAGATTTATTCCTGTCACTGCTGGGAGCTAGTGAGATGCTGGTATTTCAGATGCAACAAGGATGGGGAGGTCAAGTGTTGAAGAAGAAGCCAGGACTCACTGGGCATCGTCTATGCACTGTTTTGGGTACACACTGGTCCCCCACAATGCAACAAAGGAAGAGCTATCACATGTCCATTTACAGATGTGAACATCTGCTCTCAGTAGTACCACTTCTTTCAAGTGTGGAGGAGGGGCTGGACCTTATATTGCACTGACTCTGGAAGAATACTTGTTCTGTTATACAGTGGGATTTCTCGGATTTAATACGGGGGAGGAAGAGGTACAGAAATGAAAGATGCCAACCTTTGATGGCACTGAGTTCTTAGCAAGATGATTACATTGTGTGTCTCCCCAAAGACAGCAAAAATACAAAGCTTCATTAACAAAGATTGAAGAAGTGTTCTCGCTTAGAGAAATTGTCATTCTGTGCTTTAAGCATCGTCTTGAGAAGTGGGGTTAAAGGTCCTGTGCACTGTAAGCAAGAATCAAGGTCAGACAGGAAAATGGTTGAAACCTTGAGGTATGGAGGCCAACTTTTCCTTTAGCTTAATCTGAAAGGCTTAAGAGTGCTCAGTATACAGAAGCTACTGGAGAAATATGTGTTAAATGAATGAAAATCTGATCTAACAAAGACAAACGGGTGCTGAGTATTCTAGGTACCTCCCCACCAACAGACGTTTGAAAGGGTTCTAGCATTCATTATTCTTATGCTCGAGGATGTTCTATAAGAGCTAAGGAAGCTACTCTCTAGAAGCCAGACACCACAACACAATCCTCATCTCGGTTCACTGTCGCACAAAGTAGAAACAGGTCTGCAGAGGTTAAGGCGTGCTCAGTATTCCAGACGTTAAACGGCAGGGCTGGGATTCAAAACCAAGGCTCTCACTAACTTCACGTTCTATGGCCTGGCTATATCGGAAAATTGCCAGGTCCCTTTCCAGTTATGATCAAGCCTATGCCTGAATCTAATATCTGTATTGAAGGTTAGTGCTCGAACAAGGGAGATAATCTTCTCCAGCAAGAACCAGTTTCCGTGGAAATTACACCTAAGGCTATCGGGCACGGTGGCAGTTATGTGTTCAAGCTAACACCCGACCTGCCATTGACAAAAAGTCAAAAACTCCTTAGCGTGGTATTTAATATACAGTTCCTCAGCCTCCAGGATCTATGGGGAATTGCCTCCAGAATCCTTTGCAAACCCCAAAGGCCACAGATGCCCACATTGCTTTATAAAGCGCTTAGTAGGTACACAGAATCTGCACACATCCTTACCTCATCTCTAGCTTATTAGCACGCCTCCTGTGGAACCAACGTGGTGCAAGTAGCTGGCACACTATGTGCTCAGAGAACGAGGACAAGGAAAGGTTTTCCATGCTCCGCAGACGGAATCCTTTCCAAACTCTTTTGACCTAAGGTTTATTTGGACCTATAGATTAGAACCCCCAGGGACAGACGACAGCTTTCATAATCTGAACTTATTAGTTTTCCACCTCAGGCTAGTTTTCGCTTAGCTCTATCCTTCCTCATTCCTGCCTACGGTTGACACATTTTATTTTTTCCATCTTGGTTTTCTTTTTTGTTAGTTTTTTTCCCCCTTTGTTTTTTGAGGCAGGGTCTCACTACGCAGGCCAGGCTGTCCCTGAACTTGTGTCAATTCTCCAGATTCAGCCTTCTTAGTGCTCGGGACTACAGCGTGTGCTATCAGACCTTAACTGTACTTCCATCTTGTCTGCTCACCAAGCCATCGGTACACCAACCGACTACATGTCAGGGGCATGGCTGTCATCGGGAGGAACACCCTGCTCGTATCTCACACCCGTCCTACGGTGCCATGAAAGAGAATCGGCAGGCCTGCCTAAGTCCTGCTCACTGAGCAGGATATACCCAGGTCGGTTCCTCTTCTGTGAAGCCACCTCTGAGTGCTGTGGACCCTTTCTCTCTCCTTTGTCTGTGGCTCTTGTTGTATGTACCTATATCATAATCCGCACATAGCAAAACCTCATTTCCAACGGGACTTGTATTCTAAAGCCAGTGTGACAGGGCAGAATAGTCAAAATTGCCTCCATAAATCCCACACAGTGCCACACAGGAAACTGTCTCCCAACAGGCCCTTCACAGCTTCCGTGTAAAATGAGTTGCTGTTGCTGTACTTAAAACGCCGGAGAAATCTTCATCTGGTGCCCGTGTGCCCGGTACTGTCACACTCGCCCTGAGATGTGTCCAGCATGACAGCCGGGGGACTAGACTGGCTCAAAGCACTGCGGAGGAGCACTGCCACCTCAGTTGTCATTCTGGGCCTGCGGTCCCTGAGTGGCTCCCGGGAACCACTGCTAGAGCCGCCCACAGTCCTGCCTCTCTCCATAATTGCATTCAGAATGCGGGGCGTGGACCCACATGGCACCGTCGCTCAAGCCCTTCAAATGGACATCACACTAGGAACTTCCCGAGCACAACACAGCCAGAGCCTGGGTGGACGATCTACCCCAACGACCCACAGTGTACAAGGTGCTCCACAATGCTCCTGTCTACTCTACAATCCTACTTCTAGACTGTTCCCATTCTGATTCCATTCAGCTCTCTTGTTCCACACACAAGACAGGATATATCCACTCTGTCTCTTCCTTCAGCATTTCTTCCCTATACTTACACTGAGCCAACATTCGTTCTCAACGCTGGACTCACGTGTTTCCTCTTCACTGATAGGTTGACGGACTCACATCCCTATTTACCACCCTTCCTTCAAGCCTCGTCCTTTGGCATGTGAGTCTTTAGTGCCCCCCCCGACCCCCACCCCCTGGCTGACTCTGGACTTGGCCAGTGAGGAGCTTTGAGCAATAGATCATCGCGAAGGTGACCCAGTAAAGGGTAGGAAGGTGTGAGTGTCCATGCTACCCTGTTGCTTGTCTGCGGCCACGGAGAGGAGGACATTTCTCTCTTGCGGTGACGGTCAGTGCCAAGTCTAAGTATCCAGTCCTAGGACAGCTCTAGACCGCCAGCTTCCAGCTGACCTGCAGACATGTGAGCAACTGCAGCCAGCACCACTAGTCCGCACCAGCTATCTCCAAGGACTCGTGGTTCTGCTTTCAGTATTACTAAGGTCGCAATGGAGGAACTTTTCTAACGGCTTCCTGGTCTGTCCTGAGGAAAGGTGGCTGCTCTCACTGGTGCAACCTCTGAATCATGTGCCTGAACATCCTATGGTAAACAAACATCGCAATAGGCTTGTTTGTTAGCTTGCTTTTCCTCCTAAGACTGTCCTTGCCAAGACCATCTCTGTGAGAGAGGAAGGCTTAGAAAAAAGCAGTTTGGGCGCATCAGGATGCGAAACGTGGCTTGGTGGGTGGAACATTTCTGAGGCTGGACGTCTGGCGCGGTAAAATGAGGGCTGCGTCAGCCTCCAGAGACATGCAAAAGAACACATCCACAAAAGCTAGGTGGCTCGAGGCAGCCCACTTCAAAGAGCGCAAGAGATATTACTTGGCTAAGTGAATTAATGACTTGACCCTTCCATAGCAAAGTCCCCAGGAGTGGGGCACCAGAAATAGAACATCTTTCATCCCATTTCCAGCTCACAACACCGCAGCTGCCCAGGGCATCCTTTAGCCTCTTACTTGATTTGCAACCTAACACCAGCGCTGCAGTTAAATGTGTCATATTGAGTCTTTGACTTAAAACCTGGAAGTTGCCATTTGCTTTGTGAGTCTGTTCTTTCTGCAGCCTTCTGGGCTTCTTGCCTGTGCTTGCGAATGCCCATGAGTCTCTCCGATGGGCTAGACTCTGCCACAGGAGAGGAACAGGTACTCACCCATCTGGAGGCAGGTGGTCCTCCTTCACAGTCACTGCAAGAGCAAGAGGCAGAATGAAAGGGGGTGTTGGTAGCCGGCTGGTTAAAGCGAACCATACCCCCATGCAGGTCCCTAAATAGCCAGACATACCCACACCTCATTGGTGGTCTTTATAGTACTTTGACCTCCTTAAGGACAGGAACTCCTGTAACTTTAATCTCTTAATTGCTTGTTTTACTATGGGGCCTTGCAGAAAGGAGAACTGCTCGACATCAGTTCTAAATGACACTCAGACCTAAATGACCATGTGCAGTGTGCCAAGCATGGTCAAGATTAGAAGTACCACAGGTCCCTGCTTCACAGGACAGGAAGATGAGGCTCAGTAAGAACCACGCTCACACAGAAACGGCTGCTGGTAAGGAGCTGAGGTTCATTAAGCTTGTTTTTATTACAGTAGATTTAGTGTTTTGTTCTATGCCCTCTGACAGTCATCTTCCCTTTGAGGGTGATAATTTGAAGCCTGAGTTCTTTAATGTTCATAAAATCACTGCCAGGCATGTGGCACATGCCTTTAATCCCAGAACTCTGGAAACAGAGGCAGGAAGACCTCTGAGTTCAAGGGCAGCCTGGTCTACTTAGTGAGTTCCAGGACAGCCAGGGCTACATAGGGAAACCCTACCTCAAAAAAGCAAAAACAAACAAAAAACCCACCACCAACAACAAAAATCACACTTAGTGTTCTCTGATGTGGAGCTGGTTACATTACCACTGTACACTTATCTCTCTCTGCATGTGGACTTTTCTTAAAGTGTAAGGCTGGAGGTGACCTGTCGTGAGGGTTCTCAGTGGGTGGTTCCCTGCACCAGCATGCCACTACCTGTTTAAGAGACAAGCGCTCAGCCTCCCCCAAGATAAGAATCTAGGAATGATCTTTTAGAAGTCCTCAGGTGATTCTGTTGCTGGCTCCGGTATGAGAGCCTCTGAGTTATGGAAATTCAACTGTGAGGTTACCCCAAAGCAGACAAACGAACAATCAAAGCCTGTATTCCCTCTGCTGTCACCCCATCTGCTGGTACTGATGGCCAGTGTAAAACAAACATCAACAGAGCACCCACTGCCCAGCATACTTTGGGGAGTGTCACTGGCGAACAAGAAAGGTATTTAAGAAATCAGGAAGATGATACTGGGGTAGAACAGAGCAGACCAGAGGTGTTCCTTTAAAGAGCCAAGGAAGAGACAAAGGAACACAGAAAAAATGGCTTCCAAGATGCTTCACGCCCTGCAGAGGATGCAGGTCACAGGAACCCAAAGGGACCCCGGCAACTCTGCCAGGTCAAGCTTGCACTGACTCTCCCCTGTTCCTTTCCTTCTGCACCGACTGTTTACAGCAGAGGATTTGCAGTACACGCAAAGGTTCCTGCTTCTTTGCTCAGAAACTTTTCATTTTCTTCCTCTTGAACAGATTCCCAGTGATACAATGCAGTAATCTCGGGGAGAAGTGGACTGGCTCAAGAGAGATAAGGGGCCAATTCCTACACATGTGTCATTTCATGGGCACGCTGCCACAGCTTGTATGTGCAAAAGCAGTAATGCTGTCCAGTCTTTTGGAAGAGCAGGGAGGAGGGTGTCACATGGGAGTAGGGTGGAGAGGCAGGGCGTGTGTCCAGGCACTGGACTATAACGCTGGCTGGTGTGGGTGGCCCCCTGCATCTTCTTACCTTCTTTCGAGGTCTTGGAGGCAACAGCTGGATGCCCGTGGAAGGCCTGGAGGTTCACGAATGGGGGCTTTGAAGGCTTTGGGGGAGGTAGGCCGAGGGTCTCAATGGAAGGCAGGGGCTTGGTTTTGGGAAGCTGGTGATGCCTGCTCTCTGGCTTTTCTGAGTATAGATAGGGAAACATGTAGGGGTGTCATGTACACTTGTTAGGTAAAACTGACCGGTTTGCTTGCCTTGGCCCTCCTCCCGACTGTTCTTCATCCAACAGTGAGAACACTCCGATCCAAACACGTCTGCTTACGTCACTATCTTGCCTCTACTTAACATGGGCCACTCACTGATCTGCTATGTCAGCACAACCTGGATTCACACTTCCAGATTCTTCTCCCAGCAAATGGCACTGTCCTACTCATCAGCCTCCAGGGCACACATCATCTGCTCACACCACCGGACTCTCAGGGCTCCACCACTGGTTTTAAAGGCCTTCAGCGGCTCTCTCATACCAGAGACTTTGTGTATTGACTCCTCATTATGGGATGCTGATTCCTCTCTTACCGACTTCTACTTGTTAAATTAAGGCTGAACTCCAGTGACAGATTCCCTGAAAAAAATGTCTTGAGTTTTCCTGGACTCAAGGTCAGGACTAGCCACTCTCTAATCTACACACTTCAGTGTATTGCTAATGTTCCTGCCCACTGCTGGGGGGCTTCTGGGGGCACTCTGACACTGCTCTCTTCACTTGGAGCTTGGGACCTATGTCAGAGGGGAGGGACTGCAATCGCTCTCTGAAAAGACTCCTCAAGTCCCAGCAAACAGCATGGGGCTGTAAACCAGAGTAGGGATTGATCTCTGACTTCCGGGGCTCTGGGTTCAAGGCTCTTAGAAACTATAAGTTCAGTGTCTTAGAATTTTCTAAGCAGTCTTAGTAGACTGTATTTCTGCTTTCTGTACCCATAAGTACA
Source organism: Cricetomys ansorgei (assembly GCA_026225945.1). Taxonomy (NCBI): domain Eukaryota; kingdom Metazoa; phylum Chordata; class Mammalia; order Rodentia; family Nesomyidae; genus Cricetomys; species Cricetomys ansorgei. Next base: position 667,106 of record JAMJFZ010002229.1, read on the forward strand.
ATTCCAATAGGAATTCCATTATTATATATGAGAATCATATGTGCCTCTCAACAGAAAAGGACAGGAAGTTTTTTTTAACGGGGGCATCTTCATTCTCGGTTTACACAACACAGTAGTTGTCTATGCAGGCCCAGGTGCCTCTGGGAAGTTCGCATCCTCTGTAAGCTGGCACAGGGCGTTGGCGGAGGGGGGAGGGGGTTTCTTCTTGCCTTTCCATTAGATGCCACATCTCCAGAGGCTCAGGGCCAAATTAGTCTCAGGCTTTAACTGTAAGTTTGTCTTAATCAAACCGAGGAGAGGACATAGTGAAAATGAAGTATCACTTACTAGCTGGATATTTGCACACACCCCCCCCAAGCATTATACTAAGCTAATCCACGTGGCTATCTCATTAAGCTCTCTCTTCATAGTAGAACACACTAAGCTTTTAGGAGCTTATACATCATCCTTGTTCACACAGCTTGTAATAAGTAGAGCTGGGATTCAAGTCCAAGTTCAGCCAAACTGTGTCACAATGTAAATCTGGATTCAATACGTGTTCAAACCTGAGACTACAACTTGACAGTTAGGCCACCCACAGCCAAGCTCCATTTCCATTGCGCAGGTCACAACACCCTATGTCTACAGTCTGGGAATGAGAAAAGCACCGTGCTCTCCCCCTACCCCACGGGGACTCGATTTCTCACCTGCAACTGGGCTGGCAAGCTCACACTCGTACACAGATTGGCACAGGCTGCTCCTGGGGCTCCCTTCCTCCGTGTTCTCCCCGCCATGCCAAGGAAGTGGTGAAGGGGAGCCCTCAGAGGCCACAGGTGATTTTCTCTGGGCCATCAAACAGCTCCGGGGAGGAAGTGTCTGGAGTCCTGTTGCTTCAAGGCTTTTTTCTGGTTTTACCTGAGCAAGCCCCATGATTTTCTGCCCTTTCGGATGGAAGGTCTTATTCCCGCAGCTGGGGAAGGGCAGAACTGGGGACATCTCAGTGTTTTGAGATGAAACTTTCTCCCAGTTCCAAAGCTTGTATCTGAAGCTGCTCATGGCTGTTCCTTTCACCTCATTGGACGTCTCAGCTCTTGGTCCAGTCACATCCAATGGCCTGGCAGCTTTCTGGGAATTTCCTGCAGGACACACGGCAGGTTTTTCTGGAAGTTCCGATGAACCTGAACTCTTCTGAACTTCACTTCTCTGGGGCGACTTTGTTTTCTGGCTTTTAAGAGACTGGGGCACTCCAGTGGAAGAACAGGGTAGGGTCCCATGGTGATGGGGTAAGAGGCACTTCCCATTAGCCAGACTCTGAGTTGGCTGTGTATATCCTCTCGCATCCTTCCGAGAAACACCAGCTGGAAACTTAATAGGTTCTTTAAGAGAGGCATCAAACTTTTGGAATCTGGCTCGAAGTTCCTTGAAGTTTCTTATCCCTTCCTAAAGCACAAAGAGGAACAAGAGTGTCTGGTTATCATGGGGAAATGTCCAGCATGATCAGCTGGCTTCACTGGACAGGTTAAAGGTCTCCGGTGGTTGCTGTGACAGAACTTACATTCCCCAGCAATGTAAGCCCGTGCTGCTGCTGTCTACGTGAGATGACTAAAACAAATTTTTCTCTCTTAAATTTTGCTATACTGGACATTCTAATGGCATGGAAGGACCAATTAGAGACAGTACTAGCAATTGATCATAACCTTTTGGTGTTTTGTTGAGACAGAGTCTCACTGAGCAGCCCTTCCTGGCCTGGAACTCTGTGTAGGTCAGGATTAGAGAGATTCACCGGCCTCCATCTGGCTGATAAGCCTTTTGATGGCTTCTCTCTTTAAAAAATAGTTAAAATCTGCCTTGGCATATATTAATGTTCTTCATAATACAGTCCCTGTTTGCTCAAAAGATAATGGAATTCATCTACACGTAAAACAATTAAATCATGACTAGTCTTACACCAAATGTTTACAGTTGACCTGGACGTCTTGCCTTGCCCACCCTCCAGGCTACTTGAGTAGGCTCCCACCTCCTTGCACTTCCTGATTGACTTCAAGCTCACTCTCCATCAAGGTTGTCTCTAGGAAGACCAGATAGGGCCAGCAGCACCATTGCTCCCTTGATGCTCTTACACAGTGGTTCCCACCCTCCCTAATGCTCCGATCCTTTAGTACAGTTCCTCATGTTGTGGTGACCCCAGACCATAAAATTATTTCCCTTGCTACTTCATAACTGTGATTTTCCTACTGTTGTGAATCACAGTGTAAGTATCTGACATGCAGATGGTCTTAGATGACCCTGTGGAAAAGGTCTTAGACCCCCCCAAAGGGGTTATGGCCCACAGGTTGAAAGCATCTGCTCTTGTCTCTTTATAACTTAACTATTGAATTTCACACCTCATAAGAGCAAACTTATGTCCAAATTCTGACTCTGCCCTTTCTCATCCAGGCGAGTACTATGTGCAACCTTGTCTTAACTTCACACCTAGTCATGTAATATTGTGAACACTAGGAGGCTTAGGGTTACTACACAGGAAGTGTTCAGTTTAGGGGCTGACACACAGTAGGACTATGATAAATAAAAGCTACAAGAGGGCAAATAATACTCTTGTGTTTGTGGTACCCTTTGGAGAACAGCTCAAATCCAACATATGAAAAGAATTTTGGTCATGGTAGCACAGGCCAAGGGCAGAAGGTAGGGGTGTGTGGGTGGCGGTCGGGGGAGCTGGCTGTTACTCCAGCCAAGAAGGCTCTTCTACTGTTCCCACCTTCTCCTACTGGAGCTCATTTGTTTTTGTAAATGCATCCTGGCATCTTTTGCCTGCATGGGAGGTAGGAGGACATTTAATGGAGTCATTTCAAGGAGTAAGAGCCATTATTCTCTGCTGATCACACTTCAAGGATTTTGTAATTCCGTGTCTACAGGCCATTGCCGCCCCAGCAGTGACTTTGGGTTTTGCCAGCCCAGGGAATGCTGGGTGACCTTTCACACTGTTTACAGTTGACTCACACCTGCCCTCTGAAGGCTGGGGGTGGGGTAAGACAGGCAGCAGGAGGCAGGTGCTGCCAGCTGCTTCGCATGCTACCCACTGCTATTTTTCTTCCTCCCGCTCCCTCTGCACACCTCCACCCCAGCACATGCTTACAGTGCTTTTTACAGATTACCAATGACTCATTTCTTGTCAACAGACCAGCTAAAACATCTCTATGCCCTCTCCTGATGTGACAAGTCTGCCCTGGGAGTAGAATTAGGGATCTCGAGCATGAATTTCAGTGTAGCCCCTTTCCAGCTAGGTGCCTTATGAAATCCTTTTTACGACTCTAAGCCTATTTTCCTTACTATAAAATAGGACTTATTCAGGTGTCTGAGACAGAAGGATCAGGAGTTCAAAGCCAGCCTGGGCTACTCAGGGAGCCCTGTTCTCACAAAAAGTACAGGGGAATGGGGGGTGGGGTGGGTGGAGAGGGGATGCTTCTCATAACAATTCAAGATCCAATAAGATAACAGATATACTTCGCGGCAAATATTTTAACATAAAATACGTGATCTTAGCTTTTGAAAGATTTCAGTTTGGTAGCACAAATAAAAAAAATCAACACTGTTGTGTAACCAGTCTCCAGTAGTCGTCACCTTACAAGATGAGACACCACACCCGTCAAGCCAGAGCTCCGTAGTCCCTACGCCACTTCACTGTCTACTTCTTTGAGTTTAAACGCTTCTGGGTATTTAAGCAAATGAAAACACGCAGCGTTTGTATCGTTGTGACTGTTTATTTAACTTAATCCAATGCCCTCGAGGTTTAGCCATGATGTAGTAAGAGTCAGAATTTCCTTCCTCCTAGCCAGGCGCGCTGACACACACGTGCACTCCCATTGCTCGGTGGGTTGAAGCAGGAGGGTCCTCTTTCAGGGCTAGCCTGGGTTGTACACTTTGGTTGCATGTATATTTTAGTTAGTGGGAATCAGACTGCTATCAAGGTCTGTGGACAAACATCTTTCTGTTGTTCTGCTTTCAGTTCTCTTGGGTGTGTTCCCAGACTGAACTGCTGGATCGTATGCCCATTCTATTTTGTTGGAAATCTCCGTACTGTTGTCCATGGCAACCACATCATTGTTACATTCCAGCCAATGGTACACAAGCATTCTAATTTACCAACATACTCACCAACCCTTCTTTTTCTACACAGGGTGGATTAAACCTGACTATGTTTGGCTCATTTCCTCTTTCAACAAATATTATTAAGTGCCTACTATATAGACAAGACAGGGTTTTCAGCACCGAAAGGCTCTGCTCTCGGATATTGCAGTCTAATATTGGGGAGACGTGGACTTTAAGTAAACACACAAGAAAATCGTAGAGGCGGGCGCTACATGAAGGATTAAGTAGATGTTGCAATGGTGTGTGGTACCACCCCTGGTCTCCAAAGGGACCACATTGCTTGCTCAGTCATGTTCCAGAACAGGTGTTGGCCTCTGTGATCTCCCAAGTCTGATCCAGCACTACACCAAGATCCCCTTCTCTCTGCTATGCATGGAAAATACATGCAATTTTAACTTTGTTTTTTTTTTTTTTTAAATAAATCAATCCTCAATTTATTTATTGAGAATTCAGAGTTGAGGGCATGAGGTTCATGGCATAGGGATGGTCTGGGAGCTGACAGTGGGTTAAAGCCTTCTGGCTGAAGCCACGCCCCTTTTTTATGGCTCCCACATTCCCTCAGTCTTCAGCCTTCTGTGTCTTCTCAGCTCTTGCCACTCCCTCGGAGCCTTTCTCATTTATTTGGAAATGACTTCTTTACGGTCTCTTTGCTTTGACTCTGAGCCTCCTAATCCTTCATTTACCCAGCTGCTAGACAAATCTGTTCAACACCACAAATCTGATCACGTAAGTCCCTTACATGCTGGAAATCCTTCCAACTGGCTCCCTCAAGCTCTCAAATCAACACAAGCGCATTCTCTGAGCATCTGAGACCCATCCTAACTAATCCGTCTGTTTAATTTTCTGACGTCACTGGGACCCTCCCCAGCAGACGGTCGTACGGATCCACCTCCCCGCATTGCCTACACCAGCCTCCTGCACCTCTTTACTTCCTAATGGCTGTTTCCTCTGCCTGGGATGTCCATCTTTCTCCCAATTCTTTGAATTAGCAAATCTGGTTCATGTCACTTCAAAATGTGTATTGCTTGTCTTCTAGGGCTCGGACACTGATGTTATAGTGATACACAGACCAGTCCCTTTGAACATTCTTGAAACCAGGGAAGGAGATACAGACGGGTCACTGCAGTATAAGACAGGAAACCACTGCATACATGACACAGTAGAGCAGTGTCTCTCAACCTTCCTAAGGCTGCGGCCCTTTAATACAGGCCCTCATGGTGTGGGGACCCCCCAACCATAAACTTATTTTCGTTGCTACTTCATAACTGTGATTTTGCTACTGTTGTGAATGGTAATGTAAATATCTGATGTGCAGATGGTCTTCAGTGAGGATTGTTTGACCCCCAATGGGGTCTCAACCCACAGGTTGAGAACCACTGCAATAGAGGCTTCCACTACAACGGAGATGCAAAGAAAGCTTCCCAGAGATGACACCAGCAAGCCAAGCAAGAACGGTGGGAAGGTGATCGGAGAGCAAGGACCACAGGTCTAGAGATGTGGAGCACAGCACGGCTGTGGGAAGCGCTAACAGTTCCAGTCACTATTGCTCCCTCTGTTAAAGGATGATGCTGCAAAGTCAGTCGCCTAAGAGTACTGGAGGCAAGGCTTAGAGCAGGGTACATGACTGATGGCGCTACTACCGAGGAGCCAAACACAATTTACAACAGACGCACTTTGCACGTCTCCTCTATGGAAACCAGCAACGCCACCTTCTCTCTGCCTGCCTTCCCCTAATGTAGCCTAACTCATCCCACTCTGCAATGAACCTGCCCTCCCTGCAGAGCTGGAAAGGTCAGAGTCACAGCTCCAGGGAGTCTCTCTGCTGCACTTTTTCAAACACAGGTGAGGGAAATGAGCACTAGAGCCTATCTTTCGGGAGCCAAGTGTGGCAGAGGTCTGTTTCCATGCTGTGCAGTGGGTGGAAGCCATGGGTTCCCCCAAGTAGCATACGGCATCCTTCCTAGTGCTCTTGGTCATTCCCAAAGCAATCTATAATAAGCCCCTTGCTGTTTAGACCAGTAACAACGGATGTGGTCATCTGCAATGGAAAGCAGGGTGGATCTGTCCACCCTGCTGTGCTTTTCTCTGCAGTGCCTCTGAGCACCCAGCGAATTGTCCATCTCCCTCAGGGCGCAGACTGCAGGAGACTGTTCGTGTGTTAGCTTTTGATCACTGCTGTTGTTAGGGCAAGCCGGGCGGGTTTCTAAGGAACCACGAGACACGAATCGCTGCAACATACATGAGGCATTTATTTGAAACCGGCGCGCCCCGGGTCCCGCCTATCCCACGCAGGAGATGAGCATGGCGGGCCCAGATCCCTTCCCCCCAGCCCTTTAATCGGGTTCAGAGGAAAGGGGTCTGGGGATGGGGGCTCGTGCAGCTGATTGGCTCCGAGCTCTCTATATTAGACTAATTGGTCGGGAGTTTCACGCGCGCGGGATCCAGGGGGGGCGTGGTCAACCTGTGCCCTTGGACTAGCCCCTTGGGGCAGGGTGGCGCCCGGGAAGGAAGAATCCTGCTTAAGAGTACTGTTAATGGCTGTACTTGGGAAGGCATCTCTCAATAGGAGGCATCTCCCCCTATATGTGACTGCATTTCTAGGCTTCATATTTCTTACATCCTTACACTGTAATGTCAAAGCCTGGGAGAATATTTGTCTTACAACAGCTGCTCAATACAAATTTGGTGTGTCAATAAAGATTTACAAGTCTGTCAGAATCTAGATGACACAAGCATCTTACTCGTCTCTGCCCACCTCTAGCCCATGGTTCGCAACGTCTCTGGTGAGTATCTGAACCAGTGAATGCATGCTTGGAAAGCTTGGCAGGTTCATCCGATATATGACCAGTAACCGTAGAATTAAAGCTTTCCTTGCATCATCTATGTGAGGTCAGCTTGGAATGTCCACGGAAGCAAGCAACCCCCTGTAATGTCAGACAATAGCACTGAAAATAGCTTTGGGAAACATCCGGGCACTTCTGATCTGACAGACCACGGAAGCGTATGGCAAAGCCGTGCCCGAGATATTGTGGGAACAATCAAAGATAAAAGGCACAGTGTCCTCTAAACAGAAGAGGCTTATCTTTGATATGGAAAGGAGGGGGCACCCAGCCACCATAAACAAAGAAAGCACTGCTTCTGAAGGAGGCAGCAGCCAGGGTCAAACACTTGGAAGCCCAGTCTATTTAATCAAACGTGGAGAGCAGCAGTCAGGAGTCTCTCATTCACTTTTTATTCTGAGGAATCATAAAGCCTTAATGACAGTGATAAAACAACAGCCATACGCACAGAGTCTTGCTTAATCTGTGCCCCACAATGCAGGTACTGTTGCTGCACCATTTTACGGATAAGCTAATGGGTAAAGGGAGGTTAAACAACTCCCCGAGTTTACAGAGAACATCACACAGGAATGTGAATCCAGCTCCATACAGTCCCAGGACTTTTAACCATTCTGCTAATGTACTTGTGGATTTAGCACCATGACTCTTTTGCTGCCTCGCAGAAGTTCCGTAACTGTGTATATATCACGAGTCTGTTAGAAATTATACAACAGTCAGAGTCAGCAAGAAAACGGTTTAATGAGTAAAAAGGTTTCCAGGGCAAATTGGAAGACTTAAGTTTGATTCTCCAGTACCCAAGGAGAGAACGTGACTCGTGAAAACCATCACCCGATCACACACACACACACACACACACACACACGTGTGTGCCCGCACGCCATCACACACAAACCACACATGGAATGACAGTTGGTAAGACAAAGTAAAACAGAAATTATCTAATGATTATTTTATGGAAGTAATTTAACATTCTAGGAAAACTATCTTTTAAAAAAAAAACCTTTTAAAATTTACATTTTATGTGCATGAGTCCTTTGCCCACATATCTGCATACGCTCTGTGACCATGCCTGGGCCTGGAGACGTCAGAAGACACGGTCCGATCCCCTGGAACTGGTGTTATGGTTGTGAGCCGCCACACAGGTGCTGGGAACTGAACTCAGGTCCTCTGTAAGAGTGGTCAGTGCTCTTAACCATTAAGCCAGTTCTCAGGAAAACCATCTTCACTTGCTTTTTGTTGTTTGTATTGGCAGGAACATGACATCGACCCTTGTAAAATTTGACTAGTTTTTAAATAGTTTATAACAAATGACATGGCTAATATGCCCATGTAGTCTCAGATTTTCAGAGTAGCTCAGATTTTCTGTAATTTTAAAAAATGTAAATACGCAAAACTAAGTAACAAGATGTAATTCGGTGAAGTATTTTTCTTTTTTTTCTTCGAAGAGCACACACAGTCGGATGGTGGCAGACCCAGGCTGCCGTGTCCACGGCTCTCATTAATGATCTTCTGCAGGATCACCTGTGGAAAATCTTGTTACAATGTGAAAGTCTGACGTCAAATTGCACATCTCTACCTGATGTTCACCAAGTGTGGGATGGAGGCTACCCAGCCACCGTTCCCCTGCTGGGCAGAGTGTCACAGTACTGTAGACATCTCTCCATGACGCCACATCACAGATATGACATCACACACACTACAACTTGACATGAGAAGCAACTATAGGTTTCCAGTGACAGCGGGGACTCCATATGTAAAAGCTGACATAAAACACGTGCAAGCTAGGTTCCCCAAACTCCACTAGTTTCTGAGTTTCCATAGGCCGAGAAGCATTATTGTTTACCACAGGGAAAAACGAAGACAATATCAAGGGCAAAGGTTTACCACAAATCTGAAATTGTCCCTGCTGGTAAACAAATGCAAGACCGCTAAGGAACATGCAAGGTGAAAACCCAAGGCACTGCGAAGCCTGCAGAAGCCAAGAAATCATGCTTCAGTAAAAGAGGCCATCATGGCTGCCAGATGCGAGCTAAGACAGAAAGAGGAAGCGTCGGTAATAGCATGCAGTCACCTTTTCTGAACACAAGGGCTTCAACCCAACCCTCACCACTCTGCTGGAGAGCAGGGAGACTGTCTGTGCTCCTGGCACCTGAGGTTAATATTTAAGACCCTAGGAAAGGGTAGGAACAGCGCATAACACAGTCTGATGTCTCACCTGCCCTGAGAACAAACCCAGAGTGAACATTAAAGATACCATGACATGGGTGTATGTCGGTATGGTGTTCTGGGACCGGATTCTCTCCCACGCTCCCACCCAGCCTGCTTCCCAAGTTGGCCAGATCACGGGGAATTTGCTCTGAGCAGGACAGCTCCAAGCTGGTGGAGACAGGCAGAAACAAGGAAAGGAAGAGGACGTGGGTTCGAACCCTGGGAGATCCTGCCCTAGGTGCAGAGAACCAGACAGGATAAATAATGATTACCCTGGGACCTCCAGTTTGGTTGTCAAAGTCAAAGCCACTGCATTTCAGGGTGCACACGAATATATCGGGGGTGTTTGGGGGCGGAGTGAACAGGTAGCCAATTCGTCAGTCACTAGCACACGGATTGCACAAGCACGGGGGAAGGGGAGGCGGCCCTCCATGATGCGTGGTGAGAGGAGGAGCCATAGCCTCCCCCACTCTGGTGGCAGGGCTTTCACAACGCCCTCAACTCAGGCCGTGTCCAGGGCTTTGCCCGTTTCCATGATGCAGCAGGTGTAAGGGCTAATCATTGCTTCTTGTCCTCCCAGTTAGGTAGCTGAGCCCTAACAAGTGCTCCCCGTATGCTTTAAGGAAGAAATCTAGAACTTCCTTTGTCCTGACTCTACCCACACAGACATGGAGGCAGCTCCCACTCCAGTATGGTCATGTGCCTCTGGGCACTCAACTGGCTCAGTTCTGCTTCCTTATCACCTTTGAACTTATCTCACTGCCTGCTGGCCTCGCTCAGCCTTTCATTCTCTCCAGTGCAGGAACTCTATTCATCTTTGCTATCTTCAGCTGATAGCTGGGTTAGCTGAGCAGAGCAACCCCAAACATTTACTGCCCGGCCAGTGAAGGCAGCTATGGAAACAGCTACCTAAGCACACCGCTTTGTGTTTTGTCAATACGTATGTAGTGGCATCATGAATCGGTTTGGGGCCCTCTGATGGCTCAGTGAGCTAAAGCATTTGACTCAAGTCTGATGGCTTGAGTTCAATCTGCTGAACCCACAAAGACAGATGTGGTGGCTTGAATGTAATCATCGCACTCCCACAGCGAGATGGGAAGCAGAGACAGGAGAATCTCCCAGAATCTCCCAGAGGAGCTGGCTTAGAGTTTGTAGAGTGGCAGAAATTACAGAAGGCTCTACAAGGTGGGAGGACCTATTCCTGAGATTGTCTTCTGAACCCCAGATGTGCACACCCACACAGAGACACAGAGACAGACAGACAGACAGACAGACACACACACACACATACACACATTAAAAGAATAAATTTGGTAAAGCCCACAGGAAGTGAGACTGAAAGGTTTTCACTGGAGGGGAGGCTCTGAAGCCATGCTGGCCTATGGGATAGCACAGGCAAAAGCAGGGAGTTATGCAAGCCCTTTGCATTTCAAGCTGAGAAGGTCCAGAACACCGCAGAGGTGCTGGAAGAAGAAAGCCATACTCACTGAGGGTCTTCCAAGCCTGGACTCAAGGAATACATAATCTTGGTTGCTTTTGTAGAACGACAAGAATTCTGCACAGAGAGCCGGTAGAGGACACGGCAGCACATCGCTTAAACCATGTTTAGTCTTTATCTATGAACACTTTTTCTTTAAGAAGTCCTTGCTGTTCGTCCATCAGCAACCAGAGAAACACTAGAACTGGGACTCAAAGGTCCTAATGGCGCTTTGGTACCAATATAAAGCTCATCTCTCCAGTGCCCAAATGAATCCTTCCCTCACCAGCTTTCAATCACCAAATCCGGTCCATTCCGGTCTTACAAGTCTCAGAACCAGGCGTACATGCTGCCACATCTAGCTTTATGTGTATTTCTTAGGTCCCAGTTCTTACACGTCAAGTCCTTTCTTTACCCACTGAGCTATCTCCCCAGCCTATGTTAGTAAAAAAAAAAAATGTCTATAATTATTATATAGAAATGCTGGTTTAAATATCCTTTGGGATTCAAAATTCTCCAATTTTAGAAGGGTAACATATTACAAATTCTGCATTCCTAAGCCCCGGTGTGGTTTGCAGCAGCATGCTTTCTCAGACCTGCTACTGTTTCCATAGGAAAACGTATGAATGCTCATCTAAGGCATAGTAAGTACTGACCAGACACTGTCTTGGGTTGATTCAGGTCAGGTTCTGATATCAAGACTGTTATGACAAATTAGTCAGCTTAAAAGCATATTGCATTTGGGAGATGTGGGTAGGGCATCATGGATGAGTTCCTATCCATTTCCCAGGAAGAGATGCTGGAGGAGGAGGAGGAGGAGGAGGAGGAGGAGGAGGAGGAGGAGGAGGAAGAGGAAGAGGAGGAGGAGGAGGAGGAGGAGAAGAGGAGGAGGAGGAGGAGGAAGAAGAGGAGGAAGAGAAAGGCAGTTGTCTGTGCCAGGTACAACAAACGGCAGCTGTGGTTGTAGATCACCCCTAGCAGATAGTCCAGTGGGTCATCTGCTTCTGAATATATGTTTCAGTTACTTTCTCACTGGCAATCAGCTTTGGCCAAACAATTCTTCAATGACCCAATGGTTCGAAGATATAGTTCCATGATAATTTTTCACTATTTAAAAAAAATTAACATTTTTCTATAGCTACTCATTAGATAAGATGCTATCTTAGTTAGGGTTCCTATTGCTGTGATGAAACACCATGACCAAAAACAACTTGGAGAGGAAAAGTTGTTTCCTTCTGCATCATAGTCCATTATCAAAGGAAGTCAGGGCAGGAACTGGAGGCAGGTACTGAAGCAGAGCCACTGGGGGAGGGCTGCTTACTGGATTGCTCCTCAGAGCTTGCTCAGCCTGCTTTCTTATAGCACCAGCCCAGGGGTGGCATCAGGACCACCAGCCCAGGGGTGGCTCCACCCACAATAGGCTGGGCCCTCCCCTACTGATCACTAAGAAAAGGCCCGACAGTCTTACATACAGCCCAATTCATAAGAGACATTTTCTCAATTGAGGCTCCCTCCTCTCAGATGACTCTAGCTTGTGTCAAGTAGCCAGTACAAAGGCCAACTCCTTCAGCTTCTGGATCTGGTCTCGAGCTGCTGTTACACACCCTTCATCCTCCCTCCCACTCTCCCTTGTGCTGAGATTCTAAGCCAGGACTTTACATAATGCTAGACAAATGCTCTGAGTCCCTGCCATTCATCTGTCCATTCCGTGATCACATAGATCTTCTGGGCTTCTTGATGTCCACCATGTTTTCCCACATCCCCATAGCCCGGGCTTCACCTGCTATCGGAAACATCTGGGGTACCTTTGCCAGACACCTACTGTTTAAATCACACCTACTCCTTTTCCATGTAGCTAAGAAGTTTCCATGAGGCTGTGATCACTGCCCTCAAAACTTACCCTCTCACTGCACAGACCTCTTCTGGCAACAGCTCTCAGTCTTGGACGTGTCCTGGAATGGCTGGGAAGCTCTGACTAGGCCCTCACGGAACAGAACCTCCACGTGTCCACACGTACCGCATCACCACGTGATTTTCGAATGGCCAGTTCAGCCTCTCATCCAACGGCAGATCTGGATGCAGAGCTCTCCAGATGCCAGTCTCTTCTGTCTTACTCCTCATCACGCCCTGTGTCCTACCGTAACTACTCAGGTGAATACTTTGTCTTCTTCCCTGGATTCCACGAATTCCTTAATGGCAGGTAGAGAAGTACACTCATCTTCGCAGAGCCCGTGGGTTCTGTGATGAGTGAATCCAAGAGCTCAATAAATATTTACTGAAGCAGCCCTGAACAAAATGAATGAGCAGATTTCAGATAGTGGCCTAGAGGGGATTCTCATTTCAAAAAAGGGGCTTTCTCAGAAAACTGCCAATTAATTTCCTGCCAACAATGCATCTAAATTGCTCTTCTAATCATGGTGCTCCCCTTATTAAAATCCTTCAGTAGTCCCCCGTGGCCTGATGCTAAGTTATACATTCCCTGGCCACACACTCAAGGCCCTGACTGGTGCCCCTCCCCGCCTCCCGCCTGTATGTTCCCTGGTACTTCCTGCTCCATTAGACTCAGCCTGCCAGGAAAGCTGAGTGGCGCCTGTGCATCTGTTCCTCTGTTCCCTCTGCCTGAAATGCGCTCTACGCATTCATTTGCTGGGCTCACAGTCACCATCTGAGATACAGTCGCATTGTCTGTTCCAGAAGAGCCTTCCAGGGAAAGCACGCTTGCTCCCTGTGGTTGGAGCAGCTGCCGCTCACCCCTGCCTCCAGTTACCTCATTTTACACCTGTACGTGTGCCTACTCTAACCTTACCCCACTCAGGTCTGGAGAGGCTTGGATTGCATTTTTTCCCACTCATGCTTCTGACACTGTGCTTAGGCATACAGAGACGACATAGACAGTACACGTCCTTTGAATTAAGGCTGTGGGGACTGAGAGCAATTAGGCTTTGTTCTAGATAGACCGAGAGGGTGCTCTGGGTTCCTATCGTATTTGTTTATGTGACTGCCTTTCCAGGTGTGTATAGCAGCATGCTTCTGCCAGTTTCTGTAGTCCCACCAACAGTCTTCTGCACTTGGCCCTGAAGAGGACAGAGCCAAGGATCAGAGCTTTCTGAAGTTTTCTCAGGTCACAAATGAGCACTGGAGCCAAGGACTGAACCCAGCAACAACCTGAAGCCTGTGCTGTTTCAGAACTCTGCTACACACATCTTTTCCTTAATGGGTTTCCCATCTTTTCCCTGGGCATCCAACACGTACTGAACACAAAACCTTTTTGTTTCCTTGTCTTGAGAAAGAGGCCTCTGACAGCACCCCCAAGGACACTGCTAGGACAGAGCAGCAGGAGGAAGGGCAGGACAGGCCGGACCTAACTGGGTTTGAGTAACAAGCGACTTCTCAGAGAAAAGGGAGCAGGAAGAACAGATAGGAGCTTGCCAACCCTTAGGAAACAGAAATGGCAAGTTGTTTACAAGTTGTGGAGGAGGAGAGATAGCTTCAAAAGGCCGGAGGCCTAGAAAGCCCGGCAGGCGAGATTCCTGGCTGGCTGGAGAGATTGAGGGTCTCTGGGGGAAAATTGGACCATATGCCTCTGAGGCAGGATTCAAGGCTTCAGTTGAAGCCCCCAGCAAAGCAGCCTAGGTTTTAATTGTGTCAGCAGATGGGGGATCACGGCTTCAAGTCAGAACTTACAATCTCTGTGAATGTGCCACAGTGTACCAACTGCCCACCCGTGGCTGTTCTTCATTATCTGCCTCACACTCATTTGGCAATGGAGCTTGGGATAAGAGTGGAGTTTGGGGGCCAATGGGGTGCCTTGGGTACATGCTCTGACTATACCTCAGAACCCTCAGTGGAAGGAAGCAACCGAATCCCTGCTACGAATTGCCCTCTGACATGTACGTACCTTCATACAGAGACACAGAATGGAGGAGGAAACAGAGGAAAAGAGGGGAGGAGGAAGAGAAAGGAATGGAGGAGGAGGGGAAGGAAGAAGAGGAAGAAGAGGAGGAGGGGAAGAAGGAGAAGGGCAGGAGGAGAAAGGGGAGGAGGAGGTTTCAGCAGAAGCTGCCTGCTGGGAAGCTGGGAAATGGACCACAGGGTCTGTTTGTTTGAGAGAGCTCCCTGCTCACCCTGGTGTCCTCTCCTGCTCAGACAGAGCAGCCAGCCACTGTCCATTGGGGTTACAACACTTTTACACACAGTGCAGTTTACGAAACACCTACAGCGAAGGCTCAGATAGCTTCCGTGAGTCCCTTTACTGACCTCACCTTTACCCTCCGCTATGGGTCGCAAATGTCTGAGACAACGGGACCGTTCCCGTTCGTTCGATTCGTTTTGTATATTGGAATCCTAGCCAAGTGGAGAACCCTCAAAAGAAAGTGAATTCCATTCCGTTTTAGGGGTGCGAGATGTATTTTAAAGAAGGAACAAATTAGCTCGCCCAGGTTTTCGTCTAGTCCATATCTACTTTCTGCAATAATTAAGAAATCTTGTTTCTAAGACACAAAGTACCGATCCCCTGTGCCCTGATCACCATCTCTACCTTCTCCTTGTCCTCCCCCAACTCCCACCATACAACTTCTGACATTGCTGGGTATAAACCGTGGCTTATTAGACACAACCTTTGACCCCCTTAGCAAGCTGGCAGGTGTGTGTGACCTTCATCTAATAGCTTTAGGCACGGGCTTGGAGAGAGAACAGTTTAGTCAAGGGTTAAAAACCCACCCTGCGGACTTGGGTGGTGGAAGAGCTGTGTCGGGTGACCTTCAGTTGAATCTTTGTCACCTCAGTTCCCATCAATAAAGTGGTATCAATGCTAGTATTCAATAGCCAGTTGACTAAGACCAACCCACGCTGAGTGTTCATCCCAGAACCCGGTACTGACTGTAATGTCCGAAAAGACTAGCTGACCCTGGTCCTGTTTTGTCAGTTTACACTGTTCTTAGAAGGCAGTCTCAATTTAACAATAAAGTCCTCTAGAGTTTGAGTATGTGTCCCCAGACTTCACACGCCATTACTAAATTTATATATTAACGGAATTTAAAGGCGGGGCTTGAGGAAGTCATCTGGACTGGGCTGGGTTGGATGAAGTCGTGTGACTGTGGCCCTCTGGACCACATCGGTGGCTTTGCAAAATGAGGATGAGAGACATAAGCTAGCACTTGCTGTGTCATGCAATAAAGCCCTCACCAATGCTGAGCTTGCCATGCTCTCAGACTCCCTGCTTCCAGAACTTGAGAAATAACTGTCTCTTCCTAAAATTATTCCGTTTCGGGCAGTTTGTTATAGCCACATCACAATGATCAATAGAGGCTTGAGTCACATACTCCAGATCTTCTCCCCACCCCACGGGCCCTTTCTCAACATCATTGTTTATTCTGAGCTGTCACGGGGAAGTAATCAATTTCATTTTACCAAAGGGAACTAAAGCTGGAGGGGTCATGACCCTTGCCTAAGATGGAAGAGCTAATAAGTGCCAGGCCTCCTGAGCACCACGCACCAGCTCATAGCTACTCACTAACACAGCCTCAGGTTCGGCTCTGAACAGACATGGTATCCAGTGAAGGGTGTTTGGGGACAAGATTTCTTCAGCCACCGAGAACTGGTGCTTATGACCTGTGCTGTGTCCCTGTGTGTTCCTCTAAGTCACTCAGTCTGGTCACCCGGTTAGCCTCAAGACCTTTCTAACTTGCAGGAGCAGCCAAGCCAGAGTCCCAGGAGAGAGGCGCACAGCAGCATCGGGGTGGGGGTTTGAATGAGCATGCCCCTGTAGGTGCCTAGATTTGAATGCTTGATCACCAGGGCATAGTACTATTAGGAGGTGTGTCCTTGTTGGAGGAAGTGTGTCACTGGGGGAGGGCCTTGGGTTTCAAATGCTCAAGCCAGGCCCAGAGTCTCTCTCTTTCTGCTTCCTGCCGATCCAGATGTAGAATTCTCAGCTACTTTTCCAGCACCATGCCACCATGCTTCCTGCCATTATGATAATGGACTAAATCTCTGAACCTTTAAGTCAGCCCCACTGAAATGGTTTCAATGGTTTATAAGAGTTGCTGTGGTCATGGTGTTTCTACACAGCAATAGAAACCCCAAGTAAGACACACAGTGACACACTAGTCCCTGGTGAACAACTCCTAGCACCAACCAAGGTCCTTCCGTGGGACCGACTCTAACCTTCCATCCAGACTTTCCCAGAAAAGACACATCCCTGGCTCTTTGGAAGACACCATGCACTGATGGCTTTAAAGAGAAACTGTGTTGTTTCCTGTGGTCCACTTTTTACCTTCCTGACTAGGCTGCGAGTTACTTTCGATAACAGGAGCAGAGCTAAGGGCGTGGGTTTGCGGGTTGAAAACCCTTAGGTTGGTGTCCTGGCACGTGTCACCTTAACAAAGCCGTTTCAGCTCTTTGTTCTTCTATTCCCTGACACATGACAATGTCGGCCTGGTGTCCGGCACACAGAGGCCCCTGGGGATGGTGTTGGGACGGTCCCCGGCACAAAACACACGCCACAGTCAATCAGCCGGTACTCTCAGGCGGAAGATCAGTTATCAGATGTGATAGGTGGCATTTTACTTGCCGGCAACAGAGATGCTTCAGTCTTGGTCCCTCCTTTTCTGAACTCACCATAGCCATTCCTTTCTCTTCCCCTCCTCTTCCTCCTCTTCCTCCTTCTTCTTCCTTCCTCCTTCTCTCCCCTCCCCCTCCTTCTCTTTAATTTTAAATGTTCTAGTAGTAGTATTTACTTATTTGTCAGGATTGAATTATGTAAAGTACATTTTATTCTATCTCTAAAACAACGACATTACCAGAAAACGAAGACAACTTGTTGAGACATGCTGACAATCAGCACAGAACAAAACATAAAAGTCCAAAATGTTTCTACTTACTTTCCCTAGGGTGAGGCACTCATGTTCTTCTGGATTCTCAATACTTGGCTAATAAATAGCTGTACAGTATTAATGTACCATGAGATACGAATAAAGCATCCACTTCAAAATCATATTTCAGTATAACAGTTCTCAAGGTCAATGCGATAGTATATACCAGCTAGATTTTAAAGATAACAACACTTGGCCTTTCATGTGATGTGCTTAAAAACAAATGTATTCACTACTAAAAATGAGCTATGACCTACGGGGAAAAGAGAATCAGTGTTTGTTGATGATTAATGGGAAGTATGTAGGAATTAATGTTGCAAGAGTTTTCAAAAGTAGCATATTTTAAAGATTTATTTCATTTCCTCTCTGTGTGCGTGCGCATGTGTGTGTGTGTGTTGTGTACACATGTGTGTATGCACACATGTATGAAGACGCCTGCAGAGACTGGAGGACAGTTTTAAATCTCTTGGGCTGGAGTTGCATGTGGTTTGAGCTACCATGTTGGTACTGGGAACTGAACTCCAGTCCTCGCAAGAGCAACAAATGGTCTTAACTGTTGAACCACCTCTCCAGCGCCTCTGACCTATATTCTTTTTTCTTTTACTGTTTTTTATGTCATTTCCCTGTCTCTTTCCTCCCTCCCTCCCTCTTTCCTTCCTTGATCTTTGTCAAACTCACGGCCTCCTTTGTCATTACCTGTTGTTTTACACACACACACACACACACACACACAAACAACAACAACAAGGTATATATATATATATATTCCTAAATACATAAATACAACCTGTTCAGTCTGTATAATATTACCTGTATGTATGTTTTCAGGGCTGACCATTTAGTATTGAATAATGTGTGCTCTTGCACGCAACTGGTGTGCTCTTCCCCGGGAAGACTAATTCTCCTGTTCTCAGCATTCCTTAGTCATCTGTGGTTCCTTGTGTAGGGTTGAGGCCTCAGGAGCTTCCCTCACCCAGTCCATGTTAACACGTCTATTGTTGACCCCGTTCAGCTCATGTTAAGCAGTCATGTTGCTGATACACATATCTTAACCTTTACCCCAAATCTGTGAAGTCACCCAATGACTCTACTCTCTTCTTCGTTGCTTTCTGCTTCCATCTTCCACCTAATGGTGCTTGCTCAGAGCAATGGCAGCAGACTCCCTGCCCTCCACCGCAGAGCTTTATTCTGCTCTGTTTAGGATCCATCCACAGGTCCATTTCTACTCTATTCTGGGGGTCCCTCTTCAGGTGTAGTCCATGAAAGTTGGGGAATAAATAACATCGGGAACCCCGATGAGGAAGGAGTCTGACAAAGTCGCCAGCTGGAGATGGCCTTGAATTTTCTCACGGCTGCTGGGACAGATCTGGTACTTGGCTCAGAAAGCAGCTTGAGGTAAATGTCAGAATAATGGGAGGGGGAACAACACAGCCAGTCTGTGCAGCACCATGGCTTCGAGAGTGGCGGCTGGATTTTTCTGCGTGTTAAGAGACAGGAAGAACGAATAAGACCTTTAATGTCAGAAGATGCCACACAAATAAGAAGCACAGGCGATCACTGAGCTCTGAGAGAATAGAAGGCAAGGACAGGTGTGGAGTGACGGCTTTCTGCTTCCGTGGTACACATAAGCTTTGGTTTCTCAGAGGAGCTGACTCTCTGGAGGGCACACTGCAAGGAGAAATAACACTGCGTCTCAGAGCCTACTCATCTATAACATGAGCTCTCTTCTGGCTTGGGAAGTTTGCAGTAAGGATTAAAATTCCCAGGGTCTACCATGACACTAGAGTCAAAGTTAATAAGTGCGTGTTGATCAGATGAAGATCCTCTTGGGGTCTCTTATCCGTAATCTTAGACAATAACCAATTAATTAGTTCTCGTAGACAATACCACAGCTTGAGAAAGTTAGCTCAAATATTTGTTGACCAGTTAAGGATATAAACTCTCTATTTTGGTAATATCTAAAATGAACATAATTGTATGTATTCTTTTCCCTTATCAAGGTTCTGATAAATATCAAATCAAGTTGCTTTGAATAGAATGGATTGCAAAACAAGTTGAAGGTATTCTCTTTAAGTGTGTACCGTGAGTATCTAACATGCAAGGATAGTCTGGGTAGAAAGAGCAGAGTGTGTTAACCTAGCTTAGCAGAGACAGGATATAGCTGGCCAAGGGCATCAGTGTCCAGTGTGGCCCACACCACCTGTGGGAGCTCACAAATAACTGTGAACCGATGAGTGGGATGAGTAAACTCAGCAAAGTCTGGAGAACAAGAGGGCGGAACATTGGGCCCATACCAATCTGTGAAACTTTCAAATCGGAAACCATTCTCTAACCACGTACTTACTGGCTCATGAACAGCTCGAAGAAGACAGAGTAAAGGAGGAAGTCTCGGCAAATTCAGAATCCGCTACGGTCATCACCTGCCCCCCCCACCCCCTTCACCCAGAGTCTCGTTCAGGCTGTAGGTGGTTTCACAGTCCTCAACAGGTGTACAGATCCCCACATGTTTCTGTTCTGCACCACCCCACACCCTGCAATGCAGTCGTACACTCAGCCTGTGGTTCCTCTAGACACCCTCTTTCCTGCCCCAGGTCCATGAGTCACGGAGTCCTCTGTGGCTAGAATGCATTTCTCACTACTGTCCTCTGTCACTTGAGCTACGTCATGCTGTCCTAGCATAGTGGCCATTCCGTTCATCAGAGCAGCCATGGCTGCTCTCAAGCGACAGAAAGACCAGGCCTGTAGATCGTTGGCATTCGCTCACAGAAGAAGGGGTTGGGGAGGGAGTGGATCTTTATCTGAGATTGCAGCTACTTCCTCCTACACCCTCCAGCCTACTGTATGTAATTCTGCCCTAACTACATATGGTCTTGTTGTCTCGAAAGGTAGGTGCTAGACTATATAGTGTGTAGAAGATTAGCTGAAGGGTAAACTCCATCAGTGCAGCCATTGGGAAGTTATCACCCGGTCAGACTTTTTGATGGGGTGGTTGGCTTTGGGTCACCTATATTTGTATGAGCAGCCCCTCATCCATGCTCCGTAAGTAAGCCCAATAAAGGTATTGGTTCTCCAAGTTAAACTTTGGTGGAATTAAACTTCGGTTTATTGCTACCACTGAAGGAGGGCATAGGTGGAGGTATGTTTACTCCTCATTGGGGAAAGCCTTCCTGCAATAGTTTGTCATCATTGAAAGCTTGAATCGGAGACGACCTCTCCTCTGACTCATCCAAGTGAGTCCGGTCATTTGAGTATGCTGCTATTGTCCCCATTCTGATGATAGGATATTGCTTTTGTATATCTTCCTTATTAAAGTCCAAATTGTTTTTAGAAAGCCCAAATTGTTTCATTTTTATGGGGCTCTTGGCACCTTTCCTATTACATGAAAGATCTCTGAGGTCGCACGGATGTAGTTTCAACCCCTGGATCCATAACTAAATTGTTGCGTGGTCCCTGGATATGACTATTTACACTCACTAGGCTTGATTCTCTACTTGAGAAGTGATTACTGATCCTTGTTAGAGTAGCAGGCACTATAACTGCATTCTTCACAGAACGGGAACTGTGCCCAGGCCTCCAGACATGTTCGGTATCATGGTAGCTATTACCATTCTTATTGATCACAGAAACTAACAGACAAGGTTACAGCAAGAAATGAACTCTGTTTTTACAGAATGGAATTCACAAGGTGAGAAACATATTGTATAGAAAATGAATGGCTATTTACTCACTTCAAAACAAAACAACAACAACAACAGGAAAAACAATTGGATGGCTACTCTGAAAAAAAATGGTCAGGGTGGGCTAGGAAAGAAGCAGACTGAACGATCCTTCCTAAAGATGCCCCCGTCCTAACTCCGGAAACCTGTGAGTGTATTTTATCACGGTGACTTACATGGTGAAGGAACTTTGGAAGTGAGAGCCTGGCTCACCCAGGTGGGCTCGGCATATTCCTAGGGCCATCATAGAACAGGGAGGAGAAATACATTATCTTAAAAATTATAAGGCTGGAAGCCAAGATCAGAGAGAAGAGAAGATGCCACACTGCTGACCATGACGCTGAAGGAGCCATCAACAAATAACAGCAAGTGGCTTCGAAGCTATAAATGGCAGGGACACAGATTCTCACAGCCACAGGGAGCAGGCAGCCCTGCTGCCCCGCTTGTGACAACATCAATAGGAAACTTACTACTCATGCTCTAATGAAAATAGGGTGATCTACGGTTAGGATAGGCAAGGTCCTGCTGAACTCAAGCAGACCCCAAATCTCACCCGCTTACCCCAAGGTCTTCCTCCTCCACCCCCTCCCTCTCTTCCACACTCTTCCTGATTTAGAGGACTCTTCACACTCACTTAGAGATCCAGCACGAAGCATGTCATATCTCAACACCTGGGGTAGGCTCACAAGGGGACTCATACCCACCTGCAGGTGTCTGGAGTGTCACTTCCACTCACAGCCTGTTGGCCAGCACTTGTCACATGACTGCAATATAATTTGAAAAGAAGCTGGAAATTGTTAAGAGAGCAAAGGGATGCCTGGTGAGCACTGAGCACACTGGCCACAGCGCTAAAAGGTGGCCTTAGCAAGACATCTCAAGGGAGGGGCTTTTAGGGTGAAATTAGAGAACTGGGGAGATATGCTAGTTAAAGAGAAAAAGGCTTTGGACAAACTTGTGGAGCAAAGTGAAGAATGAAGGCAAGAAGAAGAAAGCATGTTCAGTTTCTCTAAGGCCAGGTGGACATGAACAATCACACGGAATTTAACATGTGCTTGCCCAAACAAGACAAGCCACAAAGGCACTCAAACTGTGCATCTGATTTCTATTTTGCATAAAAATAATACCTAGTTGTTTAGTGGAAAGGCTACCGATATATTTTCCCATTTTTACCCAGAAGGATTCCTATGCAGTCTTGAGATTAACAAACACTTATATTTGCCTTCTTTTAAAAATCTTCCTAGCTGGAGGCCAGGTTGGATGATATTTCCTGCATGGACGTTTCGCCAGTGGAAGCCCATGACCCTTAGTGCTCCTACTTATATTATTCTTGGGCTTACTACCTTAAAAACCTTTATAAGCTCAGATGCTACACCAAGAATGAGGGCTATCTTGACTTGGTAGGATTCAGAGTCACCAGGGAAACAAAACTCTGGGCAGGTCTCTGGGGTACTACCTAGATTGAGTGAACTCACCCTACTCTAGTTTGTCTCTGTTGCTGTAATAAAGCACTTGGACCTAAAGCTGCATAGGTGAGGAAAGAGTTTATTTCACCTTACAGGTTACAGGTCTTTGAGGGAAGTCCGAGCAGAAATTCAAGCAGGAACCCGAAACAGAAAACACAGGGGAACACTGTCTTCTGACTCACTGGCAAGTCCATGCTTAATTAACTTTCTGACATAGCCCAAGATGACATGTCCTGATCATCCATGACATCATCCACAATGGCCTGGGCATTCGGACTTCAATTTACAATCTAGACAATGCCCCACAGACATGTCCACAGGCCAATGTAATGTAGGTAAGTCCTCAATGGATTTCCTTCTCAGATGACTCTCTGCCAAGTTGGTAGTCAAGGCTAACCAGGATGCACACGGAATGTGAGGGGTACCATTCCACGAACTGGGGTCCTGAACTTAATAAAAGGGAGAAAGAAAGCTGAATACAAGTACTGATTACTGTGTTTGATGGCTGTGTGGACACAATATGACCAGAAGCCTCTAGTTCCTGCTGTCATACTTCTCTGCCGTCACGGACTCCGTCCACGGAATTCCATGGAATCCGTCATGGATTCGCTGGAAATGTAAGTCCAAAGAAACCCTTTATTCTTTGAGTCACTTTTGTCAGGTGTTTGTCAAACAATGAAGTAAGTAACTAACACATCAGGTAACAGCTTAAGGAAAAATGGTTCAAAGATGTAAGAGAGTGGGAGAGTCCTGTCTCATCCTACCCTAGGCGTGTAGTCTATGAATCGCATCTCTGTCATGATTTCCTGCTGTTCGTATCTTGCTTCATCATTCACAAAACCCTTTCCTTCTTGGTGTCGTCTGATCTTCACAGTCATCTGAAAGAAGGTGTGTGGTGTGTTACCAGTTCCATTCAACGCAGGAGAGACTTAACCTCAAAAGCCTTAAGCAGCTTGGCCATGTGGCTATGCCTTGCGCTCTTTCGAGTTGTATAATTCCTTTGCACCCCTCCCTAGTCAACCACAGTCAAGTATGCCATTGCTATGCCTTCTTCTCTGATGCTTCACACCTACAAGTTCTACCATACCACACTCCAGAAAATGTAGGGGATACAGGCATCTTATTACGAACAGCCGAGATTGAAGGGATACGTGTTAGGTAATACGCTGAGAGTTTTATATCTAAAACTCAGTTTTCCTTTACAAAAATACCTATGAGACAAGCTCCATATTATGACGTATCATTTTGTAGACGACACAAGTAAAGCACAAAGCAATGGAGCACGTTTTCCAAGGGCATGCAGGCAGGGAGGATTTGTACCCAGCGAGTCCAGCCCTAAAGTCTACCTTTTTAAAAACCATCCTCCCATCTCTCTCTCCTCTCCCAGCTCAGGGCGTTGCAGAGGGTCTCGCCTCCGAGGTGCCCCTCCCCTATTTTAACTAGTCTCAGTGACACATCTACTGCAGCCAGGAGATGTACGGCTGTCTGTCCCTGTCTCACTCATTTTTCCTTTAGGTTCCGGCTTAAAATCTTCTACACTCAACTCCTCTCCGTCTCTTGACCCTGTTTGATCAGGCATTGTCTTTAATATCGCATACATTTATGACTTCATTTACCATGTCTGCTTTTTCTGTTTCCTGCAGACTATGAGTTCTTCCACAGTGCCAGCAGCAGCACCAGCGAACACCGCCTTACCATTCATGGCATCAGGCACCGCGCTAAGTGCTCTGTCGAAACCGAGGAGCTCAAGAAAGTCTAGGCACCATCAAGAAGCAGGTAAGACTGCCATTGAAGGGCTCAGAGAAGCTGAACAAGAGGCTGAAGATCACACAGCCCGTGGGAAGTAGCGCTGGGATGAAGACTTGGGGACTGAAGGTTGTTGCTTGCATGGGGCTAGGAATGGAAGACAGGGCCTCACACATGCTTCCCAAATGCTCTACCACTGAGCTGCAGCCCCACCTGAAGTAAAGGTATTCGGGAACATTCTACAAGAGTGCCTCTCTCCCACCATCCCTGGAACAATGCAGAGAGGACAGTCATAGCTAGAAGAAAAGTCTCAACACACCGACGCCATAAAATACAAGGGCACAACTTGCCTATGAGTTTCGGGAAAAACAAAAGCAGCCTTGACTCTATGCATGGTCAAAACAGTCTCACTGTTCCTCAAATATCTTTCAGAGAACACGTTTCTTCGTAGTAACAAGACAAAAATAAATCTCACAGAACGATGGTCCATTAACAGTTTCTACTTAAGAGAGTTGTGCTGTGGTTATTTGAGGACTCTCCAATTAAGTTCTTGAACTTCAATGGGTATAGATGTTCATCACTCCTTGGTGGTGTATGAACAGCCCCCACCCCCACTTTTCCCGCCACTGTTGATGCAGTTTCATCAGAACCCACTCAGGAGAGAATATTTATCTCCAAGAGTCACTGTAGGAACTTTGCCAGGAAACCCCATGTTCTACGTCACCCCAAGAATAAAAGAAGAGTGGGGGCTCTGAGGCATAAGAAGGAACCCTACAGATTGCCTTTCCTTGTGGCCAGCATGGGGCGATTAAGACCCAGAGCCACCCAGAGGATGCTACAGCGTAGGCTGGGAGCATGGGCAAGCACTCCAGAGCTTCAGGTTGAAGCTCCATGGCTCGGGATGTCCCTTAATCCTCAGAGCCTCTCTTTTCCCGTGGAAAGCTGGGGGTAGCGATACCTGGGCATGTAGAACATCTTAAAGATGTACAGGCCGTGCATGTCTTTGGTCCAGCACGCCATCCAGACAGATATTGGAAGCTTTATGGCTTGGTTCCAGCAGTTTTTAGAATCTTCATCTCTGAAAAGATGGATGGAGCCAGAGTCTCTGGTTCCACTGTGATGGCTGACTGACACTCAGAGATTGTACACCTGACTGCAAGGAAGAATTTCTGGCTTTTGAAAAAGTTAAGAAATTTAGTGATGGTGACTTTACCTCTTTACAAATGTACTAGTTAGGGTTCTCTAGAGCAGTGGTTCTCAACCTTCCTAACGCTGCGATCCTTTAGCACAGTTCCCCACGTTGTGGTGACTCCAACCACAAAATTATTTTTGTTGTTTTACTGTTACAAATCATAATGCAAATATCTGATACGCAAGTGGCCTTAGGCGACCTCTGTGAAAGGGTCCTTTGACCCCCCAAAGAGGTCACAACTCACAGGTTGAGAACCACTGCTATAGCGGATCAGAACTAATGGAGTGAATATATATTTAATGGGAGTGCCCAGTAGGGTGATTCCAGAATCCAGTCAAGTTGACAACCAACACCAACCATCCTAGAAAACATACTATTCTATTCCAAATGGCAATTTAGAGTCACAGCTCACAAGCCAATGTCTCCATGTTTGTGCTTTTCCAGATAATAAACTAAAAATATGGTACCCTAGTTGATGCTAAGCGTCTAGGGGCTTCAAGTAAAGCATCTAGTTCAAAGGTTGGCTCCCTGACTCTTGGTCCATGAGACAAACAAAACAAAAAACTGTTTTAGAAGAAGCAGCAACAG
The DNA here is from genome assembly GCA_026225945.1 of Cricetomys ansorgei. Lineage (NCBI taxonomy): Eukaryota > Metazoa > Chordata > Mammalia > Rodentia > Nesomyidae > Cricetomys > Cricetomys ansorgei. The sequence goes on from JAMJFZ010002229.1 coordinate 693,333, forward strand.
CAAGCAATAACAGCAGCAACAGACAGACAAGAGAGTCCCTGGATCTACGGAGGAAGAGCACAACAGCCGTGGGTCCATTTTTTTAACGGTTACTTGAAGTCGGCAGTCTCTGTTCATCCTTTAAAACTTTTAATGATACTGCCTTTTTAAAAAGCCCCCCAAATCATCAGAAACAAGCCTCACTACACCCCTTCTTTTCTCTTGCCTCCAACCAGGACTATCTTTGAGACAAGGTGTGGCTAGCTCACCAAAGGTGTGGGGTGGGGTGTTTCAGGGCTTGGGGAATGACTGGCATTCCAACGGTGGCTCTGTTATAATTCTTGACAATCTCAACAACTGTTAAGGATAAGCATTTTAGTTTTTCAGTTTACTCAGATATACTATTCAAAATGTAATCCTTATGGATGAAATTGACAGGCATTGCTGTATACACACAGAGAGATAAGAAAAATTACAGTCAGAGAAGACTGATTTCTCTGGGGACCAATAGCAAGTACGTGGCAGATGGCGGCTCCCACGCGGGTCTCCTGGCTTAACACTGTAATCTCTGAACTGTATCATGTCCACAATCATCATGACAAAAGGACAAAGCCAGTCTCCAAGATTGGCAACTAGAGGGCCAGCAAGATGGCTCAGTGGGTTCAGGCACTTGCTGCCAAGCCTGATCACCAGAGTCTGAAGTCCAGGGCCCACATGGTGGAAGAAGAGAAACAGCTCTCCCCAGCTAGTTGTCCTCTGACCCCCACACTTGACACCATGAAAACACACACACACACAGAGGAAAGAGTAAGATGTAAAAAACACAAAAGAATGACACGTTGAATTAAACAGTCTTATTCTGCACCAGGAAAACACAAAATTTGAACTGTCTCCATGGTCAGGGTGCAAAGTCACTTGATATTTCTGAAGCACAGTCTTTACAACTTGCTATATTTTATGAGCCCTGGCAAATGGGGCCTTATTTAGATTAATCTTTGAAAATCTTTCCAGGGCTTTGCTGAATCAGGCGGAACACCAACTTTGATGCAAAACTCACCTCTGTCTGGCCCCAGTGCTGAACCTTCTCACGTTCCTTCTCTGAAGAGGTAAGTGTTTTGGGATATGACAAAAAAAAATATCATCCTGAATATTAACATCAACTTTAGTTTATGGAGATGGTGTCTGGGGCCTCCATGATTAAGTACCACAGGTTACGGCTTAAACAAAAGAAAATGTGTTGTCTGAACGTTCTGGAAAGTAAAGGTTCAAGTTCAAGCTGCAGGCAGGGTTGGTGCCTGCCTGAGGATCACAGGCTTTCAACTCAGCTTGGAGCTTGACAGCGGTCTTGATGTGCACAGGGTATTCTCACGATACGGTCCCACCATCTCTCCTCTGCGTATCTCCCTGTTTAAGTTCCTCTTTTCTGAGGATATTACTCATGCTGGATTAAAACTCACTCTTGTGGCCTTGCTTCAACTTGACTATTCTGTAAAGAACCCTCTAAATAAGACACATGCTCTCCAAGCACTGTGGCCCAGGCTTCGATGTAAGGCTTTGGGAGAAGAATGATACAATCCAACTCTAACAGCCACCCATGCCTCCGTAAGTTACTGCTATGTCAGCTGTGGAGTTATCTGTCCTTTGAGCCCAGTGGGCTAGTCCGAGTTCTTTATACACATGAACGTTTTTAAGCTTCTGTGGAATGCTGAGAGGCAGGTATTATTTCTTCTCCTTTACAAATGGAGCACCTGGGGCACAGAGAAATTAAATATCTTGCACAAAACCAAGCAGCTGGCATTTGTCAGAGCTAGGGACAAACTAGTCAGGCTGCCTCAGGGGCTGTACCTTTAGAGGCAAGCTTTCCTGTCTCTTACAACAGGATAACACCTTCCTCCTTGGGACCTCATAGCTCACATTTGGATCTACTCAACAGACCTGGGTTCTCACAAGGAGAGAAGAGACGAACTGTGGCCAAGGAGCTGGGAGAGGATACTTGGGAAAGCGGGGTCTGATTTGAGTCATACCAGCAAGGGGTCATGACCCTGGGTGAGGATGCTTACAGAAACACAGGGACACCAGGCTGGAGCAGGTGCAGCCCAGGTACACAGCACTGTGCCTGGAGTGGCAGGGTGCTGTGTGGGCACCGACACCCCCAGCCTCGCCAGCTAGGCTGACAGGCGCGGATCCACCTCACAGCTGCCAAGGAGCAGCAGCAGAATGAGATGGCCAGAGCTGCCCTCTGGGAGCATTTCTCTCGGGAGAAATATGGGTGAATGATTTGAAGAAGGGAGATTTGACTCTTCCTTTTGAAGCAATGATGAGATAAAGGCAGGGCTCACCAGCAAGGATCAAACAATACAGTCCAAGAAGATGCTGCCTACAGCCTCCCAGCCAAGATGAATTTGGGGTACCCACACTTTTATTCAGTGATTTATTGGGTGTTTCCTTTTCCCTCAGAATACATCTGAGAAGTTCCTGACCTTCCTTCCTTCCTTCCTTCCTTCCTTCCTTCCTTCCTTCCTTCCTTCTTTCCTTCCTTCCTTCCTTCCTTCCTTTCTTCCTTCCTTTCTTTCTTTTAAGACAGGGTCTTACCCTATAAACCAGACTAGCCTGGAACTCACAGCAGCCCTCCTGCCTCAGCCTCCTGAGCACTGGGATTACAGGTGTGTACCACCACACTCTGCTTTGATGAAAACCTCTCTATCACAGCTGTTTCTACTCTCCCCAGACGAGCTAACCAACAAGAGACTGTCACCGCAGGTGGTTCCCCAGAGATGGATCCTTGTGGACTGAAGCTCACACAGAGAGGAATGGCTGGCACCTCTGCTATTTAATAATAGATGATCCCCTTAGGACTTTTCCCTTAAATGTCAGATTATTTAGATAAAAAATCGAAACATTTCTCTTAAAGCATTGCTACGTGGTGTTTCATGGGCATTCAGACCTAGATCCTATCTAAATTCTTGAAATGTGACCTTGGTAATATCTTTCTGCCTCAGGGCCACTTCGGGGTACACAGTTCAACCTTGAGTTTTAGAGGAAAATAACCCCCCCTCCAATCCCCAAAATGGCTCCTTCCTGCTCTCAGAATAAAACATGCGCAGCACCAGGGGCCTCTGAACCCTGTCCTTCATAAATCTTAGGATTCCATTCCGACAACGTGTTTAATCATTTAAACAATGTCCTCTCCAGTAACATTTAGCTGCAAGGGAATCCCCTGGCTCGCCCTCCCACACTGTGGTCCTCCGAGCCCCTGATGCTGCCCTCCACCCCACCTGACTCTTTCTCCTTCCTCCCCTCTTCCCCTGTTCCTCTGACAGCAGCACCAGCCACGCTGCTGCCACTGAGGTCTGGGCTATCCTCATCACTCCGCCTTACCCTATTTGTTTCCTTTAACACAATTCTGAAAAGCTGAGCGACTAGATAGCACGCGACACAGGTCCCTCTCAGACCCTAGCGAGGGGCCTGGCACACGGCAGATGGTGGCTCAGTGTCCCTAAGATGATGGGAGCTGGGCCGAAGGAGCAGATCTTCCAACTCAACGGGAATAAGAACCTTCACAGCGCATCCAAGGTACAGGCACTGGATGGGTAGTTACAAGACTGCTGCCAATCTCTGTCCCCAGGACTCAAATTTCCTTATAGAAGGGAGTTGTTAAACTGGTTGAACTTTGAGAAATTCCCCAACTCCAGCACTTGGTCTAATGACTCGCCTGCCAACGGGGCGGAGGTGAACTAAAATGTGGTTCAATTCTTAATGTGGTTCATTCAAGCTCACCCACCAAACAGTCACGCTCCATTTGGCGACACCTTGACTGGCAAGCTCTAACTCAAATATCCCACAATCCTCTCTTGCCAAGACTGGACTCAAGCCCAAACACATCTGACTGAGGCTACCACTTAACTCTGAGTTTGACAAAGAATCTCTCGGTCTGAGGCTCTAAAGAGTATCCCTAACCACGGGTATGTGTGTATGAGATGTATGTATGTGTACGTATTTGTGTTTGTGTACATATGTGCCCATGCATGTAGAGACCGGAAGTCAGCCTCAGGTGTGGCTCCTGAGGAGCGGCCACCTTGGTTTTAGAGGTAGCTCTAAAACTGAACCTCTCACTGAACCTGGAGCTCACTAATTATGTCGGACTATTGTCCATCTGGCCCCAGGGATCCTCCAGTCTCTGCCTTTCCACTTTGGGGATTATAAGTGTACACCACAACACCTGGCATTTTCTACAGGGGTGCTGTGGATTGTACTTTGGTTCTCATGCTTTCATGGCACGCGCCTTTCCAATTGAGCCAGTTCGAAACAGTCTTACAGAATTCCTCTGAACCATATATCTATAAGAAAGAAAGGATTTTGTTGTTGTTGCTGCTGTTTGTATGTTGTTTTGTTGTTGTTCGTTTGTCTCACCGTGTAACTTTGAAAGGTCTGGAATCGCTATGTAAATGAGGCTGGCTAGCCTTGAGCTCAGAGATCTACATTCTTTGCCTCCAGAGTGCTGGGATTAAAGGTGCTGCATGGCACCTCTTTCAGCTCTAACTATTTTTTTTTTTTTCAAAGACAGAATCTCACTGTGTAGCACAGGCTGGTCTTGTATTTACAGTCCTCCTGCCTCAGCTTTTCAAATGCTAGGATTGCAGGTGTGTGCCACCATGCCCAGAAAAAAGTAACGTTTCTTTTTTAATAACTACAAAGAACAAAGGGCATCCATTCGTTCTAATCCCTACTAGCGCAGAACCAAACCATGGAAAACTGAGGGCCTAAAAAAAAACAGAAACCCACCCTCTTCTGCATCTCCCAGCCGTGCAGGAGGGGACTATTATCATGGCCCACCTGGGTGAGTTTTCTATCGAAAGGGTGTTGACGACAGCTACTCTGTGGTGTCTGCCTGGTGTTGGTCTGGTCTTGTGACTCTGAGAATAGCTTTTCGGGAAGGCTACAAAGCCAGGCTGAGCCAGAACTGTCGGTCAGGGACCACATGAGGTTATCTTCAGCCTGAAAGTCGTGGTGCAGAGGCTGCTGATCAGGCTCAGGGCTGCAAGAATCAGTTCTCCAAAAGCAGTGGGAACAGCACGGCTTCTTAGGAGCCTGTAGGTCTCATAGTGCCAAGTGTGCCAGCCTGCAGTGTTCAAGGCAGCCTGCGGTTTTGCCCAGATTCAGTACAGGGAGCATGCCTTCCCCTCTTGAGAAGAATGTCCGAGAACGCGAGGGAAGAATGTCCGAGAACGCGAGGGCAGCCTTAACACCTATGCACGATCAGCACTATTCTGATGGAGAGGTCATTCTGATTATTCTCCTGCCTCGGCTTTCCCCTTGACCTCAGAAGCCGAGTATTCCTCTGTATAATTAGCCCTTCAATCATTCTGTGTCTAAATCTGACTCCCCGTCTCCTAAACTGCTCAGTATTGTCAACTCTGAAAACGCTGGCTGTGTCCCTTCCATAAGTTCAGCCGTGGTGCCCTCTGGGTCATCAGCAGCCCTCTCCCGCCCTCCTTCCCACCTCCCTCCTCTAACCAGAATATCTTGCTGACTCTACTTTTAATATACAGATGCACCTTGATTTATCACAGGATAATGGCCCGGTAATCCCATGGTAGACTGAAATACCACAAATATCATAACCCCAAAATGCAATTAATATACCCAGTCTACCAAACCTCATTACTTAGCAACAGAGAACACATAAAGTATCCATTTACCTATAGAGCACCATGTACTGCTAGCCCAGAACAAGATCAAAATTCACAGCTCAAAGTAGTTCTTACCAAATGCACACCACTTCTGTGCATCATAAATTCCAAACATCATTAGTTCAGCCATCTGAAGTCAGACACCCAGAACTTGACACTTCTAGTCACCATTCCTCTACTAGGTCATCCACCCTCTGCCCCTGCACCACCACTACTCCCCACCCCCACCCTGCCTTCTGGCCACCTAGTTTCCAAACTACAGCCACACAATTCTTAGGAAATGTAAGTCAGATGGTGCTATCCAGCAACTTGCCATCCTTGAGAAAATCTGGTTTCTGCTGAGGGTCTCAAGCCCTTTATGGTCTGACCCTACTTCCTGGGCTCCATTTAGTCTCCATTTGGCTCTTTGATGTTCGTCAAACCAGCTTTTGTCTCAGCCTCTGCTAGTACCTCTTGAAAGAATATTTCTCCCTAAAACATCCACACAACCAACTCTCTAACTTCCTTACATTTCTGTTCAATTCCCTCCATACAGGGATATTTGACAGTGACCTTTGACACTGTGTTACTTAAGATGGCAGTCTCTCCTGTTGCCTTACAACCCAGACCTTTCTCTGCTTTGAATGTCCACATTGCACTGCCACTTAGCCTTTCTATTAATTTTGTTCCTTTCTCTTTTCTCATCAGTGTATGAGCTTTTATGAATGCATTTTGTATAGCGGTGTAGCCTAGGCTGGCCTCGAACTTTTGATCCTACCTCAGCCTCCCTGGGCCTGGAATTATACGTATGTACCACTCTGCCTGGATTAAACAGGTTGTTTTTGACTGTTTAGTTCCTACCTGTATCCACGAACCCAAAAGGGGAATTGGCCATACAAAGCAGGTGCTCAAAATGTAAATCCTATATAAAGGAATGTGTTGCTGGTTTTCTAAAACAATAGGACAAAATCTTCCTTTTAAGGCGAGAACACCTCTGAACAGAGGACGATGTGTACTCATGTCCTATAAAATAATCCTTGCTAGTGCTGCCTGGCTCACAGCTGGCAGCAGGTAGCTGGAGTCACTAACCTGAGCCCCGCCCCCAGCCCTGGTTCTGACTACTGGTGTCATCCTGGGCAGTGGTAATGCTCTGACCTTCAGCTTCCTCACCTAGGATAGCCAGGGTCAACGGCCTCCAGGGGCCTGTCCTATCAGGTTGATTAGCAGAAATAGCGATGGACACTGTGGATCCTGGCCAGAGAGGAGAAAACGAAAGTTACTTTCCTTTTCCTGAATCCACCGGATGAGTGCAGCCTGGCACACTGCCATCGTGGAGGAGCGTCCCAAAAGGTAAAGAACAGAGCCAGGCACACTTGCCCGTTATCCAAGTATTTGAAAGCCGAGGCCAACCTATAGAGTAAGACCTTTCCTAAAATAAAGACAAACAACTCTCCCACTCCATTCCCAAAAGGATACTTTTTAAACATCACGGCACTACAGGTTGGACAGTACAGGGAATTCACAAGGAGGTAGAACAGTACCAGGGTCCTTGGCTCATCCTTTTCTAAAACTCAGCTAACTGACTAGTGAGCAGCCAGAGGCACAGGTGTCCCTTCGGCGACTGGGAGCCGTCCCCGGCCAGCCACAATGGAACAGATCCTGATTGCATTCTGATTGCAAAAGCAAACATCAGGGTGGGAAGTAACACAATTTCGGGAGTAAATGATTTGCTTCGAATATTTATTAGGGGAGACACGGGACATGTGCACCTGTGGAAAGAAAGGCACTGGTAGACGGAAGAGCAGAGCAAAAAGCAGAGAAGGCAAATGAAAGATGGGGTTAGCCAGGCAGAGAAATCTCTGAATGTGCAGACAGCATTCAGCCATTCAAAACTTCTTGTTGCTTTTATAAAAACAAACACACAAGAACAACAGCCAAGGTCTACCTGTGTGGCTCAGACTGGCTTTAGACTTTCAATGCCACTGCCTGTGCCTGCGAGTACCACCTTCACGAGCTTGAAACTTCAGCGGGGGCTCTATTGTTTCAAGCACATCCAGTCTCACAAAGCGCCCATTCTAGTACACTTTTGTTTTAGGAGTGATAACCCAATTGCTCAAGGGCACAAACACCTTTCCCTCGGGCCACGGAGTTAATACAGAGCAGCGATGTAACGCCACAAGCCACAGGGCACACCACAAAGCCACCTCTTCCCAGAGTCATGCTCTGTCCTTGGACCTGGACACTCATCTGCCACCGCAAAGACCGGACAGAGAGAAAGTCAACACAGAAGGATTGTGCACTTGAATTGTGGCTCTCAGAGCTGGCTAGTCGCCTAGGTCCTGGGTTGCGGGTTAGGTTCTGTAGACACACAAGACATCAGCTGCCCCAGCCAGGCCAGCTTGTGTTAACCAGGTGCATAGCGGGACAGCTGACTTGCCTGTTGCAGTCCAGGAGACCTGACACACAGGCAGAGCCCTCCCCAGGGCTTCCTCCTTTGGAAGGAACTATAAAGTCTGCAAGGTGGCACGCAGACAGCCCATACCCAAGCGGGTGCCTTACCTCTTCCATTGTGGACCTCCGAGGAGGCGCCTGGAAGACAACCCCAGCTTCCCAGAGCCGGATCCTGGGGCTGACAGTGCTCTCGCCTCCGCTGGCCACCTAGCAGTCACCTCCCCTAGACTGGGACACCCGGGAGCCCGGGCTCTTCACCTGCTCCACCTGGGCCGTGGCTCCTCCCTCCCTCGGGCGGGGCTAGGGCCGGCCCCCATCCTCCCAGTTGGACCTGCTGCGGTGGGGGCCGGCGGCCGAGCCGGGCGAAGCTTCTGCCTGCTGGGCATCTTTGCCATCACTTCCTCTCCAGGAGTTTCTCTTTGTGCCCTTATCGCGTCCTCTCCCACCACATCCTATCGGGGGGGAGTTACTGTGAGCTGAGCGCATCTCTTGTCTCTACAAGTTAGAAGGAAACACTCCGGATGCTGTGATCTCTGTTAGTGACACCCTTTCCCAACTCCTTTCCTGAGGATGGCTACTTAATTTCACAAAAGTTGCTCAGGGCCGAAGATAAGAAAGCCGAAAATGTATCTGTGCTGGGCAGGCACGTTTAATAGGGGAGAGAGAGGAAGCTAAAAAATAACACCTGTTTTAAGACCGGTATGGTCAGCGTGTTTAAATGCATGGCTCCCTTTAACTTTTACAGAAGCCCTGCAAAATGCTGCTGTGCTCATTTTAACGGGGGTGGGGGTGGGGGGGAGAGGAACTGGCTCAGATAGATGACCTTAACTAAGCTCAGGGTGACACTGGTAGGAAGTTGAAGGAAAGCAGTCTGCCTGACTCGAAGATGACTCTGTGTTCTGATTTCTTCGCTGTTTTCCCGGCAGATCTGGTCCTGGCTGTAAACCCAAACAAACTTCATGTTGGGTTTGTGTGGAGGGGGGGATGGGGGGGAGGTCTTCTCACAGCTGTCATGGGATTTGGAGATGGGCAGGATGAATGACCTGGGTCCTGATTCATATGAAGCCTGCTGGATTTCTTTTGCTTTTTATGGACTAAAAATCTGTTTGTGAGTTTATTTACATATTGTTTGATGCAGGATCTCACCTTCAAGCTGGTGTCAAACTCACTCACTGCATAACTTGAAATGGCCTCCAACCAATTTTTGTTTGTTTGTTTTTTGAGATAAGGTCTCTCTACATAGCCCTGGCTGTCCTGGAACTCACTATGTAGACCAGATTAGCCTCTAATTTACAGAGATCCTCCTGCCTCTGCCTCCCTAGTTCTGGGATTAAAGGCCTGTACCACAAAGCCAAGCTTCCAAATTCTTAAAAGTAAGATTCCCTGTCCTGCCAGGGGCAGCAGAGGAGAGCAGGCAAGGAAGCCCCACTGGCTTGCTCACACCCTATCAGGTGATTGACTACAGGACTTTCATTTTGCTCAGCACCGCTCACAGTTACATTTGATCCGGTTCCTCAAGGCCAAGGGTGTTTGCAACCTTTGCTCAGCACTCTGGTCCTATCTATCCAGCGGCCTTGACCTTTGGGCCTCCCACTTTCCCTTGCTCCCAATGCGAGGGCTCCTCCCGGTGGCATCAGGACAATTGCAGTGGAGCTGCAAGGTGTCCTGACTAAGTAGAGGGACTTAGAGGTCTGCTTTGGTTTGGCCCTGGACAAGTTAGAGTGGTAAGTCCTAGCGTATAGAAGGCACCGTTCATTGGTAGGTGTTGAGAGTGAGGGTCTTTTGCCAGTGGGCTTAGGAATCAGGCTTGGCCTCCTCTGTCCCTTGGGCCCTGTCTAGCTTCCCAGCCTTTTCCTGCACTTCCTCCTATCTACTGTAGTTAACACTTAGAAGCTAGGATACGCAAACGAGCAAGGAGGTGCTATTTTTCTTTCTGAGCCTGGGTTACCAATATAATGCTTCCTAGTTCTAGCCCCTTTCCTATGAATTTCATAACTTAGTTTTTCTTTACAACTGAATAAAAGCCCACCACATATATGTACCCCATTTCATCATCAGTTCTTCATTGACGGAAACATGGGCTGGTTTTTGTTTTAAGAGAGAGGAGAAACATGAAGCTGGGTGAGTAGGGAATGGCAGGATCTGGGAGGAGTGGGGGGAGGGGAAAGAATGTAACCAAAATACATTGTATAAAATGTGTTTAAACATTTTTATGCATGAATATTTTGCCTCAATGTACTTATATGCAGTACACATATGAAGCGCCTGCAGAGTCAGAAGAGGTTTGGTTTATTTTCCCCCCTCTGAGACTAGAGTGCTGTAAGCCGCCGCCACGTGGGTGCTGGGAACCAAATCTGGGTCCCCCGGAAAAGCAAGTGCTTCTGCCGGCTGAGTCCCCTCATTCATCTCACTCTTCTTCTTTCTTGACGATAAACATTCTGACCGCAGCGAGGTCAGCAGAACGTAGGGTAGATGGCAGGAGAAGGGGAAATCACAGGGACAGAAGGGTACTGCGGGGAAGGGGGCAGGGAAGTGGGGGGAAACAGGACGACTCCATCTGAGCTGCATATGCATGGGCATTTTTCTTAGCATTATTTCCCCAGTACCGTATTTTCCTGTCATTTACATCGTGTTAGACATTAAAGACAATAAAACCGTCGCAGAGTAAAAAGACAAAAGGACAGTTCTGCTTAGAGCCGCATACCATCCTGTTAATTTTCTGATGGTGCAGACGCTCAACATGTTTTGCCTCCTAACGCTTGGCCTTGAGAGGATCCACAGGTCTCTCTGAGATGCTCTTTGGTTTTAAAATGAAGGGTGACAGGGTTAGCTTCAGGACTAATGGCCATTTGAAACTGTGGTGTGATGCTCAGCACTTTGCAAGATCCCACACACGCCATCCCTCTCTTCCCTCCTCTTCCCTTACACCACTGTATCAGTTGTCAAAATGCACGGGCCACACCTGGCTGTGCGAATGAGGTAGCACTGTTTGTCACTGCCCTTGCTCCCCCACCAAGGGATCTCAAATCGCTCCTGAGCCTCATCCTGTGAGTGGCACATCCTTGCACCCAGCTTGGTAGAAAGGGAAAGCACTCATGGTGACACTGGAAAGTCAAAGCAGCAAACAGAGGCATTATGAGGAATTGGGGATTGTAAGATTTGAGTTTTGACCTGGGCTAAACTAGATCTCATTGTACCCTAGGAATGGACAGAATTCAGTTAAGAAAGACGAGATCTGATGAGTACCTGATACTCAGAGACTCTGCTCTAGCCCCAGGCCAGGAGGAACTTCCCCATGAGCTCCAGTTAATCAGGGACAAGGAAATAGCTGGCTGCTTGTCTCTGTCGCCTGCCAAGAACATGGCTGTAGACCGTGCAGACCTCTCCTTCCTTACCTTTATTATGAGCCCCGCTTTCTGGCTGAGAATTGAGGTGCATACAAGTTAAGCAGCCTCCTCTGGGCAGTATTTAGCAAACGGAAGAACAGAAATTCCAGGCTGGACAGCCTGGCTCCAGAGCCCACCCTCACAGCCAGTCTGTTTGCTTTTCTTTCAATTTTCAAGAAATGCCAAGCAATAAACCCACAGGAGCTGAGAGCTTGAAGGTTTGACGTAGTCCCCCATCCCGATCAAGTTCTGAAAGCAGTCTGTAGAGAGCTCAACACGTAGGCTGAAGTTAGGTTCAAGATCTAGATATTTGCTTTAAGCCCCTTGCTTTGGTTGCTTTTCCTACAGGGGAGCTGATATGCCCCCACTGAGGTCCCATCCGTCCTCTGGGCCACTGCCTTCTAAGCATGGCAGCCCACGACTAACTACAAAGACCAGAGCAGGCCTGTCCATCTTCCCTCATAGACGGAGGGGTTGGGGTGGGTCATTAGACCCTCACCTAAGATTCTAGCTATTCCCTATTTGTGCCCTACCTCCTACCTGTAATTCTGCCCCAACTGCCTGTGTCTGGGGAAGTCAATAGAGGTGGAAAGTTAATTGAAGGCGGGGCTCCATCTTTGCAGTTTGAGATAAGTCACTCATGCTTAAGTGGGACTTTCCAGTGGTGAAACGGGGTGGGGGTGGCGGGGTCACCCACATGCCTTTAAACAACCTCTCACTCAAGCTTCTGTGAGTAAGCTCGGGAAACTCAGTTTTTCACTGAGCTAGGCTTGGGAACAATCATTACTTTGGCCCCGGGTTGCAGCCTATCTGGGTGAACAAACCTTCATCCATGATTCCCCAAGAAAAGATAATGCAACAGGTCGTGCGCTGCAGACGTCAGCCTGTCCAGCCCTTTCTCGATGGCTCCAGACCTTTCAGCCTCAGACATGACTTGAAGCTTCTTAATGTTCCTATCATGTCACCGTTTTTCATTTCTTGGTAAATATATTACTTACACTTTGTGCTGTAAGTAATGGCGTATTCACAATACCCTAACGTGAAAAAGGAGTATTTTTTTTTTTAATGGAAAAATGGAGAAGTCTTCTGCAGTCCCCAGTTCCCCGGGTAAACCTTGAGCGCTATCTGTCATGTGGTGACAAGGCTGGGGTTCGCAGATTGATAGTCAGAGGCAGGATACTGCTGCCGGAGTAACCGCTATTAATATTAACGCTATTATTGGCTACATTAATCATGTCTGAGGACTTTCAGCAGAACATGTAATTTGTTTATGTATAATTTATATCCCGACTACTTTCAAAAGGGAGAGAAGGAAAGAGGAAAGGAAGTTAAATTTATTGGAAGTCTATTGTGTAACAAGTGACACACGTCTGTTTTATTCTATTTTTCATGATAGTGTTTTCAGGTTATTCTCATTTTTGCCATTGAAGACAGCAAGGCTCAGAAAGATCGCTGCAGAGGCCTTGGCTGTGCAAGCACGCGGGTTTGACTTTCCCGTTTCATTCTCCACCCCCACGCTGTGCGTGTGTGTGCATGTGTGCGTGTGTGTGTGCTCGTGAGTGCGTGTGTGTGAGTGTGTGTGGTACTTTTATGTGCCCATGTTTGTGTGCAGGTGCATGCGGAGGCCAGGGGTTGACATCAGATGTCTTTATCATTCTCCACTTTACTTTTGAGACAGGGCCTCACATTGAACTTGGAGTTCACAAACTGGCTAGACTGTCTGGCCCACCAGCCCCTGGAATACTCTGTCTCTGCCTCCCAGCACCGAATTACAGGCATGCACTTGACCATCTGGCTTTTTATGTGAGCATGAAGGAGCCAAACTCAGTTCCTCATGCTCCACGGAGCCAGCTCCTCCCAGACATCAGTTCTCCCTTGAATTGCTTTTTCCTTCCCTCCATGAGGGCGCAAAAGACTTGAGTGATAAGATATCAAGAAAATAAGATGGTTAAAAATGAAGATTAGGACTCTATAGGGGGTAGGCAGGTGGGGGTGGGTAGGAAGGGATGGACAACCAATCACAAGGGTAGAAAGGATTACTGTGTAGTATACACCTATTTGTAGATTATATATAAAGATAAAATGCCTACAGCTATCTTGGAGGTCTGTGGACTTAAAAAGGTCTTGCTTGTTCTTTGTTTGAAAAAGGTATATAATGTAGCGTTCGGTTTCTCTTTTGTCCGGAAGAAAGCTCATGTTTCCGTTTTCTACTTCTGTTAGCCAACATCTTACTAATATGTGCTTTAGCGAGATGGGATTTTTCTCTTTGGCTTTGAAAATTTCTTACCGTACACAATGAAATAGGATCTTATCTACTCCCCCGCTGAAGTGATTCGTAGTGACTCGCTGTTATATCCGGAGATTAATGCATCGCTCAAGCCCTCCTCGGAGAAGCTTTTGTCTTGCAGTAGATGGCAATTAAGAGAACCCAACTGGTCACCATGCAGAGAATAAGAAGAAACTACGGGGTGTTCAACCCCAAGTGGGACTTCTACATTACACCCCTCCTGACGAGGTTCAGAGGTCTTTGAGGAAAAGGGGGCAGGGAGACTGTAAGCACCAGAGGTGGTGGATGACTTTTTAGGAGACTGTTTTCTTGACACACAGGACAGTTGCACGTATGAACTCACAGTGATCATGCCAGGATGCACGAGACCTGTATAATCTCGAGCCAGACAAAATCCCAGCAAGGGAAGAGAGTAGGTGGACACAAAGCCCCGCCCATCGATGAGGACCTACTGGGAAAAGAAGTCTTGTTTTTTTTTTTTTGTTTGTTTTGTTTTGTTTTTTGTTTTAAGGATATGACCCCTGGAAAGTTAACCACACTCCAGGGTAGGGTAGGCCCCATACCCAAGAGAATATAGACAACACAAATTGGATTTGTGCTCATTAGTCACAAATTTTACGTCAACTTGACACAGGCTAGAGTCACCTGAAAGGAAGGAATCCCATCTGAGAAAATGTTCTGGCTATAGGGCATTTTCTTAATAAGTGATTGATGGGGGAGGGTCCCTGTCCATTTGAGGTGACACCATCTCTGGTATAGCATAAGAAAGTTCTATAAGAAAGCAGGCTGAGCAAGCCATTAGCAAGCCAGTAAGCAGCACCCTTCCATGGCCTCTGCATCAGCTCCTGTCTCCAGGTTCCTGCCCTATTTGAGTTCCTGTCCTGGTTTCCTTCAATGATGGACTAGGCTGTGGAAGTGGAAGTCCAATAAACCCTTTCCTCCTCAAGTTGCTTTTGGTCATGGTGTTTCATCATAGCAATAGTAACCCTAACTAGAACAGGATTCACTTTTTTTTAAAGGAGGACACAAGGTTGGATGGGTGGGTATGGTGGTGGTGGTGGGTCTGGGAGAAGTCTGGAAGGGACAGTAAATACAGTTAAAGTTCATTGTATGAGATTCTCTAAGAATCAATACATGTTAATTTTTCTTTAGTTCTGACAATTTCATACCGTATACAATGAAATATGATCCTACCTACCACCTTGTTTCCCTCTCCAGCTCCTCTCATGGTCCTCTTAACACACCGCATCCAACTTCATGACTTCAAAATTTTTATTTTGAAGAACGCTAAGCAAACATGGCCAAGTCAAGTTGCTTTCCTTTTAATAATCTTTCAAACAAGATTTATCTATTGGTATGTTATATGTCTGCATGTTTTGCCTGCATGTATGGATATGTACTACATGCAAGCCTGGTGCCTCTGGAAGTCAGAAGAGGGTAGTAGAGCCCTGGGAGCTGACATTTGGGCGCTGGGAACAGAACCCAAGTCCTCTGCAAGAGCAGTGGGTGCTCTCAATTGCTGAGATCCTTCTCCCGCTCTTGCTTTCCCTCTTGCTGATTATTTAAGGAGAATCGTAACAGCTGCTTTGTAGCAGGTGTCCTGCTTGGAGCTAGGGATGTAGTAGCCCTTTGGGTTCTCATACAGAAACTGCTTCCCTCCACTAATGCCAGTTACATTATGTATGCACCACTCAGATGAATTATTAAGATGTTTTCTGATACGCTTGTCTTGTTGAGATCAAAGACAGAGTATTCCCCTGTGGCAAGGAGGTGGGGAATGCTCAACTTCTAGACAAGTAGGAAATCATTACCAGTATCAATCATTCCCGTGTCCCATAACCCAGAAAAGTGGGTCTTTGGTTAGAAAACTCAAGCAGGGAATTCCCATCTCTCTTTGGGTCTTGTTTACTTGGGTCAGGATTTCAAACATCGCCACACCGCGTGGCTGCAGTGCATAAAGGGGAGGAGTTGTTAGCACATAGGCATGGTAGGTCTTGTCACAGTAATCCACAGGTCAATTGATAACTCAGTCCATTTGCGCTGTTAAAACAAAATGCTTACACTGACTTGACTGAACAGAACAACTTAAATGATCATAGCCGTACAGGCCGGGAACGCAGAGATCAACACACTAGCGGGGGTCTGCTCGTGGCCCAGTCTTTGCCTTATGATGATGCTTATGCACTCTGCGTGGGATGGGCGCCACTAGATCCTCATAAGGTGGAAGACAGCAGGGAAAGAAGGCCTAGCCATGCTTCCTGCCACATCTTTCTAAGGCCCTTTACTTCTCAACACTCCCTTATGGGAAGGACACAAACACCCAAAGCCTAAGGATTGAGGTGTTTTTCATGAATCGTAGTTTTTAGAAGCAAGCTGACGTCATATGCATTAGAAAGTTCTATTGACGTCTGAGAGGTAGCATTTCCCGAGGAGGTGGCGGAGACAGCATTTCTCCAGCCCTCATGTATGCACCCTTTCCTCTCGTTATCCCCCCTGAAGGCCATGCTCTTGTTCTCTGGGCAGAAAGCACATGCAGGCATCCTTGGAGAGCAGTGGCAAGATGGCCTCCGGACTGTGGCTGCAGGGATGGGATTTGAACATCCACGTTAAAGATCTGTAAAAATTTATTTTGAAAAATGGAGCATTCTTTATTTGTTCTTCATGCGTCACCTGCAGGTTATAAAACCTGTTATTGTCAGATATTTCATTTTAAGTTCAACTCTGCAGTAGTGGGAAAGCCAAATGCTTTTGGTCCACGTTTGGGACGGAGTGTTAAATAAAAGGAGAGTCGTGTCCTTTGAGGTTGGCAGGGCGGCTGCACTGGTTAGCAAGCAATTCCCTGTGACTGAGAGGTCTGATGAAGGAGTGCTGAATCACAGCCAGCCTTCCTTGCATGGCGCTGCGGAGGCTCTTCTATAAATACAGATAAGGAGAGGAGACAAAATATCTTGTTCTCACCGTATCTTGCTTTTATCTCCTGGTCTTAGGCATGTGAGAAGAGTATTCTTCTAACCGTCCTTGCAAGCAGATTTAAAAATGTGACCAGGTTCTGGGAATTGTACATGGTAAAAAGAAACGAACGTGACTTGTGGGACTATTAAATTTGTCCACTTTCCTTTGCTTTTGCCACAATCGTGTAAGACATCTGGTTAAGACGGAAGAGTCGCAGAACCAGAGGGGCCTGTATCCCGGAGCATCAGCTTCTGAGAGAACCGTGATACGGCATCTGTTAACTAAGCACCAGCTTGGACTGTAAATCCCATTTTATTGTTTTAGGTTTCTAAGAATTTGGGATAATTTACTACTGTGGCAGGGCCTCTCTTATCCCGACTAGTATAATTGTCTTATATTCATTATTGAATCACGTTAAGTTTGAAATGGTAAGAAAAACAAAGACAATGGAAAGAAAGAAATGGGACAAGAGATACGGAAAACTGCCCAGGCACGAGCGGGGCTGGCCAGCTCTGGGGGGCATGAACTGAAAATCAGATTGTAATACTAGCTGACATGGTCTGGCTCGTGGGAATAACAGTGGTCATTATTTTATATGATCCGTTCTATTCAGTTCCTCGATAATCTTACTTTGTCAGTATATTGCTCTGAATATGTAGATAGGTATGCTGAAGTACAAAGAGCGTTCTAGATCACAAAGCCTGTAAGAAGCAGAGCCAGATTTCAAACTCAGACCTGGTTGGCCGAGGTAACATCGAATGCTGGTAGCCACAGCACAGCTGTTGACCCTGCAGAAGCTCACAGGTGCGGCGTTGCTGCTCTTTAAGGGAGAGACGGTGTCGAACACTTACAGAATTACTGAGAAGCATCTTACAGATGGATTTCAACACCCAGGGAAGGAGCCTGCTATGCCCAGGAAAGGAATCACGGCATCAGACGGTAGCCAAGTGTTAAGGCCCCTCATGGAAGGCCCGTGAACATCGAGACTACAAGTAGATGCCAAGCTGGCAGAACCGGGAACGTACAATGGAGGCTGGGGAACAGGCGAGACGTAATCACACTCTAGTGACAAAACACTGAAAGTTTAATGCTCACCAGAGTAGAGAAGGGTGACACCAGGCCTTCCTGAAAGTAGGATGCCCCTATCATGCCATCTACTTGGTTAATAGTTTCTGGACCTGAAAAGTTCTGGCTTGTGATCGAGGTCTCTAGACCTCCCCAGTGTGTGACTAAGAAAGGCACCAAGATGCAACAGGCAGGATCCTTGTCGTAGACAAAACAGAATAAAAGCGACACAATCTGTGCGCTACGGGTAACACAGAGAAAGCGTGAATTTTATGTATTTGATCTTTGGCCAACCTCAGTTCAACTTCTTAGCAGTTCTGTCATTGACCAAGTGATATTAATGTTCCTTAGCTTTCTGATCTGCAAAATGGAGTCACATTCAACTCCCACGTGGCTGTAACTGTGAAATTATAGATGGCGTAGAAAGAATCACGCATAGTAGGTGACTCTTACCAGGAAGCCAGTATTTCTCTCCCCTCTCTTTCTTCAGAGAGGAGAGACCCAATGTATCTGCCCAGAGAAGGAAGGCAGGCTTCACAGAGCCAACAAGATTTGACTCTTGGTCCTAACACGACTGAGGACGGTGCAGACTAGAGAGAGAAGAGCTTGGGCAAAGATCTGTGTTTGACTACTAATTCTCCTGAGCAGTCCTTAAAGGTGCTAAAAGGATGGGAGGTGTCTGCTTTCTGGAGCTGTGGACTGGCCAGTTATCACTCTGACAGCAAATTTCCCGTGGTTGTGATCACTGCCCCCTCCCCCATACCACCACCACTTACTAGTTGTGTTACCAGAATGGTCATCAGCTCAGACCCAAGCTGCTGAGAGTCAGTGCAACAGTTCGTGGGGGCGGTGGGGGTGTGGGGTGCAGCCAGGCCTCACCGCCTACCTCACCAGGCCTGTGTGAGAGGTATCAATCTGGATGGAGAGGTTGGAGGAGACAGATTGGTTGGCCCTTATTCAGATTGCAAGATGAAAGTCTTTTGTCACTGAAACGAGGGGCTCCCCGGGAAGGGCGGTATGCTTCTGTCGATGAGAGCAGAGAATGCCACTTGGAGCCACAGTGGCATAGCCTGTGTGGACATTAGCCAGGTGGGACTGAGTGTGGAGGTCAGCGATCCATTCAAAGGCTTTTTATCACTGTGCCATTTAGCCACCTAAGGAAATGTTTGCCGGACTGAATTGCCTCATTCACTACGTGCAAGCACCGAAGCAGGGTATGTACCGGATCCCCCTCTTTCAGAGGAAAGAACATCAGGATTTGGTTAGGGCCTGGAGGCATGGCATGTCGGGGAGCAGGAGAAGGAGAACGAGAGGGCTAGAGACGTGTGGCAAAAAATAACTTTGAAATCGAAACACGCTGAATCTGAATAGAGGGCCAGCCAATCTTGTCTCCAGGATGAAGATCATCACCCAGCTTGCTGGGTACCTCCCTGCTCTTGGCTCCTCCTTGCGTCCTGTCCATGCCCACGTTCATATCCCGAGGCCCTCGTTCACTTAACACATATTTACCTGATTTTCACTGTGGGCTAGAGTAAGCCAGTACTGCAATGTCCTCACTCCAAGACGCCAACACTAAGTCGCAGGTGAATCTTTGCAGGTGTGCTTGCACCCTCAGGTGCTAGAAAGGAGAGGAATAGGGGCAGAGGATTGACAGCAAGAAGTCCAGGCCAGTCCTGAGTCCAGGCCCATTCATTTATCCAACACATGTTTTTGAACACCTACTCACGGTGTTGAGTTGGGTAGGCATGGCTCTACGTATTGTGGACACAGTGACCCATATGCAGCCGCCTGTGAAATTTCTCGTGTGGGTTCTCCACAGTTATTTCAAACCCAACAAGACTCGGCCCCCTGCCCCTGCCCCAGCCAGGAAGCACTAAGCTCATCCACTTTCCTTGGAGATACTTTGGACCTCCCTGACCCCCATTCTCTGGGGCCCATTTGGCAGCAATTGGCAAAGGCACTTTCGCCATGCCCACTCCTGTATTGGTGCTTGGTATTTACCCACCAAAAGTCAGGAGAGTCCTTGCCATCAAGGAGCAATCAAGGAACTCACAGTTTGGTTTCACCTCAGAAGTTGACTGGACCCCCCAGAACATCTCACCAGCTGGTCTTCAGCGGATCTCATCTAGAGAGATGGGTGTTTAAGACTCAAGGTGCCTCTGCCTCTGATCTCCCACGCCACATCAAACAAGTCCTCTGGGGTTTTCCAGATTCATCTTCTTATAGGCAAGTCTGACAGTGACACTGTGCACCAAAAACACCCTGATCCCACATACCAGGGGGCTGAAGTTCAAAGTCTTCCCACATATAAAAGGTTCTTCAGAGTTAGACCCTGGCACTGTCCCGGCCTTAGCTACCGATGTCTCCACAGTTGGTCTCTTTGTTCCTGGGCGTACACTGATTCGTCATTTCTCCAGATATGCATCTGTTTTTCTTTTCCCTACCTAGAATGCTATTCCTGTTGTAGCCACCGCCTACCTTCCTCTTCCTTTTTGCCTTGCAGGCTAGTGAGCCAGTGAAATGCTCTCTCTTTTGACTGACCACAGCATGTGGGTGACATACTCAGGCCTCTGTGCTTGGTGCACAGTCCCCTCCCCACCACCTCATAATCCAACTGCCCTAAGGTATTGGGTGTGTTTGGAGTCCTGAGACGAGCATCCACCTTTGCTAGTATTCCTGAGATCCGCAAAGGCTGTTTCCCAAGCATTCCCAATCCAGGCTGTCACGTGTTACTACAAGCTGTCTGCCAGAGTTGTCCTTGTCTGGCATGGCTCCTCTTTGCAATGATCACAGGGCGGTGGAATGAGCTCCACTACTGCTGCTGGGGGCGGGGGGGGGGTGTTGGGGACCACACCCATGTGGGAGGCAGGCACTAACACCCCGTATAGATGAGAAGGAATGTGAATGTTAACTGAGGGTTTGCCTGCCTGGGATTGTCCCAGCCAGCCTCATGCAGAGCACCTGTCCTAACACCTGTCCTAGCACCTGTCCTATCACCTGTCCTAACACCTGTCCTAGCACTTGTCCTAGCACCTGTCCTATCACCTGTCCTATCACCTGTCCTAACACCTGTCCTATCACCTGTCCTAACACCTGTCCTAGCACCTGTCCTATCACCTGTCCTATCACCTGTCCTATCACCTGTCCTAACACCTGTCCTAGCACCTGTCCTATCACCTGTCCTATCACCTGTCCTATCACCTGTCCTAACACCTGTCCTAGCACTTGTCCTAGCACCTGTCCTATCACCTGTCCTATCACCTGTCCTAACACCTGTCCTATCGCCTGTCCTATCACCTGTCCTATCGCCTGTCCTAACACCTGTCCTATCACCTGTCCTAACACCTGTCCTAGCACCTGTCCTATCACCTGTCCTATCACCTGTCCTGTCACCTGTCCTGTCACCTGTCCTGTCACCTGTCCTGTCACCTGTCCTATCACCTGTCCTAACACCTGTTCTAACACCTGCTGTGTTAGGCCACATAGGAACACTGGTTGCCACTCTGCCCACCAACCTGCCTTTGTCTCTTTGTCCTGTCTTTCTCCTCTCAGCAGGCAATGGCTCCTTCAAGAACATTACCTGCTTCTTATTCACCCTCTTTCTCTGCGCAGCTCAGGGCTAAACCTTCGACATATGCTTACAAATGAGTTCCTCTCGGGTGAGACTTCCGTAAGTTGTGTCAGTCATCTTTCCTCTCGTTAGGGCTCGTGCCTTCTCAGTGCCTGGTCAGAGTCCTTGACAGCCATGCCCAGGACAGGCAGCATGGGTCGAGGGCTGCAGAAAGGTGGGTTGCACTGTCCTTTCAAGTAGCTGGAATGCAAACTGCCAGCTATTCCCAGACCCTTTCCAAATGCTTGGCTTCTACTCAGCCTAGACCATGGAAATATAATAACGTCCTGGGCAGCTTCAAGGAGGCCATCCGGCTGTGTGCCTGCCCCAGCACAGGGGAACATTTCAGCATCTAGTCCAGTGCCCAAATCTGCCTATTTGGCCACAAATGTGCATCTTCCCATCATGTGCAAATTGCACTGGGCTCTGGGAATAACAGTAAATTGGCCTCATTCTGGCTGAGGTCACACATCAGCCCCGGAGTGTGGAAGGGTATTCAGTCCTTCAGTGTCGTCCACAGGCCCGGCCAGCAGCCTCGGCTCTGTGGATTCTGAAGGATCATGCCCTGTACTCGGTGTCTTGACCATCTGTCAGGGACGCAAATGGCATGCAGAGCTGGCTAACTTGAACAAGGAGTTTGGGAAATAGGGCACTGATGTAGGAAAAGTGGAACTTTTTCTAAAAGCGTGCTAGAAAAGCTATTTTGGGAGGAGCCATGAAGGTCTTAGAGAATGGAAATATAAAATTCATCTGTCATAGATAAACATGGTGGTCATTTATGCTTTCGTTGGTTTTATGATTAAGCCAGCTTTCCTCGTGTACTGCTGGATGGGGTAGGGAATGGCTGTATCTGTCAGCATGCAATTACGAGAACAGATTTCCCTTAATACTGGACAGAGGAGATTTCATACAGAGAATGGGCCCTACCCTGAGAGCTACAAGAAAGAGGTTAGTAAAAGCTGGCGGCCACTATCCCGGAAGTGTCAACACAGGCTAGGGGGTTATCAGTCTGAGACCTGGAAACCAGAGGAAGCCGGAACCACATGGCTGTTAGCTGTCAGCATGCGTACCTCCCGAGGCTTCACAGAGAAGAAATACCCTGGCTTCTCCCTTGCCTCCTCCTTCAGTCTCCTGGCAGTGCCTCCTATGTGCTGAGCTCAGGCAGCTCTCAATTGACATACAGCCCGGAGCGACCGCTTATTCTGCTGAGCGGGAACACGACGGGATGAAGAACTGAGGGTGACTGTGACTGTCGGGAGTGCGGGCACAAGCCATGAAGGTGCTGCAAGAGAAAACAGCCCTACACAAAATTAAAGCAAATGAACAAACAATATTTCAGGGTCAGGAAGGAAAGAGCAGCAAGGTCTCTGTGAAGGGAAGCGGTCGGGACAGACGGTTTGAGAGGAGCTCACGTAATCCTGTTGAGGCACGACGGTTTAAAAGAAGCCAGGAAAAGCAGAGGAAACAGAGGGAGACTGGTCCACGGCTCTGGTAAGGGCTTGGTCTCCCCAAGGGAAGAGAGGACTTCAGTCTGGCAGGGGTGTGTGTGTGTGTGTGTGTGTCTGTCTGTCTGTCTGTCTGTCCACCTATCTGACTGTTGTATATGTGTGAGAATGTGTATATGCGTAGGGTTTTGAATGGTACCTGAGTCCAGACAAAACTTGAAGGTTGGGGATTCTGCTGCTAGGGTTGAAAGGGGGTGGTCCTCTGAGCATGTGGGCTACGGGAGAGTACTGCAAGACATCCTGCTGCCATCTTGTCTTCTCTTCTTCTACTGAACAAAGAAAATCCAAACTCCCTCCTTTAACACTTACCCTGAATACCAGGATCCGTGGAGAGAAGCCTTCCGATCCTAAGATATGTTATGAAAGAGGACATGGAGTTAGATTGTCTTTGGAAACCCTTACAAGAGTCGAGGATCCCATCAGATGCATGGTGAGGTCTATCAAGACGCTGTACTTTGGGGCTGAAACGAAGGTAACAAAATTTGAGCTGTGGCTCAAATGCTCTTGGGTGGCATGTGAAGATCACCTCTCTAGGCTGCTCGTAAGGGCAACTCTTGGGAGTGTCTAAGTAATCTGCCTAACGACTGGTCTGGTTACCTTAGGATTGAGAACCATGAGATTTACCCAAGCAGGGAGGAACACAGCGGCTCTTCATATTTACACGCCTTGTATTTTCTAAAACACAAAAATCAAAAGACACACAAATTGAGGGAGAAGGAGAGCAGAATAGACGAGTAATTTATTCTTATGAGAATTTTTTTTTTTCTTCCAAAAGCCGTGCACTGTCAGGAGAGACAGGGAGTCAATATCTGAGCATATTTCAAGACGTCAATATCTGACGGTACTTTGGGAAACTGATTGTCAGAGTTGAGGAGGCTGTAAACCATATCACCCAGTTAACTAAAAGATTTCTGAAGTCTTATTTGGAATGATTGTAAAATTGCATTTACCATTCGCCCCTACGGCCTGCTTCTTATTGTAAGAAAATCAAATGTTCCACATTGCAGCTGCAACTGGCATCTTTAGTAGCCTACTTAGTACCCTCTTTCTCCTCCGTGTGCTGGTTTGAATAAGAATGGCCTCCATCCGCTAGTTAGTTACTAGGGAGTGGCAGTATTAAAAAAAGATTAGAAGGATTAGGAGGTGTGGCCTTGTCGGGGAGAGAATGTCACTGGGGCATGGGCTTTGAGGTTTCAAAAGTCCATGCTCTGCCATGGATCAGGACAAAGAAACCTCAGCTAGGTCTCTAGCACCATACAGCTGTAAGCGAGCCCCCATTTAAATGCTTTCTTTTATAAGAATTGCCTTGGTCAACAATAGAACAGTAACTAAGACATTGCCCTTTCTTCTGTCATAAAGGTATCCTTAAAAAAAAAACCCTCCTCTCTAAAATGTATGATCTCATTCTTCTTGCTCTATGTGATTTAAGTGAATCGGATCCCACCTCTGACTTCAGATTTGAGTCTTAATTGGTTCAGGGGTGAGCATGTCATCTAAGCCAGTCTAATCGGAGGAATCACGTGATCTGTGGTGTCTGGGAGGGGTGTCTCCTGCTCTCAAAACAGGTTAGGACTATGTAACAGCAACTGTTGATAGGTCCTGGGAAGCCAAATTAGGAAGACCCTCACCCCGTGAAAGATAGGGTGGTCCTTAAGTTTCCGAGTAGATTGAACTGCCCCAGGGCATAGATGGCCAACCCTTGGGCTTCCTGGCTTTGAGAGGCAGGGTTTTGTTTACTTATTGAAGCAAAGGTGTTCCTTTGCTTGCAAATAAAACTCTGGGTGAAAACAAAACACGATTTCAGAATTCAAGATTGTCAATGTGAGACACAGCAGGATTTATACCTGCGTTTCCTGAGCTTGGAGTGCAACCTGTTTCGCACACCTTGTTTCATCGATTTCCCAGGTTAACGCAAGTTTTAGACATGAAAACTGTGACTCAGAGGGACAAGAGGCTCGATTTCCTTTGGTGGCGGGGATACTGGACCTCTGCCACTCAGAGCTCTTCTCCTCGGAGCTTCAGCAAGTTGAGTGTTCTCCTTGAGTCAGTTTCTGAGAATCAGATGGCTCTCCCAGGTCAATGTTTTTTAAGAGATGAACTCACCCATCCTGGAGTAACTGCAGAAACCGGTAAAGTAAAAAGGGACCATTGCCATGGTGGGGGAACAAAGGAGAGGGAACTATCAGGGTATAAGAGCTCTGACGGGGAAAACAGGATTAGGGAGCTCTAATTAGGGAGGGGAGGGAAATAAACACAGAAGCTGGAGGGTAAAACAACAGTAAGGAGATCTGAAAAAGTCATAAGGAATCATACTATTAATTATCTACCTAAAAATACCCACAATACATGTAAGTCGGCATATAAATATACACATACAGTTTAAAGGAAATTCTCTCAGCTCAGTTGACAATCCTTCTTCCTAGAGCCACAGACCATCAAGAACAAAACCAAACAAAACAACTATAACAAAGACCAACACCTGGCATGAGAAGTTTTCTTCTGAGTTGTTGGTTTGGGATGTCCAAGAGACCCCCGAAACATTGCCAGCTGTTGCTATGACCTTTGTTTGCACCCCCAGAGGGGAAAAGGATGTCTCTATTGCTGAAAACATCACACAGTTCAGACCTGGAGCTGAGAGACTCCTGAGATAGAGCAAACCTGAAAGTGTCCCCCCTGAGAGCTAGCTCTCATGGAACCAGAAGCCACCACACAAACTTCTAAAGGAGGGAAGTAACCAACAGTCTTACCCAGCTATGACACCTGTGAACTACCACCACCATAGCAATAACCCTAAGAGTGCAGTACTGGTATACATACCTAGGTGGTAGCCAACAGCTCTCTAATTGGACTTAAGAGCCACTCAATAGCATGGAAGTCATGCCTTGTATTAGAAACTTAGACAATTACACAGGGTTAGTATAGTCATAGATCTTGGAGAAAAGCCTACCATTGCCACCTTGCTGCTAAACCAGCATAAAGGAAACGTCTCTTTGTAACAGACAGAGGATATTTCAGAAAATCACAGCTAATCAAAATGCATAGTTGTGGAGCCTAGTTCCAAAGGATAAATCTACAATATAATTCCCACACCTCAGGCTCAGGGGTCATTGAGGAGGAGGGGACCACAAGTCTGTAGGAGCCAGAGGAACAAAGAGTTTGCTGCAAGATTGTGTCTCCTAGGAATGTCAGAAGCTACAACCCTGAAGTCTCATCAACATGGCTGCTTAAACATGAGCCGAACAAGGACAACAACAGACACACAAAAGTGGAGGGGGGAAAGTCTAAGAGGCCTCAATCTTACCGAAAGAACTACACTACAAGTAACTAAAGAATATTGAGAACAGGAGACATAGTCTTCCCCAGGGAAGAGCACACCAGTCCGTTATCCAGTACCAAATGGTCAGCCCTGAAAACATATATACAAGTAATATTATCCAGATTGAGCAGATTGTATTTATATATTTAGGAACACACACACTGACTTTTGTTTATATGTGAGTGTGTGTGTTTTAAAATGATAATTAATAAAAAAAAAGAGACCATGAATTTGAAAGAAACCAAAGAGGGATATATGGAAGGAAATGAAAGGAGAGAATGATTCAATTATATTACAATCCCAAAAATCAAAGAAGTAAATATGAGACAAGAGATGAGCTCACTTTCCTTCTATGACCCTGATACTTGGAGCATTCCATGGCCATTGGTGTGGACACAGAGACAGAGTGGGAGCCATCACGGGTGCTTGAGTGTTAGAACGGGAAGTGCTGCTTCTCTCTTCTGTCGCTTGGGTCCCCAGCTACCTGCAAGGAAGGCAAGGAAACCCAGTCCTTCAAGGGAGAGGGAGAATGTCTGTCTGCTACACCAGCGGAGGGCCATCCCAGGATCCTGCACCAGAGGAGTGTTGTGGGATATTTTAGAGTTATAGGATCATCCTCCAGCATATGTGCGGTGTACAGGGAAGGGTGCTTCCTGATACCTTGCAGCATGTAAAGGACTTGCTTTCTATACCTGTTAACACCTCTGTGCTAAAATCCAATGGAGCAGACCTCCAGATCTTCAAATGAACAGGCAATTTGTTTACCTTAATGCAGATGAAGGTTCCCTATCACCCACATGTCCTGTAGCCAGGCGGCCTCTGACTTACCCCCAGCTTGGACACCCACCAAGACAACTGATTGACAGAGAGATGTCTGTCCCACAGACCTTGAGAAGTGTTAGGTTCCATTCATTTGCATAATGAAGGCTTGTGTGGAGACTGGGAGGAGTTTAGAATGAATGAAGCACCTAGGGGCTGAAGCAGACACACACACACACACACACACACACACACACAGAGAGAGAGAGAGAGAGAGAGAGAGAGAGGAACAGATGAGCTGAGATGAGCAGAGCAGAACCAGGAGGAGAGAGGTGTGAGGCCACAGAGAGGATATGGCGTGAGCCGCCGGGGTATTGCATCCCAGAGCGTTGTCTTGACTTGCTATTAATATATCGCTGTCGTATTAGTAAATAATACTTTAACAGAGGAGGGCCATCCCAGGATCCTGCCTCCAACAGATGGTAAGTGGATCCAGGACTCTAAGCTGCGCACCCCATTCCGGCAGTCTTTTACCTCTCTCTCTCCCCATTTCCCACTGCATCCCCCAGCACTCACTCACACAATGCCCCCAACCCTGGTCACCATGCTTATCTGACAGCCAATTTGCATTTCTCCTCTGTACCTTCTAAAGCAAAGAAGGAACTCCCAGGCAGGGAAACCGCTCCTACATCAGGGAAGTGTTCACCGCCTGATAATGTATATGAGGGATAGATCATTTACTTACGCTCAAAGCAGATGGACTTTATAAGGAGAAGCGCTCTAACGCAGACATGGCTGGGAAGAATAAATCAAATCTTTCTGTGTACTTAGGGGAAAAGGAATTATTCAAATGTAGCCTACAGCTACAGGTCCATTTACGGAGCATGCTATCCTACATGCTGGCCACCAGGGGGAGCGCTAGGCCCATCTCTACGCGTGGTCTATTTTTAGAGGTTGATACTTGCCCCAAGGAAGAAACCAAAGAAATAAGACTATAATACTTTTTTTTTTTTTAATCGGACCAACTTATAAATTATTTGTGAATCCAATAAATGGCAATTATCAACATTTCCTACTATTTCAAGAGTAATATATTCCATGTTAGAAAAAGATGCAATTTATTTCTTGGCTATGATTCCGATGACGGAACTGCAACCGAAAGAAAACTGTTCTCCTGTGTAAATCTGTCTTTAAAACCCAAATCAGACGCCTGGGAGAGTGCTTGCTGTGACACAAGAACCATTGTCTTCAAAGTTCTCTCTTCTTTCCACTCACTAGGACAAACTGCGGTCCAGCTAAGTAGCGGTATGGTGTAATCAGCGGTTCTCAACCTGGGGGTCCAACGACCCCTTCACAGGGGTCGCCTAGGACCATCTGCGTGTCAGATATTTACATTATGATTCATAACAGTAGCAAAATTACAGTTATGGAGTAGCAATGAAAATAATTTTATGGTTGGGGGTCACCACAACACGAGGGATTGTATTCCGGGGTCGCAGCAGCGTTAGGAAGTCTGAGGACCCCTGGGGTAATAAAGACATGTGTGGAACAAACCCAGCTGGGGGCATTCTCGAGTCAGAGCAGTCCAAACAGACTGAATGAGCTATCCTCCAAGGAACGGAGAGGTGCGAAGCATGGGGCCTCGGAGAAGGAGGGGTTGCAGGCATGTTACGAGCTTCCAGAATTCTAAGGGACAAGTTAGGGGTCCAGAATCAAGGGTAAGATGCTAGTTCTACAAGGAAAGCCCTGGCTCAAAGTTTGGTGTGAAGCTACACAGGAAGGACAGCAACAGGAAAAATAGTTTAAACCTCGCCTGTCTGGGGCAGTGAAACTGAGACTTTGGACAAATGCCTGTTGGATCTCCAGGCTCTGCAGCGCCTCTCACAGACTGAGCATAAGTATGAGATGAGCTAGTTTTGCGTGCGTGCTTGTGTGTGTGTGTGTATGTGTGTGTGTGTGTGTGTATGTGTGTGTGTGTGTTTGTGTCTGTGTGTGTGTGTGTGTGTGTGTGTGTGTGTAGCCATCACAGGTTTCAGCAAATACCAACTTTCTTCCAGGGAAAAGTCTTGCATTTCTCTGAATACAATTACAAATATATTGGACTTCTGCCTTGTCACAGATGCTGAGTCTGTGATCCCAGGTACCTAAGGATTTGCTTTGAAGTCATGCATGAGCGGATGGCGATGGGCCCAGCCGGGCATGGGGCTATCTTCCTAGATTCATCTGCTCTAAAGAAGGCCTATTGTTCGCTGTAGGTTTGAGAGTCTGAACTCTCAGCTGAACTGAGAAGAGCTTTTTCTCAAGAATAGTGAACAAAAGGCCCAGGCAGCAGTGATGAGAACATGCAAAGATGTCTCTCTCACCCAGTTGCCTGGATCAGCAAGAGTTCCTTCCCTTGGCTGTGCAATGAGCAGACGAAGATGAGCTGGGTGGTCCACAGACTCAATGTCTATGCCCACCTCAAATCCAGGTGCTGAAACCTAATCCCGGGTCTGACAGTGTCTTCAAGTAGAACCTTTGATTAGGGCAGGAGAGTAGAGCTGCCCTGGATGAGATTGGTGTCCTTACAAAGCAGGTTCAGGACTGTTCTCTCAACCTCCGTTTCCCCATGACAACAATCAGAAGACAGTTGTCTGGGAATGGGAAAGTGGTTTCTCCTCAGACACACATCTGCCCACGTCTTAGTTGTAAACTGGTCTCTAGAATACTGGGAAAGGAAGGCTTGCTATTAAAGCCATCTAGTCTGTGGCATTCTGTGGTCACAGCGACCCAAACAGACTCAACCAGCTAGCATCTGAGGAACTTTTACATGTGAAGGATTAGGAATGGTTTGCAGACATGTTGTAAACTTCCGGAACTCTAGGGGGTCAAGGTAGAGGTCCAGAATCAAGAGAAAGAGGGTCGTTCTACAAGGAAGGACCTGACACAGGGCTTGCTGTGAAGTTGCGTGGTGGCAGGGCTAGCGTGATCACTGTGTCTGACTATGCTCAACCCTCAGGCCTTATGTTCATCTGCAGCTTAGTCTCAACTTCCTCCCCCACCTTTCCACCTTCCCCAGCCTCTCTCTGTGCCCAGGGAGGCTGCGTTACAGAGAATCCGTAGCCTGGAAGGTGCTGTCTGGTTCCAGTTGGAAAGCTCCAGTGTGAGGTCCCACAGTCCGGTAAGGCAGTCAAAGCGTCTCTTCCATCCTCCCTTTGTGGTAGATCACAGACAGTCCCTTTGTCCCAGCAACTCCTGCTCTTAACCATTCTCCTTTTGAATCTTGCGGGTGAATTATTACCTCTTTGTAAACATTTATTGTCCTGTTTTAAGAAGGAACTTGGAAATTTGCTGACAATGTATTAAATATGAAATCTTGAGCATTAAAATAATGAAGAAACATATGCAGAAAGGGAACAAACTAAGACAGTCACCTGGCTTCATTGCCTCTCCAGCCGATCATCCGCAAGACACAAACAGAGCTCATTGTTCTCAAGATGCCCAGACAAAGCATTCCAGTTCAGAGTCTTTAAAATACAACCAACCCAGTCACCACACATACATTCGCCAGTATGGAGCCCGGAGCCTTGGGAAGGGTAGGAACCACCAAGAAGGAGAGGCACACTGGAGGGCGTGGCTGTGAAGATGCTCCTAGCAATAAGGGACAGAAGGTGCTCCTGGGCACCCTCGAATAGTGCCACATGTAGCCAGACCTCCCATCAAGACAGCTGCATGCAGGGACTCCAGAGGAGTCGACTGCGATGCTTGCTGGACCTGCACCCAGTACCCATGACTGGCTCAGCCCACCAGCAGCTTAATATTGGCATCTCTCTGACTCTCTCTCTGCCAGCAATCAGCTTCCTTCCGGACTTTCGGTCTTCCTCAGAGCTCTAGTTATTCAGGTTTCCACTGTCATGATTTTGTTTGAATACAGCACCGAGTCACTGACGGTCTCTGTTTGACTTAATAGCCATTTTTTCTGAATACCAGCCTCCTTTCTGCAACCAATAGCTGGGTTCTCGTTGTATCCATGAGTTCAGGTTTTGCAGAGTGCAGATGTGATTAGCCACCTGTCGTCTTTGGGCAGACCTGAGCATGTATGGCTACATGGTAATAGCCTTTGGTAAGGTTGTCTACGCTCCTGTGACTGAAAGGCTGCCGGATGGCAAGTGTTACCTGCTACTCATGGCGGCTCAGGGGTTGTGGTATGAACAGAGCGTTTCCTCTGGTGCAGGAACACTATTCACTTGGACTCCTCAGTGGATAAGGAAAACATGGTGTTATTCTTTTCATAAAGATGGCCGCATGACTGAAAGCTTATTGTGCTTGACTGGGATTCCCTAGACATCTCTCCATAGCTCAGTTCTATATAAAGGTTGGTCCACTCCAGCCTTGATATCAGGACCCAGGCAGTGAGAGAAATATAGGCTCAAGCAATAGGACTTTGAGTTTGGTAAAGCTGTTCATCCCAAAGCACATCAGAAAGGATCCTGGAATATGCAAAGAAAATGCTGGGAGAGAGAAAAGTCACCCCTCGTGACTCATCACAGTGCCTGGTAACAAGCAAGGGTCGCCTGGCTGGGAACCTGGACGAGGTGAGCTGGGGGTGGAGCCCCGATGACTGAACTTGTTTGTGTAGATATGAGACGTGGACAGTAAGATCTGGGTAGAGGAGCTATGGCATGCAATGATGACGGGGTGGCTATTACATCCCAGCACAGATGCTTTGATGCCGTTTTATGGCAACGATTGTTGGAATACTGCTGACCTGCTTCCTGATATTTGCACCAGGACTTGGGCTCCCAACAACTTGAGAGAAAAGTGATCTTACAAAGCAATCCTGGGAACCCCAGCCACCTATGACGAGCAGCCAGGGTGTTTCAGGAAGACGGGGCTGTATTAAGGAAGCAAGAGGCCAGAGCTGTGCGCTTCCTGCAGCTCAGTTGGCTGTGGGTTAAATAATCTATTGAGAGACCCAGATTTGAAAATAAATTTTTTAAAAAGGCAGCCGTACAAGACCAGATAACAGCTCTCCCCGGGGGTACAGCGGGCTGGAAAGTGTTTTCTTGCGTGAAGGCAGGAGGATGGCTCAGTCCATCATAGCATAACCCTGCCTCTGGAACCCTGGAGGGGTGAGGGGAAGCCCAGGCAGCCTTGACCTCCTTGTCCAGTCCATTGGCTCTTACAACTCTCCTCCTGTGCTTATCTGAGAGTCTTTGTTCAAGTGAGGATGGAATTCTACCTGTCCAGGGAAGGCTGCGGAAGGCGGCTTATGCCTGTTCTTTTTCACCCACGGGGGTGGGGGCACGGATGGAGGGAACACAGTTCCCCTTCAGCCTGGGGGGGCATCTCTCTGGCAGGAGGGAGGGAGCCCCTGGCAGTTTTGCTGCCAGGAGAGGCTGAGGCTGAATTATCTTGCAAGAGCAATTGAAGCCTACCTTGGCTGGAGTCAGTGAGGTTGTAAAATCACTTCCCCGAGGGTCTCCAGCACCCAATTTGGAGATGAGTGGGGATTTACATGATTCAACGGAATGTTTCTTCCCTGTGTCAGGGCTCAGTCAGTCGTGAAGGGGGAATGTGTGAGCACAGCTCAGCAGCTGTGCTGGAGCCTCGTTCTCATCTGGAGGGCTGGCTGAGCAGAGGCCAAGAGGGCTGAACATTGGGGGGGATGGTGCTCCAGGGTAGGCTGCAGCTGCTCTATTGTGACCCTCTCTCTGTTTAGACTTCTCAGCCTAAACCCGCCATGAAAAAGGATACCTAGCTTACTGATTTATTGTGGGCTGTGCATTATGACGTCACTTCCCTTACGGTTCCTCCCCAGGTTCCTACCATACCTCCAAGAAATAAGAATTGTTACATATACAGACAAGGAAAGGGAGGCTTAAAGGAACGGTGAGTCTAACTGACTCAGCCAGTACCATCCCACTCCCTGGAACAGTCTGGAATTTATACCAGATGTGTTTATTTCCAAACACCCATCACTGGATCCAAGAAGAAAATGTGTCGGTGTGTTTGCTTTACATTTAAGGTCTCTAAAGGACATGGGTTCATGGAGAGCTGGGGGGAGCTAGCTAGCTAGCTAGATAGATAGATAGATAAATAGATAGACAGATAGACAGACAGAGTCCACCACACTAGGAGCTAGGAGCTGATGTTCTTAACCAAACTGAATTCAGATTTATGCCGATCCACCTGCGAGGTGCAGAATTTATCCTTTCTGAGCCTTAGTTTCTTCATGTGTTCAAGAGATTGTTATAAAAACATATGAATAGTTGTCAAAATAAAGATCTTGCAACGTGTGTAGCAAGGGTTGCCAGTATAATGACCTTGGCGTGCAGTACAGGCTCCAGACATGTAAAGATGGCTGCCCCTTTCATTATCTATTATGTCACGCATTATGGCTTAAGACCCACCATTTATTTTGTGCAGGAAGCTTCAGTTTGGTCAGGCTCAGCAGTTTCACGTCCTCCCTGCTCTAGGCGACACTAGCTGGTGGCTCCTGTGGGGCCCCACTCACATGGCCAGCAGAAGCTTCCTGTCACTTTCCGTATGGAGCCTCTGTGGCTCCCACATAATAACTGTAGCTGGAATGGAAGAAAGACCGAAGTTAGTTTATTAAGCCTTGAGCTTCCTAGATTGAGGGAGAGGGCATTTCAGGGAGGTCTACGAATGGGTTCCTCAATCATGTTTTAAAAAGTACTATGGCGGTCTGCCCTCTGACCACAATTCAGTCTCATGTATCCCACACGCCTGCCGTACTCACCGCTTCCCAGGAACCACAGAGCCTCATCCCAGGGTGGTGGTAGGCTCAGGTTCAAGGTGAGGGATCTATCCATCAATCAGGTCAAGCTGTCTATAAGGCTCCTTGAGTGCAGTGTCAGAGACAAGGCTCTTTCTGGATCAGCAGTCCTGTGAACTGGAAAGACAGGTCATTTGCATTCACAGCCAATGACAGGAAAGACACGCACAGGAGGGCAGTTGTACAGTCTGGCCTGTCTGTGAGAGGCCAGGCCAGAGGGTAGAAAGCCTTTCTTATAGGAGCCTAGCACTAACTACGTACAGAATAGGAGTTTTGCCCTAGAAAATGGTTCTCATTTAAACTTCAACTCTGTCTTTGAGTGTGTGTAGGGGTGTGTGTGTGTGTGGGGGTGCATATGTCACTAAGGAATCTGTTCCTTTTTCCTTAAGACAAAAAGAGCAATTTTTCACTTTGTAGGACTTACTTGTGACATTTAAATGAAGCATTGCATTTGAAACTGTCCAGCAAAGTACAGGGTATGAATGACATCTCTCGTTCATGAGTAGATTGAGGATAATGATGTTTATTTTGTGACGTGAATACAAGACTCAAAATACATGAAAGAGGTCTGTGAACACTGTAAAGTTTGGGAATGCATATGTTTGTGTCCTTTGTTAACACTGACTGCTTCTTAATCATGCCCCAGCACCAGCAAGGGTGGGAAGGAACGCCGCCCCGCCCCCCTGCCCTGCCCTGGGCTGAGCACAGCTGTGTCTGTGGCATAGCTGTGAAGGAGACCCACCAGCAGGGCTGTCATTCGGGGTCACAGGACTGGACCTCATTATTCCACTTGCTTTACTCTGAAGTCACCAGATTTCACCTACAGGAGAAACACTCAACTGTGGTGGTGAACCTTTTAGTGTGTGTGTGTGTGTGTGTGTGAATGCAGACTTAATGTGTACCTGAGCACATGTGTGGGGTCAGAGGACAACCTTGGCTCTCCCCATGTTGTCTGAGACAGGGTCCCTTGTCGTTTGTCTG
The DNA here is from genome assembly GCA_026225945.1 of Cricetomys ansorgei. Classification (NCBI taxonomy): domain Eukaryota; kingdom Metazoa; phylum Chordata; class Mammalia; order Rodentia; family Nesomyidae; genus Cricetomys; species Cricetomys ansorgei. The sequence goes on from JAMJFZ010002229.1 coordinate 728,071, forward strand.
CTGAACATACCAAGCTAGCTAGCCCACAGGCTTCTGGGATTCTCCTGTCTCCTCCCTCCAACTCCCTGCAGGAGAACTGGGGTTATGGATGCCCCTGTTATGTGTCCAGCTCTAACTGGGTTCTGGAGATTCCAGCTCATGTTCTCATGCTCACAAGACAAGCATTTTTACCTACTGAGCCTTCTCCCACCTAGGCAAGATCTCTGAGAAGACGATCAATGTGGCTGGAGGGTCAGAGAGGTGGGGTGGCATGTCATTTCTCCTTCTGAGAATGGATGGAGCAGAATGAACATGCTCAGTAGTGGGTGGACCAGAGTCCAAATCCAGATACTGGCCCTTCTCGGTCTGTGATGTGAAAACATCTCCTCACTCATTCAGCTTTCTCACCTGAGAAATGGGTACGTAACTATCTAGCTGCTGCAGAGTGCTCTCTTCAATGAGCACAGAGAGGCAGTGTATTGCTTTACTCTCCACAGAACCATGGGAGCACAATATTGCTCTTGTCATCCTGTTGTAAGGATTGGATGAGCTGCATGCAGAGCACCTCTCCAGAGTCAGGTGTGTAGAAAGTATTCAAAAAATCCCAGGGACTGCTGCTGCAATCAACAATTTTAATTCTGGCAATGAAGCTGCTGATTCCACTTGACTAACAACCCTTGAGCATTGCTGTGAGCTCTGAGACCCGTAGGCTTAAATTATGTATGCTGATACCGCTGGGGGCTTGTCTACTGCAAGAACCAGGTATGCACACAGTGTATTGGCACACATTTCTGGATTTAAGCAGAAAGGGCCGTATGGAGGAGGCCTGGGCTGCTGACTGTGATTGTCAGCGGTCCAGGTGAGAATGTATGGCAAAATCTCTATACTGAAGATAGCAGCAGCATTTTTAGGCAGGGGGGGAAATGCTAAGTGCAGCAGGTTTATTGCACACCTCCAACTGGGACTACACACGAGGCATGGTTTCATCTCTTTCCCAGACACTGCTTAAGCTCATTAAGCTCTGCCGTTTAGTCAGCTTTCCCATATCTGATTAGTAATGCCATGGCTCTTTGGTTATGATGAGTAATGAGGGGAGACTCAATCCTGTGTTATAACTCTTTGTCTTAGACATATAACTCTGTGGTGCCCACCTAATCTTGCCTGCATGGCTACTTCACCAAGACCTTTAGGAACCAGGAGAGAAGTAGGACCCGGTCTTTGTGCTTTCGTAAGTTCCTAAACTGTAAGGCACTTCCTTCAAGAACTTTCTCACCGTATTTCCCTTCATATACGGGTGGTGTCAGCCAGCCATCTCAAATTCTGAGGCTTATCATTTTACAGTAGCCCAGGATGTCAGACAATGTATTGGCTATCCATTGTCACAATCGTGCTGTATAACAGCTATCCCTAATTCAGAAACACAGTATTTCCCACTGATCTGCAGTGCAAAAGGCAGCTGAGCTTCAAGCCAAGGCAGCTGAAAAAGTTATCTGGTGAGATCCAGATCGGCAGGAGCGACTCTATTCCAAGCCGAGTGTGTGCCGGCTTGCTGAGCTCTGCTATTCTGTCTCTTTTTATCTGGGACCAGAAAACTAGCCAGGGTAAGGTGAGAGCATGCGAGAGCATCTTCGTGTATCCCGCCCTCACCCAGCTGTGTCCAGAGCATGAAAGAAAATGCACGTTCTCCTTGAACGTTTCTTCTGTTTCATCAGAGTGATCTTCCCCAGAAGTCACCAAGCAAAATTTCCTCCGCTTCTTACCTGCTAGATCTGGGTCTTGTGACCCTATCCAAGTGAGTCTCTGGAAGAATGGGAAAAGCTGGTGACAGTGGACTAGGAGAAAATGCTGGCCGATTTCAATATTTCTTGTAAAAGTGAATAATCCTTGCTTAGGTTTGATTGCTGCTAGGAATGAGCAACAGCTATCCTCAGGTTAAGAGTAATTCAAATAAAAGAAATGAGTAGGAAGAGGGAGGACAAAGGACCCATCTTTGTATTTCCTGGGTAGCTCGGCTCCTCAAATACAATTGCACATTTTCCGCATCCGAACTGCAGTCAGTAAATTAAAAGCGTTTGCAGTAAGAAATTTCACAATGCTGATAACAGCATGCTGTAATTACTATTGATAATTAGCTATTACTAATACTCAGGCAGTGCCTACTAAATGCCAGGCCCCTTTCTAAGTGCCTTGAACATATGGAATCACTATCGTCTGCTGCTCATGGAGGTGAGTGCAGATACCTTCTGATATTCATGCCTTTGTAAAGATTTATTTTTATTCTATGTATATGGGTGTTTTGTTTGCATGTGTGTCTCTGCATCTCCTGCACACAGTGCCTGTGGAAGCCAGAATCCCCTAAAACTGGAGTTACAGATAGTTGCGGAGCCACCACATGGGTGCTAGGACTCGAACCCCAGTCCTTTGGAAGAGCAGCCAGTACTCTTAACCACTGAGCCATTTATTCATTTTTTTTGCAGCACCAGTAATTCATGCCTTTGTATTGTCCCTTCCCATGGTGATCCTGGGCTTGGCCACTGTGATGACAACAGGAAGAAGTCTCTCTGGGGGTAAGCTGCTGTGCACTGAAGAAGCCTTGGCTGGAGCCTGAGTGAAGCCAGTCCCCATACAGAAAGAGAGACCAGGGAAGGCGGAGGGGCATATTGCATGTCTCAGTCTCAGCTGTGCTTCCTGCTAACTGGAGCCTGTTAACAATCAAGGTTTGTCAAATCTTGATAATAATTCAGCATCCCCAGCCCCTGGATTCTAGGGTGGTTTGTTGTACAGCAGTGAAACAGAAATAGTTGTTTCAACAAATGTGCGCAGATTCCTTGGGCAGGATTTTTTTGTGATTTTTAATACAAATACATTTTATTATTTGTGATCAGTTAGACAAGCTTGCGTGGTGATGATGAACCTGTAAGTCTCATTCATTTGTTTGACAGCTACACTGATCGCTCGCTTTATCCCGGGTGTTACGGAAGTTCATTTTTGGTCATGTATAAAATAATTGTTTTGTGCGCTGTTGGGAAAAGGGCTGCCCAAGACTTGATATTTTGTATTGTCTGCAGGTGTTGGATTTATGTGGGGGATGTTTGATTGCTCATGATCCGCACGTGCTGTCAGTAGAACACCTGAGGAGTTCTGTGTCAATAAAAATCCCTGAGCTCAGATGCTCAGGGTTCCACTGTCCACTATGGTGCTCACCATGATACTGGGTCCCTCTGCTGAGGTCTGGCAGGGTTTGCACCTATGAACATGACTTTGTGTCTTTCTTGTTGAGTGACACCGTAGGTGTACTGCTACACCCAGGCTGTGTTCTCGGTGCTGGGACACTGCAAGTTTTCTTGCAGTGGCACTTTCTAATTTATGACCAAAGTCCATCCTCCCTGATGGTGTGGTGATCAGCATTAACACTTTTATTGTCTTATAAATTATTTTCATAGTCTAAATCCGATATTTCTGTTCTTGTAATGCCCCAAACAGGGGACATAGGGAGACTTTAAAGTCAGACTAACCTGGTCCCTAATTTTCTCTTCCTTCCTCATTTCTTCGGACCTCAGTTTCTTTGTATTTGTATTAAAGCTACCACAAAGGTTACAGGAAGACCATCAGGTCTTGATAATGTCTGTACCTTTCTTTCTGCCCTCATACACTGGATATCTGCAACCAATTCATGATCATTTCCATCGGAGAGCATTTTATGGGTGGTCTAGTATTATTCTGTTGCTGCAATAAAACTCTTTGACCAAAAGCAACTTTAGAAAGGACAGGGTTAATTTAGTTTACACTTCCACATCACAGTACATCACTGAGAGAATACGGGCAGGAACTTGAAGCAGAAACCATGAGGAAATACTGCTTGCTGGCTCACTCAGGATCATGCTCAGCTAGCTTTCTTCTATAGCCCTGGATTATCTGCCAAGGGAATGGTGCTGCCAACAGTGGTCCGGGGCTTCCTGTATCAATTAACAATCAAGACAATCTCCGACAGACATACACACAGGCCAGTGTGATCTGGGCAATCCCTCAATTCCCTCCTCAGGCTGTATCAAGTTAAGAGGTAAAGCTAACTAGGACAATGGGCATCTGGTCTGAAGCCTTCCCCATTTTCTAGGACTCAGGGTGGATCTACCTACACTGAGTCCTCTGCACCTGTCCTGATTTCCTGAACCTTTACTTTGGAAAGCTGAGTCATGACCTTCACCCACAGAGCTTTGACAAAGGTTGTCAGGTATGCTGCCTCAGTTTCTCTTCCCAGTTGGCTTGTGAGGCAGGTGTCCTTCATCTCATTTTACAGTCAACTTATCCAAGACTCAAAAACGGACAAAGAAAGCCAGTAGCTCTGTATGCACTGCTTTGCAACCTCAGTAACACACCTGCTGCCCAAGCTCCTCGTGGGCTGTGCTCACTGTCTTCCTGGTGTACCCTCCCCAAGAGCCCCGCACCGTCTCACAAAGATACTGCTGATGTGAAATCCAGAGCATTACCAAAAAGGGAGGCAGGCGCATTGTTTATTCCTGCAATTGTGTATGTGGACTGCATTTACACTCACCCAGGAGCTGCTGAAATCCACTCAACCAGAACTTTGACTGTCGAGAAGGGCACTGACCAAATTTGTTTACAGTGGGCTAATCCGGTGCTGTCTCTTGCTCCACACGGCCCGGCTTTCGAGCGGTGAGACAGTCTAATTATAGATTGACAGCCCAGAGTGTCTCATGGGAAGATGAATGTTGAATAAAAGTATTCAGAGAGTCTTGAAAGGCTTGGAAATGAATGTATATGTGTGCGTCTGTATACACTATGTGTGTAACTTATCTATCTATCTTCTGTCATCTATATTTCTCTCTCTCTCTCCACCTCTCTCTCTCTCTCTCCACCTATATATATATATATACATATATATATATACGTATATATATATGTATATGTATATATATATTCATTTCCTCTGCCAATTTTACAGTTCTAAAAGTCATTTCCTAGATCAGGGTTATAGAATCCTGAAAGTTCAGACAAATAAAATACAGATATGAGGCAGCCCTCAGGTGTTGACGCTGAAGTACAGGGAAGTCAAGTCACTGACTGTACTCCTGGCTCAGGATGGCATGAGGGGCCTCCTGACTCCAGAGCTTCTGAATCTCTTCTGATCTTTTCCCCAGAGGAACTCTCATTGTGTGGCAGGTGCACAGCCTTCGGGTCTCTGTAAGTCGGTCTCTAAGCTAGTCTCTCTGCCCCCAGTCCCAGTCCCCTCTAGTCCATGCTCCAGTGGCCTCTGGAGGGCAAAGCGCACGTCTGATCCAGAGCTCTTCAGCGTCAGTTGCTCAAGACTGCCATCGTGTCCAGGAATGGCATTAAGTCTTTACACAAAGACAAATGCTCCAAGCCCTTTGATGTGACTCCTGTCTGTCCTTCTGTCCCCAGTTTGTCATGGTATGGTCTGTTTCTACCCATAAAGGTGGGAGAGTCCACCCTGGATGGGCTCCAGGCTTCACCAAGTGGCTTTCTTTGTCTGGAGTGTTCTACCATCTTTCTTTATCTAAAAAACAAAGCCGCATCAAACACTCTCCTAATCCTCTCCCCACATTTCCCCTGAAGTTCAATTACACACATGCCTCTGATCCCAGATACCGTTCGCTGGGTCCTTGGTAGCTCTAGGCGGCCACTGAAGCCCAGGCATGGACTCCTGTGAAAGGCAGGGACTGAGCTCTCCTCATCTCTAGTGCCCACCAGTACTTAACTCCAGCCATGGATGGAGTCAGTGCAGTGGTCGACCAATTGCCACGTGCAGTCCATCACTGAATACGACAGCAAGATGAAGGAACTGGCTTGGTCAGACCTCCCAGGACTCGTATTCTGACTGATCAGTTCATTTGTTCACCAGTGGCGCAGGGCTTAAAGCCTGTCTTATATACTTTTGCACATGCAAAGTCTGTGTATTGCATATGTATATAAATATGCACATTTGTCCGTGTGTGGGCACACATGCGAGTGCTGGTACACGTCTATTCTTGTGTGGGGGTCAGAGCTTGATATGGAGTATCTTTGCAATTGCTCTTTACCTTACTGAGGCAGTCTCTCTCTTAAGCCTGGCGCTCACCAGTTTGGCTAGCCCGATGAGCTAGCTTGCTGTAGGCATTCCCTGTCCTTGTCTCCTGAGCACTTGGATGACAGTCAGGCCACCATCCAGCCTAACAGTTACACGGGTGCTGGGGCTCCGAACCCTGGTCTCCCGCTTGTGCACTCAGTGCTCTAGTCTGCCGTCTCTACAGCCCAAGCCTATGGTAAGTCTCAGAGAATGACTACTTATATACTGACAATACAGAGGCGCCTAAAATAAATACAAGAATGGTGCGCACACCTTGGTTCACTCTGTCAGGTTCTCAGCATCCCTCACACTGTCTCCCATCATCCCGAGGGCTGACCGAGGCCATGGCCCCACCTGAATGAATGGCCACCAGAAGGGGTTTCTGAAGCAGCATTTCCTGACAGAAGGAGCAGAAGTGGGAGGAGCACAAAGGGGGAGCACTTCCAACATAATTTTGCCTGTAATTAGGTGTTCATTGTATTTATAAACCGATGTCCGTGGTAATAGCATGGTAGTGAAATAATTTGACCCAAGTTTTGCAGCTGAATAATGGTATTAAGACTTTAATCTGGGTATGTTGGACTTAATAGGCCAAATGTGTGCACCTACTGTGTGTCAGAATGAAAAATGCACAGGAGATTTTTAAAGTCATGTCCCACACCTTCACACTCCATGTTACATGGGGACAATAGACAGCAAGGAACTCACTGTGGGAGGGAACAGCGGGCAGGGTGCGATTGACATTGTTTAGAACTGCCTGCACTTGGTGACTACACACAGCTGATTCATTTCTAATCTGTATGGATCTTAATTCCCCTGCACACACCATGCATGTACCAAAGAGAGATGAAGGCGGGCTGGCTTTGGAGAGCTAGTTTATACACTGAGTCTTACACACTGAGTCAGGAATAGCTCTGCCTCCAAAGAGGACACAGATACCACAAGCAGGATACATGACAGACTACAACCTTGGTGGTCTGTTAGTAAGGAGGCCAGGTTCTGTGCAAACAGGGGAGGGACCACCCTGCACCAGCCTGTCGGTGAAAACACAGTGCGGGAGACAGCTGACCAGTGGATGGAGAATTTGCTCTGGTTCAAAATTGATTTGTCTTTTTATTGCTGCCCATCTCCAACAAGGATTTTTTCCAAAGGACCGTCCAAATTTGGCTGGGTCCACTTAGAATGCTGAATTTCTTTCTGGAGACTAGGCCTTTAATTTCTACTGTGATGAGCCAGACGTTGACTCCTCAGCCCATATCCTTAAATGCAAATACAAAGCTCACTAGGAGGAAGATAGCACTAGGCACAGATTAGCCCATCCAGGGTACAGCCCTCTGATTGAGAACAATTACTTAACCCAGCCCCGCTTCATTTAGAGTGAAAAACCCACCACTAATGTCTGTTGGCTGCAGCCAGAACTGATGAGGCAATCGGGAAGAAAACAGATGTAATAGACAGGGGATCTCACAAAGGGCGGAGAGAGGACGGTGGGAAGGCAGTGGGTGGGATATGATCGTTCACTGTCTGCAGGCAGTGCCAGGTACTGTGTTGGGTATTCTGTAGGCTTCTGCACTGAGAGATTACACACACACACACACACACACGCACGCACGCACGCACGCACACACACGCACGCACACACATACACACGCACGCACACACACACTCCACACCAGCTGTATCAGTGAACCCCCACGTAAAACTGTCTGCTTCATGATCCACCTTGACACTAAGTAGTAAACTGCCAGGAAGATGCACACTAGCTTGTGGCCATTGTAAGGTTGACATACACACAAATTGGAGTTGTCATTCCAAGTTTTCCCCGGTTTTAAACCCTTGAAGTGCTACTGGAACCCAGGCTGAGATGGCAGTGGAACTCGTCTTCTTGGCCTCCTCGTATTTGGAATCATTATTTCAGCTCTCACTCGTAGTATCTGCCCTCCAGGGGGACCAGACTCAATCCAAGGTGCCTAGGTGTGCACTTCCCGCATCCTATTCTCCTCTGACAGTTTCATTGTCAGACCTGTGCTTTCTGCCCTCCTCCCCGTCTTCTGTACTGGAAGGAAATCTCCCATGCATATAAATGAAGAAACACAGATACAGAGAATGGGAGTCAGTGCTTCAACAAGGCAGAAACAGCTGTTCAAAGTGCTGGGTTGTGAACAGATTCCCTCGGTTGGTGTTCAATCGTGTCCTATTAGGAAAGCGTTATTTTATCTGTTTTACAGATGACAAAGCCACGGTTAGGAGGTAGTAACTGGTTAGCGGCCCTTTTTGACCCAGTGTGTTTTTTCTACCCCAGGGAATTGCTTCCTTTCACATTAGGTTTGCAGATTCAGATCTCCTATGTGATTGTGCAAACTGTAGGCCCAGCACAGGGATCGTGGAGAACTTCTGAAAGCTTACCAGGGAGAACCCAGATGTTACAGTGGCAGCTGCATGAGCTGGCACAGGACATGCTCTGTTCTGAGGCCATAACTCAGGGCTGATTTTGATAGTAAAGAGTGTTTCTGCAAGACAGGCAATTCATGTTCAAAGTGAATTACCATCTTGCTGTCGATTCTGCCGGTAGTTTACAACTACCACCAACAGCGGGGCTGCTACAACTAAGGTGGAATTTGAATATGCAAAGCTAACTTATTTTTTTTTGGCACTTCCACTCGTCTTAGAGAATGTTGGCTGAAGCAGATGGGCACCGCTATCCCAGTGGTCCACACGCTATCTCTCATAGGAGTATCGCATAATTCCATTGACCTCTCTCTGCATAATGCTCTCTTACAGGGGTATAGCACAATTCCATTGACTCCTTGCCCCCTTTCCTGAGTTTGGTCACTTTATGTATCCATGGCTTGCTTTGGACTTCCATCCTCCTGCTTCAGCTTCCTGCGTGCTGGGATTATAGGAATGCCTCACCATGAATAGTCCAGACTCTCTATTTCATCTACAATTCTTTTTATTTTAGCTCCTTCATCCCTAGAAATGATATGAGAGCTAGGGCTCCAGTCTGGTGCTGGAAGGTCTAGCCTTAGCCTGACGTGGCACTGTATAGTTGCACAACTAGACCTAATCAGCCTCAGGTTCAGTGATGGGATGGGTTATATGTCCATGACACAGACTCACCCTGTGAATGATTGTAGGCAATCTGTTTGCCCACTCCAAATCTTGATGCCTTCCTCTTCAGAACTGAATTAGTACTCTTGGCATTGCAAGATTGCTGTGAAGATTGAGGTCCTATGAGGTGGCGGGCTCAGTGGTTGGTACTCCAGAGTTCTTAGTCATTCCGACTTTCAGAGCTCTCACAAGATCATTTTGAGGGTTTGCAAGACGGCCCAGTGAGCAAAGGAGCTTGCTATGAAAGGCCCGGGTTGAGTCTCAGGATCCTTGATGGAAGGAGAGAACGGACTTCTGAAAGTCGGTCTCTGATCTGTAGACATGGAGATCTCTCTCTCTCTTTCACACACACACACACACACACACACACACACACACACACACACACACACACAAACACACACACAGAGAGAGAGAGAGAGAGAGAGAGATAATAAAAAGATTATTTGTTGAAGATCCAGTATGGAGTGACATGAGAGATTATAAGGAAGAATCAGGTACAGAACTCACCCTGATGTAAGGCTCCCTTTGTACAGAGCGTCCACACTCCAGGAAACAGTAGGAGAAAAATTAAAAGTGCTCCTGCCGTGTTTACGAGGCTTAGACAGGGAGCAACTAACTTCTAATTGAAGCCATCTGACAGACATCCATGTTGGACCTGACTTTGAGAAGACTCTTGGCGGAAAGATGGGGGGATGGCTAGAGATGTTTCTGGTGGAAGACGCCAGATGAGCAAAGTCACCACAGTGACGACGTGAGAGGGAGGCAAGAGGGACCTAGATTGTACGGAAGGGACGATAAGATGCCGAAGGCGAGTTAGCGACACGAAGCTGGGTGGGGCCCTGTTTAGGGGGGAGTTTAGACTTCGTCATAGACAGTGGGGAGCTACGGAAGACATTGGGGCAGGAGAGCAACGGCAGATTCCATTTTCTTAAAGCTCAGTCATGATGTGGAGGGAGGGGAAATGAGGCTCACCGGGAGTCAAGAGAGAGAAAGTGAGAGAGGGGGGTGGGGAGGGAGCGCATGGGGCGCCCTTGGGGAATCATTTATGGTGGTAGAGATAAATCGAGGAGGGACTATCACAGAGGAACACAGTGTAATTTAAATGACAGTTGGCAGACGTGGGGCGAGGTGACTAAAGGCCAATCAGGAGTTCTGAATGTCACTGAGATTTAGAGCAAGGTGAATAGTCACTAGGTGAACTTCGAGAGGGCAATGGTCTAAAAGAACGTGCTATCATCGCACGTGTAAAATCATGAGGGACCCAGGAGTCCAGGGAAGAGGAAGGCAGGCCTGACTTGAAGGCAGTGTTTTTTTCCACATCAGTACTATCGACACTTGGGGTCAGACACCTTTCGCTGTATTGGGGACCTCTGTACACTGTGAGATGCTTAGCAAACCTTGGCCTCTATCCACAGTACTACACTCCCCCCACAACCCCCGGAGCATCCTTGGGCATTGCCAAGTGTCCTTTGGAAGGCAATGTCACCCCTACTTGAGAAGACAGTACTAGGAGATGTCAGTTCCCCATTAAGAAATCTATGGAAGAGGTCGGGAACCTTGACTTCCGGTCCCAGGGGACTCTGCATGTCTGCGACAGGAACTTTGCCATACATTAGATGTTAGGGCTTAAGAGAGCAGTGGGGCCCAGATACAGCACTGTGAGTTGCCCAAAGATGTCCAAATGTGACATTCCCATCTCCACATCTGCAGTCACACAGAAAACGCCAACTTGGTTTCTTGTGGAAAGGAGAATAAAGTTTTCAAGTGACATTAGGCAGGGGAGAACTGAGCCTAAGAAGAACTATAAATCAAAACTGAAGAGAGGTGGGAGGCAGAGAGGCGTAGTCTTAGGGTCCTCCCAGAATTTAGAACTTGCGTTCTCATCCAGCAAGCCTTGTCTAGGCTCCGACGAGAGGAAAGGCATCGCTACGGGCTGCCTTTCTATGTTTCCACATACGAATCATGTATGTTCTCACGCATTCAAGCTATTGAATGCATTCATGCATTGTGTTTCTCCACTGAGGCCAGTAAGGAGGCAACTGGCTAATCCTACGAAGACAAATCTACACCTCTCCAAGCGTAGCAAGACAGCTGTACGTCCTTGAGCAAGCAAGTTAGCTGATCTGAGCTCCCACTTCTTCAATGGCAGTGTGAAGTTAGTCATTGTCCTGTAGCCGACTTCCTGATTGAAGATTAAGTACAACAAGGCGTATGAAATGCCTACCGTGCGGCAGTATTTCATGACTTTTGGCTATTGGTTCATCTATCTTCTGTCCATCTCTATTTGCTTGATTTAATTTATGTCTGGAGGGGTGGGAGATTATACCTAGGTATGGCATCTTCAGTGAAGATGTATTGGCTGTGATTGACATTATAATTCCAGAGAGAGCTTCAGAAGATGTATATTTAAGACATCTGGTCTCCTTGAGACATAAATAGGCTGGATCTTAAGGGTACTCAGTATTTGTATTGAAAATAGAAAGTTCCGTGAATCACATGCATTCTCAGACTCCAGATGTTGGGTGCTATATAGAAGAACCCTAATGGAACTGCCAACATTTCCGCACCTTCCTGGATGCTTGCATCTGAGCTGATGAGTCTTGGGCCTTGCTGTTGTCTTAAATAACAGAGCCAACTGACCTCAGAAGCTCCGAAAGCAACAGAAAATGCTGGGAATCCTGGATGCAACTTCATCTTAGTTTTGGATTTTGTGCTTTTGGAAAGGAAACTCTTTATTAAACTGATTTTAGTTAAATATCACCTTTCCTTAGCCACATGGTTATTTTTCAAAAAGGGCTAAAGGGCTTGGGGCCCTTTTTACCGTATTTGACTAATCAATACCCTGGTTACTAGTTAATCACATTAAATGGGAACTGAGGGACTTCTGAGCATTTGAAACATCTGACAGATGCTTTGGGTTTCAACCTGAAGATATCTATACCTTCTAAAGTGGGCAGTTTTCTGTCTTATGTAGATGCTAGATGGTGACTTCTCAATGCGATGTTCGCTGTTGTTTTCTTTGGATTGTCTTTGGTGGCGTGGCACTCCGGGGTAACTGCACAAGAGAAGGTGAACCAGTAAGTGGGCTTCAGGTCTTTGCAAAATGGGGTCCTCTGCTGGGGACTCAGACACGTTGGTGCTGGCAGTGGGCTGTGCTAGCATAGAACATAACCTCTTTCACACTGTTACTAATCCAGTAAAGGAGGTTGGGACAGGGAAAAGCCAGTTAGGAGTAATCTGATCAACCCAGATATAAATTACCACTCTAATACTCAGCAGTGGGGTAATCCAGACTAAACATTTAATCTCTCCGATTCTCAGTTTTTCTATCTGTAGACTGAGACTCAAGACACCTCTTCGAGAGCAGTTAATGCAGATGTAATAAAATCCCAGATTTAAAATTTCCTCTGCATACAGTAGGCATTTCATAAGTAGTATATTTCTCGAGCAATGTGAGACAGTTAACCTCTGCTTCGTTATATATAAGAGAAAATAGTAAGAATTGCACTTTACATTGGTTGGGAGGATACACTTAGATAGTATATGCAAGTATTTTTGCAGCGGAAAGCAAGACACTGTAGAGAGATTCAGCAGTGTCATTTGAAAACGTTTGCTTATCGCACCTTTGGGATAGCTTTGAAGCACTCTCGTTCTGTCAAACAATCAAGGTTTTAAAGAGAGTTGTTTTATTCCAATTCTTATTAGTTGGCTCAATTTTGAATCATTATTGGTTAAATGCTAAAGGAAAAGAGATTCCCTTTAAGTAACAGTTCAGAAGGGGAAAAGTGTTTTAGAAGCAGATAATCTGTAACCCGTATTTAAAACAAACACACTTTTGAAACATCGTAAAATTCATCGCTAATAATTAGAAGACACAGGCAAGAGGTCTGTGGTGAAGGGAATCTCAGCTGAGATACTCTCAATTATAAAAGCTTATCATCGTAATCTTTTCTGAAAACGAACAGAGTCTTGATGTTTGATGAACTTATCAAACAAGACAGATCAGTGAAGAGGCAAATCTTAAGTCAAGGCAGACAAGATCCACTTTAATACTTTACGAAGTGCTGAGGGAGAAATCTTGGTGCGTTTGTGTTCTCTGCCAGTGTGTCTGACAGTGGTTTTGAAAATAGGAAGTTACAGGACAGAATCAGTCTCTTGAGTTCAAATCCCGGTGCTGGCATTTACTATTAATAGTTATTTGATCTTGAGCAAATTACACAACCGTTCAGGGCTTCATTTTACTCACTTGGAAAACGGGAGGAAAATAAGAGCAGGAATTAAATGCCCGAAAGTACCTAGGACAATGGAACGATGCCTCCCACTTAGTGAGCATTCACCAAGAGCTGCTCCCAGCCATGCTGAAGAAATGATTGCTTTTGTTGGTTTTTCCATTTGTTTGGATGGTTGGCAGCGATCAGAAAGATGAAATTTATGACGTGCCAATTGGCATGGGTCTTCCAGATTTATCCAGATCAATTAGAGACTTCAACTTTTTGTCGTGTTTTTAGTACCAGTACTTGTTTTTTTCCCCAAATAAAATTCTATGAGAGCCTTCACATGGAAGATATCTCTGAGTGTGTATGTGTGTGTGTGTGTGTGTTTAATGGTGCACAGTTACATTGTAAGCTTGTGATTAACATTTTCTTGTTATACTATCTTGATATAAATAGACGTTGTGCAGCATAAAATTTTAAATCCACGGAAGGAAGTTACAATTACTGGCGAAACCAATGATTCTCTAGTAGAGTGGTCTTCAACCCTTCCTAATGCTGTGGCCCTTTAATGCAGCTCCTCATGCGTGGTGACCCCCAACTGTAAAATTACTTTTGTTGTAACTTAATAACTGCAATTTTGATACCGTTACGAATTGTAACGTAAATATCTGCTATTCGGATGGTCTCAGGTGACCCTGTGAAACCCCCAAAGGGTCATGACCCTCAGGTTGAGAACTGCTGCCCTAGTTCATGTTTTATACAAGTAACATTTTTTGGTATGTGTTATTTATAAGGCTTATCTTTTATGGCTAATGATGTAGCCTTAGTTTCAACTATTCTTGTGGGTTTGCCTAGCTCTATTTCAATTCTGTCAGTATGTACAGCGTGTCTTTTGAAGCTCTGTTATTAAACTTACCCTCCTGCCCTTCCCCTGAGACCGGATTAGTTGCTTTTTAACATCACTATGACAAAATGGTTGAAGGGACAACTAAGGGAAGAATATTGTATTTTGCTCAGCAATTTCCGAGCGTTCAGTACATTGCAGCGCGGCAGTATGGTGGAGGAGAGTAGAATGGCCCACTCCATGCAGACAGAAAGGAATGTCAGCTCTTGGTTGGCTTCTGTCTTTCATCCCTTTGATCTGTCAGGGCCCTCAGCCCACAGGATGGCTGAGCGTAAGCTTCAGCAATATTCCCAGTGATCCTGAATCCAGTGCCACAGGCAATGAAGATGACATCACACAGTACTGTATCCCTGACGATGAGTCCTTACATCGCTGAATGAGATGCTTACATCATCTTCGATGATTATTTTAATTTGTAGTTTGTTTGTACTCATTCTTGTTTGTTCATTGCTGGTGTTGGTATGTCAAATGGTTATCTAAAATTTTATTTAAAATTAATGACCATTTTTTAAATCTGTAGGACCATGTAAATACATAAGGATGACTTGGTTTTATTTATTTCATCTAATTATGATCTCTGTCTTTTTGAAGGACTAAGATGGTTATCCATCATTATTATTACCGTCATCATCATTATTATCCTTTAATTGGGGTGATTCTGGGTATTGAACTCAGGGCATTGTACATATAAAGACAGATATTTTTCAACTGAGCTACCACCCCAGCTCCAGTCTCTGCCTTTTAGCCAAAGTAATTAGACCATTTACATTGAATGCAATTATCGATGGAGGGTGGCTCTGAGTTCATCGTCTGACTACTGTTTCCTATGACTTGGTTCCGTGTTTCTCTCTTTCTGAGATCATCTTTTAAACTCAGTACCTTATAATTTTAAATGGATAGAGTAACTATTCTACTTTATTTTTGTTGTTACTATTTAAGATTTATAATGCATAACATGAACTTACCCAAAGCCTGTGTTAAAATGATATTACACCACTTCTAATATTGTTGTTTCATATGTAAAACTTTCTTTTGACATTTATTATAGTGCATAGTGCCAATGAATTCTTTTGTTTTTGTTCTGAAAATGGTGGAATTACACAAGACTTAACATCTAGTTTAATCGACTCATGTTACAGAGAAAAACTGAGGGCCGGGGAGAGAGGGAGAGATTTTGGTAACAAGATTTCTCGTCTGGTATTTCACGAACATTGGTGAATTTAATCGTCACTGCACCCTTCTAAAATTGCTTTTTTATTAGTCTTTGAAGGCCAGGGAAGAGCAGAGCAATTTAGTGAGTTCCACAGAGACAGAGATGTGTGGTGGCACGAGCAGTCTCCCAGCCTCTGGACCAACATTAGCACCAGAACCATCGCCAGTCCCTCACCCCAAGAAAACACGACAAATTATGTCTTCAAAAGTAAGCTCCTGCTTTGATGAGCATGCAAGTCGTAGGTTTAATTTGGGGTTAAGACAACTCAAAGGTTTCCATCCTATCATTTCTACTGCTAAACACTAGAATTTGTTAGGGGAACTGAAGAAGTGTAAGTGAAAACCTCAGTCCCAGAGGAAACGTAAACACCCCGAAGCGTCTCGTGGAATCATCGCTTCTTTAATAGGCCACATGGGTAGTATATGCCAAGGAAGCGTCAGTCACATTCCTTGTTTTCATTTTATTGCCTTCATGGGCATCAAAGTGTGTTTGCCC
Organism: Cricetomys ansorgei; assembly: GCA_026225945.1. Lineage (NCBI taxonomy): Eukaryota > Metazoa > Chordata > Mammalia > Rodentia > Nesomyidae > Cricetomys > Cricetomys ansorgei. The sequence continues at coordinate 744,075 of JAMJFZ010002229.1, forward strand.
AAGTGTCTGGGCCAGAGCCATGTGAATATTTGAGGCAGTCATCAAAAGACTGGAATTAATATGCACATAGGCAGCATGGTCTTCTAATTAACATATACGATGGGCGGCTGTGACTCAGAAGTGGGTCATAGTAACAGAGAGAATGATATTCAGGGTAAGTCACTCTGAGCTATGCATCAAATGGCACTAGGTACGAACTATGCAGAAACGCCTGGTACATTCTTGGAACTAAATTCTCCACGTGTATGTGGACTTCTGTGTGGCTTACAGACATTTTTCTGTATCTTTCATTTGTCCTTTATTTAATAAGTAAATATTCTAGATACAGTAGTTGCTAGGTAGTAAAATAAGCAAATGATATCTGGATCCGCCTGTAATTTAAAGTCTGTGGTGGATGAATGAGAATGGTTCCCAGCGGCTCATGTATTTGAATACTTGGAAAGCATTAGGAGGCATGGCCTTACTGGAGGAACTGTATCACTTAGCTCAGGCTTTGAGATGTCAAAGCCCCTAACATTCCCGTTTCGCTTTCTCCATCTCTGCTTCATGCCTGTGTGTCAGAATGCAAACGCCAAGCTCCTGCTCTAGCGCTCTGACTACCTGCCTGCTACCACGTCCCATGCCTGTGCCATTGCGGTCATGGCTCACCCATTGAAACTATCGGCCCAATAGACTCTTTCTTCTGTAAGCCGCCTTGGCCATGGTGTCCCAGCACAACAGTAGAAAAGTAACGAGGACACAGGCTCAGTCAGTCAACATGTAAACACAAAACTTCATTCAAGATCGTGAAGAATAGCGTGAGGGAATCGGACAGAATGTATATAGCGAGAAAAAGAGACGGGAGGTGAACTGGCTGAGCGGTTCTCTGCAGAGGCAGCATCTACACTGAGACGTGAAGGCTGGAGCTGTGGGAAGCCGGCAATGTGGAGAGGTCAGCCTGGGTGTGCGCTGTCCTGGGAGGTAGCCTGCAATGCGTCTGGATGCAGGGGATTGGCAGAAAAAGAAAATCTCAGGAGGGACTTACAAAAGAGAATTATTGCATGATTTCTCATTAAAAATACATTTGTTTGTTATACAGAAATTAGAACTAGAAAACCTTTCCCCCAGAGGCCACACAAGGATCTAGTGACGTATCGGGGTCATGGATTAGCATGGTGGACGGAAGCGGAGAAAACTGTGATACGGTTTAATAGCAGAATTGACAGATATTTCCAAGGGATAGGCTAAGAGGGTGAAAGAGAGAAGGAAACTAAAGACCGCGGCCAGTGCCAGGAATCTGGTCTAAGAACCTGTCTGTGTTGATGGTTCCAGCAGTGTTGGAGTTAAGTGGGAAAAAGAGTTAGTTGAAAGCTAAAACGAAGAGGTTCCACTTCGAACCATTACGTTTTCTGTGCTGGAGAAGGAGTGGGCAAGTGGAGCAGAGGAGCCTGGTAGCGCGGCAGGGCAGGGGTGCGGTCCAGCAGCCGCCTAACTTAGAAAGCACTGGCATGGACAGCGCGTGATGCTGGTGGCAGGAATCTCAGCTTCTTGAGAATAAGAAAAGCGAGGCGAGAATAGCAAGACGAGGCTGCATCCTGAAGAATCCCAGTTCTTAGCGAAGGCCGAAGCATTTGTTGTTGGCCAAGAGAGCAAGCAGATGTCATATAGAGGGGTTCAAGAGAAAGACGCTTCCAGAGAAAGTCCTGGGTAACACAGAATGAGTCAGATCACGTTGGAAGACTCCCCACTGGGCGTAGCAAGGAGAAGGCTGCTAAAGATGGAACACTTTCAAAGCCAAGCTTAAAACACCTTCATCTCATAATATAATTCCTACTAATTGAATGGGATTAGCTCAAGATTATATCATTGAACTTTTGGCTATATCACTGGCTTTGGCTATAAGCTGAGTCTGTGTATTAGGATGCTCCCTTGTAATAATCAGATAGGCTTTCTGACCTTCTGGCCTAGTATCAATAAGTAGCTAATTAATTATTTTGTTTTCTACGTTGCTGAGGTGGCCACATTCTGGGGTCAAGCATTTGACTCTCAGGTTGCGTATTCAACTAGATTCTAAACCATTTGTCTAACATACCAACTTGATTTAAAAGGTAGATGAGGGCTTGGGGGATGGCCCATTCGGTAACATGCCCACCACGTCACAGGAGGATCTGAGCTCTGATTCCCAAGACTCAGGTAAAAACCAGCACAGCAGAATGTGAGTGTAACCCCAGTTCTGGGAAAGTCAAAACAAAACAAACGGGCAGATCCATGGGCTTGCTGGCCAGACAGTCTAGCAAATCAATGAGCTCCAGGTTCAATGAGAGACCTTGAATTAATAAATGAGGTGTAGAGCAACTAAGGAAGACATCTATTATTGACCTTTGGCCTGCGAGTGTACACACACACACACATATGCATGGATGCACGCATGCATGCGTGCACACACATGCATGCACACACACACATACACACATACACACACACATACACACACATACATACACGTACACACACACACATACATACACGTACACACAGATATATACACACACACACGCACACACACACACACACATACATACACGTACATACACACACACACACACGCACACACACGCACACACACACACACACACATACATATACACACATACATACACGTACACACACACACACGCACACACACGCACACACACACACACACACACACACACACACACACACACACACACACACACGCACACACAAACATACACACACGAAGTCTCTCAGTGGCCCACAGTCCTGTACAGGGAAGGTTTTGGATGAAGATGGGGAGGTTTGCACATGGCTGAGTTGAGAGGACTAGGAGAAGAAAGTCCTCGGCTGCTGCTCAGGGCTCACACACAGTCTCACCCCACATTCAGAAGAGGTTCCCACTGTTGCAATGGACAGTTGACGTACTCTAACTTGTGTTTTCTCGGTGTTTCTTCGATTGTGTTCAGTAGTCTTCTAGATGTTGTATGGAAAAAATGGCTTGAATTCAAAATAATTGGGGAAATAACGGGGTGAGCCAAGCGAGATGCAGCGCCCCTAACTCGATCAGGCATTTTAGAAGTGCAGGGACAGCACGTGGTTAGCAGTTTATTCAAGGTAATTTGACCCTGGAACTTCTCTTCTCCCGCCCCCACCTGGATATATAGTTCAAACACTGGCACACTGGAGAATAAACTTTGAAGAAATGTTCAGCAACATTTCTCTCGATGAAGATGTCGTACAGACTGACTTGCTAATTGTAGCACGCAGGTTAGAAGCAAACGCCATGCTAGACTCACATGCTCCTGAGCTCTCATAGTTCCGATTAAGCTCCTTATTGATCGAGTAGGTCCTTGCTAGCTGGGAGATACTTTAAAATGATTTGCCAAGATTTCATACGCCCCGGAATTATTTGTACCTCTTTAAGCGTCACTGGCTTATTTTGCACTGCTGTAGCCAAATACTTGTGGCCGGGCACTTTGAGGAAATGCTTATTTCACTCACAGTTCTAGAGGCTTGAGACTATACTGCTGGCATTTCTTGGCTCTGGTGATGGCCTCTGGCTCAGTCACAACAGGGCAGATGGTATCGTGGGAGAAACATGTTGTAGAACAGAACACGTGGTGAACCCAGAGACAAGAGGCTGGAGGAGGAATGGCTAAGACGCTCCTTGTATAACAACCCACTGTCACAGGACCGACATCAAGAGACCAACATTGATCCCTTCATATGGACGGTGTTCCATGATGTAATACTTCTCAGTAGATCCTACCTCGTAGAGATTCCATCATCTGAGCAGCTCACTGATGGAGATTCAGCTTCCACCATGGAAAAGCTTTGACACATGAACCACACCAAACCACCAGCATTGCATCTTTAAAAATGGATCCAACTCCCTGGGAAAGCTATTTGGCAATACGTGCCACAAGCTTTAAAATCTTCCCTTCCATTCTACAGGACGGATCACCAGTAAATATCCTAGAACTCGGGAAAACTTGGGGTGGAAATATATATTTATTATAGGACAGTGAAGCGATACACGGTCATCATAAATAGTTTATGCCTCTTCTGTATTAAGTGGAAAAAAATCAAGTTATACAACATGATGCTCAGTGTGCCCTCAACTATATTACAAAAGTAGGGTGGAAAGAAATATAATAAAATATTAATGGTGGTAAGATTTGAGATAATTTTTTTATAATCGTCATTATACTTTCTTTAATGTGAACGCATTACTTGTATAATCATCAAACATGAGCTACACTTAAAATTTTATTAAAATGATGAGAGAATATTGGTGATGTTGGCTGGCTGATTGGTGATTTAACGGCGGTGCTGGTGTTCCTGCTGTGTCTGCCTCTGTGATAGCATCACCGTGTGCCTCTGTCTAGAGATCATGTCGTGAGCTCCGGAGGCTGCAGCAGCACAGCCCTCATGTCTGGGCTTTTGCTCCCCTCTGTCTGGCTTTGTTCTTTCCAGCCATTAATGCTGTTTCCATCCATTTTGACCTCACAGCGCAGGCTGTGGACTTGCGTGACATCATCAATTCTACAGTGAGGCGAGGGCTACTGCAAACCCTCTTCGCCCCCAAATCTTAGCCCTGTAAACTCTCTCTCTCCATGCTTCTCCCAAATATTCTTTTATTTTAGGATAATATATTAGGAAAAAGAGACTTGTGGCTCCAACTTTGAGCTCTCAGCATTTCTAGATGTCAAGGTTATTTAAGTTAAGTTCTATCGAGGAATTGGATTTAAACAAATCTCTCAAAAATGTCACTGTTTCCCAGACATTGCTTTATGTTTTCCTTCTCTCTCTTCCCTCTTCCCCCCACTCTCCTGTTCTCTCTTCTCCCTTCTCTTTCTCCTTTTTTTTCATTTGAGTGCTTTCTAAATATCTTCCATGAGTCTGCCCATGACAGATGGTGGGATTCAGTAGCAAGAGAGACAGGACCTGAATTCCGAGGGTTTAGACTTCAGTGGAGATAGGAATTTTACCAACATTGCAAACATGCTAATCAAACATTGAGAAGATACGTTAAAAAAGTCAGCAAAATTATATGATTGGCAGGAAGCTTCTCCCTCCAGAACTGATAGTTGTGATGGTTCTCAACGACAGTTAGGAGCTGAGCAGATGGACAACAACTGGTTCTATGGGTAGGTGTGATGGGAAAACACACCTAGGTAAGAATTCAGAGTAGAATAAAATCTGGATCTAAAGGAAATTGAAGATTCTAGGGGCTTATTGATAGGGAGGAAATTTTAGTGTCAAGATAACAGAAGTCCCAATGAGGTTAAACACCCCTTCCCCCGAGTGCTGGCACACACCTTTAATTCCAGCACTCAGAAGGCAGAGAGGCAGGCTGATCGCTGTTAGTTCGAGGCCAGCCTGGTCTACTGAGTGAGTTTTAGGACAGCCAGAGTTACAAATGAGAAACCCCGTGTCCAAAACAAAACAAAACAGAACATCCCATGGGAATGCAGGGACAGTGGGGATCAGGGTAAACAGGAACAGATCACTCCACGGAAGAACTCTGCTAGAGGCTAGATGGTTCCGAATGTGTCATGGAGGAAAGAAATGATCAGGAGAGATGAGGAGAAAGAACCAGTGACAGTAGCTATTTATAGCAGAGGTTCTCAACCTGTGGGCCCTGCCCCTTTGGGGATTGAACGACCCTTTCTCAGGGGTCACTTAAGACCATCAGATATTTACACTGTGATACATGGCAGTAGCAAAATTATAGTTAAGAAGTAGCAGCAAAAATAATTTTTTATGGTGGGGGTCACCACAACATGAAGAACTGTATTAAAGGGTCACAGCCTTAGGAAGGTTGAGAACTATAGCTTTATAGAAATGAGTCTCAGGGTAATGGTCAGAAGTGAAATGGAAAAGAATTTGTGAGCAGGACACTAACATTTTCTTTGACAGGATGGTTGAGCTTGTGATGTGTTTTATTTTTAAACGTCTTTTGAGGATCACTTTCTCCAAGTGTGGTCTATAAACCCCCAGGGCAACTATAAACACAATATAAAAGTTACAAGGAATGTCTCTGGATATCAGAAAATTAGTTTTGAATTCACAGACCCAAGTATGCCTAAAATGTATTCCTAGTGAGACCAGGACATTCTATGCCCCTGCCACTGTGTTTATGTCCACACTGGGGTGGATATTGGTGGTGAGGCTGCTGTGGTCCTGACACAGGCCAAGGCATGATCACCAAACTCAAAGGGACAAAACAAAAGATGTATACTAGTCTTTCTCAAAGCAGAAAAGTTATTCATTAAACCCTTACCTTAGACTAGCTGTTTTTAACCATCCTACGGGAAGATGGGAAGAAGCACGGAGAATTTGCAGTGTGCCAGTGTGATGGTTGACTGGAGGAAGAACAATCTCTTGAGTTGTACATCAACGTAGTCACTTAATTTGGTTGGTGCCGGAGTCTGTCACAGGTTCCTGCGGCTGAGGGACTTTTCTGGGTGCTTGAGACTGAACCCTGATATGTGATAAGCAAACATCCTACCACTGAACCACATCCTCAACCAGGCCTGGTGGCTTAAATGGCAAATATTATCATTTTATAGTTTGGGAGACTGAGATGTATAAGATGTATAATGTATGTTTCTAGTGACATAAAAAAAAAAAAGAGAGATACAAGATATTTATCTCCTAGGATGGTTCTAAAGATTACATGTTGTGGTCTAGGAGATATCCTAGTACACAGAACTTAAAGACAGCCTTCAGTAGACGTTTATAAGTATTTTATGTACTTTCAGTAGCTGTGTTGGAGAATGCTATTGTTAATGCAGTTTTACCAGTGAGACATCAGCTTAGGGAAGTTAAATAGCTCGCTCAACTTCTTGAAGGCAGATTCTGGCCTCAGTTGTGTCTTACCACTCAAGGTTCTGCTTCTTTGGCTCATAAAAAGTAAAAAAAAAAAATGTCAGTTACCCTGAGGGCTCATATCTCTAAAATGATAATCATTTGAGCTATCTAATATTGATACAGATGTAAAGGAATAATGTTGGTGGTGTTCGTTGTCTGGACTGGCCTGACCTCAGGTTCTTGGCATCTTGTTCAAAGAATCGAAGTACACACAGCTAGCAGTGTAGCGAGGGATTTCATTCACAAGCAGAGGGCAGGGTGTCCTGCCTGGCTGTTTTCTTTTATGAGTCCGGAATGGCAGTTTGCTAGAGACAGGGTTTGGTGGTTTCTGCTCTCATAACTCTTGATTGACTGATGGAAATTTGCACCTTCTGTGCAGGCATGGTTCTTGCATCCTATAATTTTAATCGCACACATCCAGTCATGCATAACCTCCTAGAAATTTATTCTGAGAACACAGTTTGCCTGACTGTGTCTGCAACTAAAACCAGTTTGACTTATTTCTAGTCCCAGGGTGTGTCTGAACCCAGAGTAACCACGAAAGGGGAATTTCCAGGGCAGAGTGACCAGCTGCTTTGCTGGGAAAGGAGTGTGTTCTGCTCCAGCCACAACAGGTAACCTGCCCTTGTAAACTGCCTGTCTTGGTCATTTATTTAAACCGTCCATAGAATATCATCCTTTAATGGGTATATGATAAATATTCCTTCTTCCTTCTTACAAAGCACATGTTCCTTTTCGCTTTAGTTTCAAATCTTGGGATTGAGGCAGGATTTTTTTTCTCCTTTTAGGCGAGTTAGTCGAGCTGCAACCCCTGAAGCAGTTGCCTGTCGGCTGAGTGAATGGTCAGAATGGACAGAATGTTTTCCATGTCAGGAAAAAAAGGTAAGCCAGTCAGGAGCATTTCGGGGTATTGTCCATCTGATTTGTGCCCTGGGTACCAACGAAGACAAGCATCTGGGACTATACATCTGGGGCTCTAGAGAGAAACTGGATCTGGATACAAACCTCAGGAGTAGTAATGGAAAAGAATCCCACGCGGCGGCTTCCCATCTCCGCGGTGTAGGTCTGCGGCGGATCCACGCGGTCTTAGATTGGAGAATCTGTGAGCCAACAGAAACGTACAGAATTTCTGGAGCATGGCAGAGGACTTAACTTTATTGTAGGAGTGGGGTTACATATATAGGGAGAGGAAAGGTCCCTGTTATCCAGGGACGTCGTTGGAAGCTCATTGGTTAGGACAGCGCAGGTAGGAGAGTCCTAGCCTGGACCTAGGTATTTTGGGGGACCAGAGGGAGAGACCTTATACGGTTATATAGGGATAAGTGCTACAAGTCCAGATAAGCAACTCTGTCAGGTCACATACCTTTGAAGAGGGGGCGCCTTGCTTCTAGCAGGCAGCATGGCTTGTAGCCTGTCGGTGGCTGCGGAGGGGAGGGGGCCGAACTCCTGCTGCGCTCAGATGAGAGTTCCTGGTTTGGGGGTTCTAGGCACACCTTTTACCTCACCTCAGCTCCGGGACAGTCCCACACTCAGGTACCTGGCCAGTGAGGTGGTGTCTATCTCCTCTCTTGATTTTGGGACAAGACTGCTGAAAGAAAACTAGTCACCAGGACACAGGCACACTGAAGCTCCATGGATTCTCTGGGTCCTGGTCATCGCTGTGCCCTCTAGTGCATGCCATCTGAAAGAACTGCTAGATGGCTTAGTAATGAAGAGCCAAGCTGCCCACAAGTAGCTGAGCAACAAAATTCTAAGTTGCTCTCTGGGCCCGATAGACAATATCACAAAGGATATTTCTGGGGTGTTCACGGTTGAAAAGCCCAGCACACCCACCACACAGATATGTCTGTGATGCCTGTTTTGAATGATCCAGTCTCGTAAGAAGGGACAAGCATAAAATTCTCACTTGCTCAGAAGTACTGGATCAGGTTGACAAAAAGCAGTCTAACATCTACCGTGTCATATGTTGTTTATTAACCCCTTTGGGCAGTACCTGTCTTTGTGAGACATATTCTGGTAGGCTACATTATGCCTGGACTTTTTGCTTCAAACACTACTGGCTGGATCCGGTGTGTCAGAGCAACACTGTCAAGTTCAAGTGTTTACCCTTCAGTTCTACAGTCTAGGTCTGATGTTGCCTCTTATCTGCTCTGTTACTTTGAGCTTATTTTTCTTTATCCCTTCTGTGCCTTGCTGTGGCAAATAGAACAGCACCTACAGTGTGGACTTACTGAGCTCTGGATGACTGACAGGGACAAAGGCACGAGGCACATGGCAGGTATCTAACAAACATCCTGTATTTTATTATCATTGTCTGTATCCTCTCTCTGCCTTGAATTGAGCCCCCATCTCGTAGCAGAGCTTCTGGGGGTGGGGGCTGCTAGAGTTTGCCCTGTCCCCAGACTCACCCAACAACTCACAGGCACTGTGAATGTTGTTGATGAGTTGTTCAAAATCACAGAGCTAAGAAGTAGTGGAAGCACATCTTGGACCTGAATTATTCAACTCCAAGCTCTAAAATTCAGAATTTGTCTTCCTTAGCTCAAAGAAATGACAGAGCACCCTCAGATTCACCTGTTTTAAGTCTGTCCCGGCATTCCCACTGTGTCTTATACTCTACATTAGTCTCCTGAGCCAACGATAATACATTTCTACAAACACAATGGACATTTGTCCCCTTGGGGTCCTAGAGGCCAGAAGAAAGCAGAAGAGGTGTGAGCAGTGTTCGCTGCTTTTCAGAGACCCCAAGGGAGAGCGTGTGCTTTGGCCCATCTGTGTCTGGTGGTCGCCAACAGTGCTTGGCCTGTGGTCGCATCCCTCACCTCCGTCTCTCTCGATTCCTTTCCTTTTGTGTCTTCTCCCCTGTGTGTCTGCCTGCAGTCTCCTTCTTATAAGAAAGCACGATAATACTTTGGGCTCCCCAGAAAACCTAAACTAGCCGCTTCTCAAAGCCTCGAATATGTTCAGCAAAATGTTTTACAAATAAGGGCAGATTAAAACCTTTCACGAATTCGGAGTGGTACTTTCTGGTGGCCATTACTCAACCTATTGAATATCCTGAACCTGCCTTCACTCATGTGTTTTTATGCTGGTACCAGGTTGCACGGGAAGACCTCTTGTAGTTTATATCAGAATTGAATTACAGCCTTAAGTACTTGGAAAGACATATGTGTCTATAAAGCAATCCTTGAGATATTAAATCCTATTAATTATTTAAGCAAAAGACCACCTTAGCTTCATTTATTAATATGTTTCTTCCTCTCCAAGTCACCCAAACAGAGACGTGCATTTCCAGAAAGAAACGTTATCTACTACATAGACAAGAAAATCATGCTCTATTGACACAAGACACAGGCAACCGCACAGAGAAATCCCTCAGGGAACGTTCACACGCACCTTCCTGCGGCCCACTGTCTCTGATAGTAACCCAGTAAACAGGGGACTGATGGAAAGGAACCTGAAGGCTTACAGCAGCGTCCCAAGTATAGACTACAGGGAGGACGGTGATGGCATTAATAGTCACCATTTATCAAATGCTTCCCGTGTCCCAGGCACTGCAGTAATGCTCTTCATAAATGCATCATCGGGTTTGCCTTTCACAGACGAGCGGAGGGGATGGGCACCATTGTCCCCTGTCAGGGGGCTGCCCATTGAGAAAGACAGAGCTGAGACTTAAATCAGGGCCAAGATACCAGGGCTCTCATAGATTCAAGAAGCAACTCGCAGATGCTCAAACCACTGCTTTCTGGCTTGTTAACGTTCTTGGAGGAAGAACTCTTGGCTGAGCCACGATCAGAGACAGAAGATACAGGACTAAGCATTTTATTGCCAGTCACTCCGTGGATACTTGTGTGCAGTTGTTTTACCTCAACTGGACCCTAAACTTCTAGAAGGCAGCAATGGGCCCTCCCATTTCTCTCAGGACCTGGTTTTTGGCCTCCTACTTCTACGTCAGTACCTGGCCCTGTGCATTTTTTTCAGAAAGCCTAGAAACCCAGAGCCCCAATATTAGCGTGTATTTTAATATCACTAGTCAAGGCTGGACTCGGGATTGAGATGATGTCTCCTCTTCAACTCTTCATTTCTTCATAGTAGGTGTGTATGTAGCCACTCAGTGCCCATGATTTCCAGAAACATCACTTTCCTCCAAAACAGAATCACCAGAGATAACTACTATTGGCCCAGGTTGAGTCAAGACCAATTCCCGTGGCAGTTATTGCAAGCAGACAGATAAGTTCCGGCCGTCAGGGCCTGGCTTATATCCACTTTCCTCTGTGGCTGGGGGGGAAGAGGGAGGCTGGCACTACCTGGACCATATGAGGTGTATACTAGGAGGAGATGGAATGACCCCCTAAAGCAACAACAGCAACAACAACCCTGCAAGGGCAAAGCAGCAATGTCCTCTAAAAGTATACCTGACCCGAGATCAAATCTGAATATTTGAAAACTCCCAAGGCTACCCTTCATTCTTTTCCCTTCCCTGATCCATCCCAACCTGCAAATTTCTCGCAGAGATGGTGAGCAAGATAGACCAATAGGCAGATATTTCCTTGTAGCCTCATCTAACAAGTGTTAAGAGAGGAGGATTTGCAGAGTATTGATCAAGTCAGGGAAGGCTTGCCAGAGGAGGGGGGAGCCAGGAACCTCGACAGACAAACACTTGTACCTGGTTGAATACGGGAACAGAGGCCTTTCCTAACAAGAAGACCTTCCGAACACATTTGTCCCAGCCTTTCATTTGCTACTTCGCATCTGTATTTAGAATTCCAGCTGAGGACTGTGCCACCTCTGTCTGAACACCACGGTGCATGCTCATTTGTCCCCTTCTACGACAGCCCCGAAGGCAGCTTTCAATCATGAAACAGTTATTCCTTATGTTGAGCTTAGACCTGCCTGTCCAGATCTTGGTTGATTGATTGATAAGCCTAAGTCTGCTTCTCGATCTGATTTAGTACCGGCACCGGAGCCTCTTGCAGCCAAGCAAGTTTGGGGGAACCATCTGCAGTGGTGATATGTGGGATGAGGCCAGCTGTGACAGCTCCACACCTTGTCTGAGGCAAGCACAGTGTGGACAGGATTTCCAGTGCGGAGAGACAGGTGAGCAGCGTGCCAATACAGCGCTTGTCAAACAGTGTGCAGAGTAAGCACTTGGGAGCAGACTCCTCACTGCTGGAGGCTTAGGGAAGGGCCCAGGAATCTGCATTTTAAGTCAAGCTAGCAACCCATGTTGGCCAGAAGAGGGCATCACACCCCCCCCCCCCCGGAGTTGGAGTTTCAGCCTGTCTGTCACCTGATATGGGTGCTCAGAACTGAATTCAGGACGTAAGCAAGTACAGCACGCATTCTTAAATGTTGAGGCAGCCGTGTTAATTCGGATTCGTCGGCACACGTATTTTTGATTAATTTAGAGAAAGTGCAACTCGTAGATAATAGATAACATTCATTAAACAGACACTTACTGGATAATATATATTAAGTTCCAGGCAGTGTACCACCTGCTGTTAATACGCAAATCAAAAAACAACGTGCTGGCCTTGAGGTATTCCTAATCTGCTCGGAAGAGAGACTTGCAGGAGGTCAATTACAGTGTCATGGCTAGCCACTTGTTTCGTACCCTTTAGCACAGGGTACCCAAACGTGCTTTGGGGACTCAGAAGAGTCCTTACAATGACATTTGAGTTAAAATTTGGAAAATACAACTGAAGCTTCCAGTAGAAAGAATGCGCAGAAACACGAGAATCCACGACTTACAATCTCCCCAGAATCTTTCGCTTTAGAGAGAGACAAGTTGGGCAATGAGTCCCCAAGGTAACCAGGAACGAGGTGGGCGAGCAGGGTTCAGACTGTGGTGTTTGGAAGGATTCCCCTTGACAGAGGCAGAGCAAGAGGGCAGCATGGGCAGACTGGCGTTTTAGAAAGACGATTGGAGGATTTGGCGCAGGCTGGATTTGCGAGGGAGGGATGGGCAGGCCTGAGCTAAGGGCTACAGCACAGGGTTAGAGAACTACCAAGGATGGAAGAGGCAGTGTAAGCAGAGAGAAGAGGACAGATAGGAGAGCAAAAGCAGGAAGCCCCGTGACTAAAGATGTTGGGGAATATGGTCTAGGAAGCATTCTTCACCTCGCCTCTCTTAGGCCGCTGCCTGAAACGCCACCTGGTGTGTAACGGAGACACAGACTGCCTGGACGGCTCTGATGAGGACAACTGTGAGGATGCCAGGGTCCCTGAGGACGACTGCCATCAGTATGAGCCAGTCCCAGGGTCAGAAAGGGCAGCCTTGGGGTAAGTGGCCACCTTGTGACTGTTCAAGAGTGGCGAATGACTCCTCTCTCATTGTGGACATCAGTTTTGAGGCAGAACAGACCTTTTCTGGAAGACTGCCTTGAAGGGTACCTGTCAGTAGCCCTTCTCTCTTAGGTTAGCTGGCATGGTACTGATAATGTGACACCTCCTTTTCTGAGTGTCCTCCTTCCTCCTCCCCCTCTCCTCTCAGCCCACTTTCTGTCATTTCCAAGGCTATTATCTTCCATGAAGGCTTCCTAGCTGTCCCCAGTGACAGTGCTTCCAAGATGCATCTGACCTTTCCAACAGCCTTGCTCAAGGCTGGACAGGCTAACAGTGTGATACAGCGCAAAGAAGATGGGCTGTGGGGTGACTCAGAAGCTTGAACCTCCACAGTGTCATCATTTGATTTACCTCTCAGACTACAGCTTTTCCGTTGAGCTGAAACCGGCGTAGATTCTAATTTCTCTTCACCTTATGCCCAGGCTCAATTCACCAAATGCCTCTCACACTTGGTTTTTCTGGACATTAATCAATTTTATTTCTTCTTTCCGGTGTATCTTTGTCCATATCCTGACCTGGCCGACTTCTTGTCCAGTGTTATGGACTGAACTGTGGCCCTCTCCAATTATGTCAGAACCCCTAGCACCTAAAGTGATTGCATTTGCAGACAGGGATTTGAGGGAGTAATTCAGGTTAAATGAGGTGGAGCCCTCATCCAAAAGGACTGGCATCCATAGAAAAAGAGGAAGAGATGCTACAATCTACTTGCTCGTGTGTACAGACAAGAATCTACATGAGGATGGAAGCTGAGCCAGGCAGTGGTGACCACATCATTAATCCCAGCACTCAGGAGGCAGAGGCAGGTGGATCTCTGTGAGTTCGAGGCCAGCCTGGTCTATAGAGTGAGTTCCAGGACAGCCAGAGTTACAACACAGAAACCCTGCCTCAAAAACAAAAAAACAGAAGAAAAGAGAAGCTGTCATCTAAGACTCCTTAGCTCCCTACCAGCTCCCTACACATTCAACTTTATGTTCTCTCTTTCAAAAACAGAAACAAACACATTTTGTTTTTTTGTTACATGCTTTTAAAACTGAACACCATTTGAAGGTCTCCTCTCCAAACACGTTCTCTATCTTATGAAACAGAAAAAGGAAATACAATATCCTGTAACAAGGGTTAACAATAGTCTGAAGGCAAATGTCTTCTTGTCTTTATTTATAAATAAAGTTTTATTAGAATACAGCTTTCACCTTAAAATGGCAGATTAGGCCTATATCCTGCAAAGCCCAACATCGTTACAATCTGAACCTTTATAAAAATGTTTGCTGACTCTTTGGGAATATAATCATAGACTGTTTTATTTGACTATCTCTCAGCGAAAGACAACTGGAGGCCTCCTCAATGTGTCAGCCACTTTTCTCACAGAAGCAAACAAATGATCTGCAAGAAGCGACTTAGGAGAGGAACCTCCCTGGTTTCGGGGTACAGCCCATCATGGGGGGAGGCATGGCCAATGGGAGTGTCTTACAGATGTGACAGCAATACCACGAGGTGCTCGCTCACCTCTTGATGGATTAGAAAACAAGAAGGGAACTATTTACCTCAAGGTCTGTATCCCAGGACTCACTTCCCACAGTGAGGACCCCACAGCCTCTCAAAACCTTCAGCGTTCCAACACAGGACGGTGGGGAACGTTTCCCATCCACATCATCAACCCCCGTTTCCCTCTTGCAGACACCGCAGCAGTGATTAGCCTTGCCCACATGTTCCTTGTGCGCATGCGTGGTGCACATGCGTGATTATTTCTCTACCGTAGATTTCTAACAGAGTAGAATTCTAACTACCGCATTTCGCTTCCACTGGGGCTTTCCTGAAGGTACTAGGCTTACTGGCTACGTACCATTTTGAGGCCCACTGTTGCTCTGAGTTTTTGTTTGGTGCTATCCAGAGGCTGCACTTTCAACTACAGACAGAAACATGCTCTGTGGGTGGGCAGACAGGAACTGCAGGGTGGAGAGAAAGACACCGAACCTGGATTCTAGTGTCAAAAACAACTTGGGGGTAAAATCCTTGTGACTGTAGGCAAATTATTTCTTTTTTTTAAGCTCAGTTTCTGCATTTGCAAAGTTGTCATGAGGTCTAAGGTTAATGTGTGTTAGATGTCTAGTTTAGTGGGTATTCAATTCACCGTCGGGGTTACTGCATCTCTTCTACTAATAAGGAGAAAGAGCTGGAGATAGGAAGTGGAGACGGACCTTCCCATTGCATTTCTATGGTATGAAAGGTGCTCTATAATTATCCACTTATTCTCTGAGGTGGGTTATAGTCGCATTTTATCTTTTGTTTCTTTTCTGCCTTTGTGCCTGTCACAAAGTGCATGAACAGCCATGGGAGTGTCATGCAAAGGTAAGTGCTGAGGGCCAGGAGCCCAGGGGTAGACAGGACGCTGACTGTCTACAGCATTCCGAGAAGCCATATGGAGGAGACTACATAAGAGTTTGGGAGGCAGAAAGAAGTGATGCTTTCATTATTTATTACATAAGAGCTTTTTATGTCCAGTTTTAGAACTCTTAGCCATCCCTTACATCCACACTACGGTGACAGAGTCACAGTTAGTTACAGAAAGTGGCAGAGCGGGATATTGCCCAGGGTCTCCTGGGCGCATTTATTGGTCCGGGCTGCCGCAAAGACAATGGGTTTTCTGAGGATTAGAGTCTCAACCTACTAGGGACCCTTACACACACGTGGTTATTTAAATTTACTCTTTAGTAGCAGATGCCTTTTCTGAAATAATACTGACAACAGCAGCAGAGGTAGCTGTCATCTTGACTCATCTATTGCTGTGGTTAAAATACCATCACCAAGGCAACTTATAAGGCAAAGTGTTTAGTCTGGGGCTCATGGTTCCGGGGGGTTAGAGTCTATGACCATCATGGCCCCCTGGCAGCCACCTGGCAGGCAGGCATAGCGCTGGGGTGGTTGCTGAAAGCTCACATCTGATCCATAAACAGGAAGAAAAGTGAGCTAGTGTGGGCTTCCGAAACCTCACGTCCCACCCCCAGTGACACACCTCCTCCAACGTCACACCTCCTAATCCTTCCCAAACAGTTCCACAAACTTGGGAATTAAGCATTCAAATATACGAGCCTATGGGGGGGAGGGGCAGGGAGATGAGATCGGCGTTCTCATCCAAACTGTGACAGTATCTCTTCAGTATAGCATATGCTGAACCGGTCTGTGGTGACTTTGCGTGTATCTAACCCCAGTGGGTGGTACTGTTCTTAACTGCTCTTAACAAATGACTAGAGTGGGGCAGAGAGAGACTGGATGGTTTGCCTGTGCTCACTCAGCTTATCTTGTGGCACTGACTTAACTGGCGTCTGTGCTTGGATTCTTAATAGTCGTACACATTCTTCCTTAACAGCTAATCCGAGCTGTTAAGGAGACTGGCCCAGATGCTCTGGGTAAAGGCTACGTGGGTCCCCAGTCCATCCAATCTCAGTATTGCTTACTCTGGCTCTGTGCCCTCAAGGTACTTGAAGGAACCTCAGGACTCCATCAATCATACCTGGTGAAGCCACCTCTCAACCTACCAGCTGCTACATGTTCCAGAGGATGACATGCTACATTTTCTTTGCCTTTGCAAAGATTTTTTCCAAGGTGCTCTTTTTCCAACCTAGGTATAATATCCTGACTCAAGAGGAAGCCCAGAGTGTGTACGATGCCAAGTATTATGGGGGCCAGTGTGAGACTGTGTACAATGGGGACTGGAGGAAACTCCAGTATGACCCCACCTGTGAGCGTCTCTACTATGGGGAGGATGAGAAATACTTCCGGAAACCCTACAACTTCCTGAAGTACCACTTTGACGTAAGTCTGACGGAGAAGGCACAGGGTAGGATGAAGGGAGCGACCTGCCAAGGGAGATAGCTTGCCCTGGAGGTGTCCAGTGTCCAGGGCTTGCTGGTGACTGAAGGCTCCTTTACACCTGCTGCACACATATGCTCAGTGTTGAGGGTAATGAGAGGTGAGTGTAGGAGAGCCATAGCGTGACCACAGCAAACCACCTGCTCAACTGTGACTCCATTCCCAAACCAGTGAAACGGATCTGGGCCTTCTTTTGCAGCCCCACTCCATGATGTGGCTCTGTTAAACTTGAACTACTAAAGACTATGTACAACTAACCTGTCGTTTCTCCTTGCACTGCGGTCGATCTGCAAGGTGGGAGCGGAACCCAGATGGACGACGTCCTGACCCTACCCCCATAAGCTTCACCAAGAGTGGCTTACGTTCGTCATTTCCATTTTTTTCCTTAATATAATTTTGCTTTTTAGAAAGCGTTCTTTTTCAAAAGTACTTGCAAACTGCCGATGGTCCCTGTGACTCTCCATTTCTAAAGCCCTGTGATTTCCTGGTCACAAAGATCATCACACAACACACAGTAAGGTTCAGAGCAGCTCAAGGCCACTCATTTCCTTACCTTCAGCCTATCGGGAGGTGCCCATACTGCCAACCTCACCAAAAGCTTGCTGTGTGTGGCCAGATCTTCCATGTAACTTCTCCCACTTAGTCCTCATGATAGTAACATGGTGTAACATAAAATGCATGTGTCAGCGTCCTTTCCAGGGGTTAGAAAGAAAACACAAAGGAAAACCGTATCAGTCTCAAAGCTGTACTGCAACTTGTGGCAGAGACAGGATTCTTAGCAGATCTGTTCAAACTAAGACCAGGTTATGCATCACTTAGGAGACTGGACATAAGTACTGTGTGTATAGACTTCTGTACATTAGATCTGCACACATCTACAGAGGCAGACGGAATGAGCAATTATCTAGACATACCCTCCCCACCCTCTAAGCTACTTAAAGGTATTGACAGGAGGTACTGGCAGCCATATGGGGTCTGCTTTCAAGATGTTTGCTTCTCTAGTTCTGTAGTCACCTCTATTGGATATCAGGCCTCTGAAGAGTCAAGCCAAAAGACACTGATTATACCATTTTCCTAATTGCAAGGAAGATCTGGGGTCTGTCTGTGAGGCAGAATGGGGTCTACCTGTGGTCACGGTCTGAGATCATCTCTCTGAGCATCACAGACCCTCGTGGACTCTCTCTGATAAAAGGCTCCACTATAGCAACGCTCTCAGGGTCACAAGCTCTGGAGGTGTACCTTATTACTCAAGTATCGGCTAAGACACTGGCCTGGCTTAAGTCAGCTTGGAAATGCAACCTTGTTGAGTGCAGAGAAAGAAAGAGCTAAACATTTGTGGGCAGCACTAGATCCCACTTACTGGGATTATCATTATCCATCTGGCCTTCTTGACCCGATTTCACCCAGGTCAGTGCTCAGTCGTGGCTTTCAGCATCTCTCTATAGTACAGGCAGGCAGCTTTCCCTCATAAAAGATGAGCAAACCCTCGCCCCCAAGAAAAATCTGTGCTTTGAGCATAATTAACATTCTAACATAATTATCCACATGCAGAACAAGCAAGAGTGTATGTATCATGTGAATAAATATCTTAGAAGTTCCTCTCAATACCAACTAACGTTGCTGGGTTTTCCCTATTTTAGTGAGTATCAATCTGATGCATGGGTTAGCTTTTCAAAGGAATCACACCAATCGGAGACTTCAGACACATTACAAAGCAAAGATTCTGATGGCACATACGAGTTCATGCACCAAACTAACATCTAGCTTTTTCTTTTCAGGCCATGGCGGATACTTTAATCTCCTCAGAGTTTTATGATGATGCAAATGACCTTTTTTCTAAAATTAAAAACGACAAGTCAAAGTCAAACAGCATAACCTTTGGCATAGGCCCGGCAAAAAGTCCTCTGACACTAATGGCAGGTGTATCCTGGTTGGATGGATCTTCATTCATGAATGAGTTAAGCAAGTATAACGAGAAGGTATTAAAACATAAAGTCTGGGTCTCGCAATCTACACTGAACACGTATTACCTTAATTGCATTAAAAAGTACAGTAGTAATTGAACCTTAATTTGCTTGTGTAATTGGAAATGTCTGATCAGTGGTGATCATGTTTGTTTTTTATTATGCTTTTGCGCACAGACTCATCATCACAAATGGAACAGAGCTGCACTAAGAGACTGCAATGCCTGTCATTCTGCCCCTCCCCCAGTCTTTGCATGCTTATCCAGAACATATAGGGAAACAATGGAATGGTTGGATTAAAGAAAACCAGCCAGACCCTCTAAATTTGACTTACAAGGTTTCTACAATAAGACTTACTTTTTTTTTTCAGATAGATAAGGAGGTTTGTATGCTCATCTATCTACCAGACATTTACCACTCAGTACCCAACCCATGTGGAAGTTACTGTGTACAGACCTGGGGGTGGGGCAAAGAACAGAGGGGAATGAATGCATGGGAGAAGTCTTTCATGCGTTGGTATCCAATCCATGATTGTCAACGATTTAGGTACACGTGTTGATGACCTTGTGATTCATCAGCTAGGAAATGCAGACCTTTTGATGTCTCTTTCATGCTTTCATTATTCTTTTGCCTTGTTTGGATGCTGTTGGAAGAGATATGGCTTTCTGAGAGTGTCCACGAAGGTACAGACTGCCCATTTTAAGATGAGGAGGCAAAATGTTATGCTGGATGAAGGAATGCTGCAGTCGTTAATGGAGCTCCCAGAGAAGTTCAACTATGGCATGTATGCCAAGTTCATCAACGATTACGGCACCCACTACATCACCTCTGGAACCATGGGTGGCGTTTATGAATATGTTCTGGTCCTCGACAAAGAGAGAATGAAAGTTCATGGTGAGTAGACCCAGAGCTGCATGCACAGTGGGCAGCACACACAGTGGAACTTGTGTCTTAGTTTCATTTGTAGTTGTGATGTAATGCCCCACCCAAAGCAACTTAGGTTTGAAAGGATTTATCTCATAGTTTCTGCTTACCAACTATCATTGCAGAGAATGACAGTGGCTGGAACTTGAGGCAACTGGTCAAATTGCATCCGTAGTCAAGAAACAGAGAGAAATGAATGTGTGCTTATGCTTATATACACTCAGATATATCCCAGATCCTGCCCAGGGAATAGTTCCACCCAGAGTGGGCAGGTCTTCCCTCCTCAATTAATATAATCAAGATAATTCTTCACAGACATACCCACAGGCTACCTTGAGCTAGACAAGCTCTTATTGAGATTTCACCAGTAACTTTAGACTTTGTAAGATTTTTAACTATCAAGTTGTCAGTTAAAACTAACCACCACAGCATGGTTGACAGTGTCTCTGTACAGATTCTGACTCTATGAAGTAGTGTGTTAACATTTCAAGGAGGCAAGATTTATTAGAATGACTTGAACTCAGGCTGGCTTGGTCCCCTAAACTATGTGCTTCCTACAGCCTCACAGTTACCTCTTTGTAAATAAAGAATCTGGGGAGTTTTATTATTTAAACTGTAGTAACTTGTTTTGACTATAGAGTTTTTGATAACAGAATGTCTTTGTAGTTCGTCGGTTAAGCTGAAAACCTAATTCACTCCAGTTCCGATTTCTCGGCCCCCTCTCTTCCACCTTTCACTCCGTCCCCACCCTTCTGTGGCAGGCTGGGCTTTCAGCCACAACTTATTATGACACCAGCTTCTAGATGGTCTCCAGGGACAGGCTCGGCCCTTCCAAATCCTTCTGAGCAGCTGCCACCCGACAAATAAGTACTTCACAGATCCAGTGACTTTAGCTCCTTATTTAACATCCTAAAAAATGAAGAATAATGTCTAACGCCCTCTGTGTGACACCAACAGCCTTCATGACCTCATTTAACCCACACAACAGCAGTTCTCAGTGTGAGCTCAAAACCAGCTACATCACACTACACTGTAACTCATCAGAAAGGTAGATTCCCACCCCAAACCTAAGGAAACACTACTGGAGTTCACCCAAGAGTCTGTGATCATATCTCCTAATAACTCATCAGAAAGGTAGTACTCTCAAGCCCTCACCCCAAACCTAACTGAAGGACACTCTACTGGAATGAGCGTTCCAAAGCCTGTGCTTCTCATGTGATTCTGGAACTCTCTACAGAGAACCACCAACCAAACCCATGAGTTGAACACAGGTTAAAAGATCTATCCCCATTGCAAAAGCAAGTTCAGGTGTCCAGTTTTAAGCGCCCCCCCTTTTCAACTCACTCATGCAAAGGACACACACTTCAGTGTTGAAACAACCTTTCAGCTATTAGTATTTCTTCTCTATCTAGGCAGCAACGTCATTGCATTTCTGTCTCTTGAACGCTCAGCATACACCTAAGACAGAGTGAATGTGCAAAGCAAGGTAAGAAGTAGTAACTTGGAGTCTTGGATACCTCCAAGTTATCAAACTTCATTTGGAAGTTTGTTTGCCTATGCGTATATTCTTCTTTCTTTCATAATAATGAAAAGCATGCTTCTGAGCATTTCCCGTGCCTGTGCCAGGAATAGAATGGTGCCTCCTACTCATTTTGCAAGCTGAGGGGTTACAATGCAGTAACAGGTCTTAAAATCAATGTGTGGATTACAACTACATTTTTGAATAGCATCAATAACAAAGGATAGAACATAAAACATCACAGTAGATTTTAAGTACCAAAGGTGGGTCCTTGCTTTGGGAAACCTTTTCCAATTAAATAAAGATGTGTATCTGTGCAATTTCATATTAAAATACAAAATAATCAGCACGAGAAAATTGTAAAAAGAGCTTCGAAATCTGTTCTTCAAGTCATTCAAAAAAAAAAAAAATACCAGGAAGGAGAAAGAATCAGCATTATTGAGCACTTACTAAATTCCCAGTGTGACTGCTTATATTCCCATTTAATTTGGTCACAACGCTTAGAAGATAGTGTTGTACAAATGTCAGCCACAAGAACACTGAGGCTCATCTGGGAGGGGAATTACTTTGCCCAAGGCTGCAGGGATCTGACCTCTGAGCCCTGGACCTAGGGTGTTTCTCTTGTGGTTCGGGCTTCTATCTTGAGTGTTGGATCACTAATGAGTTGCCCAGGGTATCTGGTGCCCCCCTCTTCTTTAAAAACAATGTAGGGCAGAAATGGGCTTCCAAAGTGGTTAATATTCAAAAGGAGCCCACCGACAAATTGTCCCGAGATAATTACCTCAGCTCTGTTTATAGAAAACCATATGTCGATAATAGCACAATTTGCTATTTGTGAAGGGCTGATTTTCTATAAATCCAAAAAGTTAGTGTTGCTTTTCTATAAATATGGAAATGTGCTAATCATCACCTCATCTGCTGGAGACCGCTAATAAATCAGAATGTCATTTACATATTAACCTACAAAGAACAAAAACGTCTGTACCTTCTTTCCCTTTGACAACAGCATCGTGCACGCCCTTTCCCCGATCTGATGTGTGGCTGGATTGCTCTGTCTCCCCTCCCCCAGCCCCTGTCTTTCTAGGTGTACACCCTTTTCTCTATCTATATTCCTTTATCCTTGCTGTTTTTACCTTTGTGGTCTCTATGGCTTTAATTTATATTCTAGTAAGTGAAGTTCCTAGGTGGTGCACACTCACATGGACCCCTCGTATTAGAAGATTTCAGTGAACATACTGGTCTGCACTGGGGACTCCATTGTCCTTGGGCTTGTCTCAGATCCTCTCTGGGTTTGTCTCAAAGGATGCACAAGGCTGTTTTCTTCTAATACGTCCTTTAGATGAAATGCCTCCCCTCCTCTCCCCCAGAGACAGCATGACATAATGCATCAAAAAAATTTCAAGAGAAGACTGCATTTGGGGTAGGAATGTGAGACTCCAGCATGATCCTAACCTTCCTCAAGGGCTTCACCTGACAGCTTTCTACCCTCTGCGGGAATCATTACGGCTGTGGCCTAGAGTTTATGGATCTGGCCATGTTTTTTCTTTCATTCGTTCCATTTGGCCTTGGGCATGTTCTCCATTCTGGTCTGGAGTGTGGTCAAGCTGCAGACAGTTTCCCTGAGGTAGATCACATACTTCAGCAATCCTGTTCTGATGGGTTCTGTATGCATTCTGACTCCTTTGCAGTAGTGCTCCCTTGTTTGGTAAGGCTAATCTCTCTGATGCTTCCTTACTGGACAAACATCAGCTCAAACTACCAGGATCTTGTGCCTGCCTTCTGCAGGAGTACAATGAGCTTTTATTTTTTTCTTTAATTTATTCTCCATCTTTCTGGCCATCAGAACTGTTCTATGGAATTCTATGTACCAGGCTAACTTTAACCCAGGTCTTCTTATTGGCTTTCCTTCCCTGTCTTAGCTAGCCCTCTGAAGATTTACATAGCAGTGTTCCTATTATTCGGACCTCAACTTCAAAACCAGCATTTCTGAGGGGCTTATCCTGACCAGGGAAGCAAGGCCCTCTTTGCATATATGGCCCTTTCTTAAATTCCGAAGGATCACGATTCACTCCACAGTTGGCTTGTCCTAGTCTTTTCTCTGTTGCTGTGATAACTACCACGACCAAAAGCAACTTGGGAAGAAAGACTTACTTGCCTTATGGTTCCACATCGCGTGCCATCACTGAGAGAAGCTGAGGCCCAAATCTAGAGGCAGCAACTGAAGACTGCGTAGGGACATGCTCCTCCTGCCTCTCTCCCTTTTATGTAGCCCAGGCCCATCTGCTCAGGGATGGCACTGCCCACAGTGGGCTGGGCTGTCCCTCATAATTAGCAATTAAGAAAATGCCCCGCAGACAAGCTAATCTTCTGTAGGCAAGTCCTCCTTTGTCCCAGGCGACTGGTTTGTGTCAAGTTAACAAAAACACACTACTGTGTGGATATACTTGTTTATTATCACTCTCCTCTTTCTGAAATGTGAGTATAGGTAGGTACGTCTGTTTTGTCTTTTCTGCAGATTATTTCCCAGCACAGTGCTTGGACCACAGGAGAAATTTGATAACTGGCATTGACTCTATCTATCTATCTATCTATCTATCTATCTATCTATCTATCTATCCATCCATCCATCCATCCATCCATCCATCCATCCATCCATCCATCTATCTATCTATCTATCTATCTATCTATCTATCTATCTATCTATCTATCTATCTACCCATCCATCCATCTATCTATCTATCTATCTATCTATCTATCTATCTATCTATCTATCTATCTATCTATCTATGTATCTATCTATCCATCCATCCATCCATCCATCCATCCATCCATCCATCCATCCATCTATCTATCTATCTATCTATCTATCTATCTATCTATCTATCTATCTATCTACCCATCCATCCATCCATCCATCTATCTATCTATCTATCTATCTATCTATCTATCTATCTATCTATCTATCTATCTATCTATCTATCTATGTATCTATCTATCCATCCATCCATCCATCCATCCATCCATCCATCTATCTATCTATCTATCTATCTATCTATCTATCTATCTATCTATCTAATTTTCCCCAGTACAGACTGGTATGCTTGCTGAAATCTTCCCCTATCAAGGTCATCCATGCGAGACACGAATACGCCCTATCCAGGAAGTCTAATGGAAGCTGCCCTTAATAGAACATATGTTCAATTCCTAGAGCTCAAAGATAAGACACTGACAGAATTGCAAATTACGATAAGGGCCATGTGCAAAATAACATTAACAGGCTGTAGAAACAGAGTGATGTACGCATTGGAGAGGGACACTCACCTAGCTTTGGGTGTCCTGCGATGGGCTTTCTGAGAAGGTAAAATCCAAGCCATTCTAAGAAGTAAAGGTTAGTGAGGAGACATCAAAGCAAGAGAGGGTATTCTGGGCAGAGTGGCCAGCGACAGACCCTGCATGCAGAAGGAGTATAAGGGGATTGAGAGTGGACAGAGGCACACATGCCCAAAGCCCTTTGGCAAAGGAAGGATAACATGAAAGGACTAAGTATTTAAGAGGTGGGGACTGGAGAGACAGCTAAGCCCCTGAGTGTATACCATTCTTACAGAAGTTCTGAGTTCATTTCCCAGCACCCATGTGAGCAGCTCGAACATCCTGTAATGCCTGCCCGAGGGGAATCTGATACCTCTGGTTTCTGCTGGTACCTGTACTTACACATGCATACTTCCACACAGACAGACACACTTATACATAATTAACAGCCAGTGAAACCTTAAAAACAAACCTTAAAAGGTACAGAAAGGTCCCCCAAGACTAAATTGGCATCATAAGAAGGATGGAGCATATCTATGATGCGGATGCTGTGACGTGGATGCTGTGATGAGGGTGCTGTGACGCGGATGCTGTGACGCGGGTGACACGGATGCTGTGACACGGGTGCTGTGACGCGGGTGCTGTGACGCGGATGCTGTGACGCGGATGCTGTGACGTGGATGTTGTGACGTGGATGCTATGACACAGATGCTATGATGTGGATGCTGTGACACGGATGCTATGACAATGTTGTGACGCGGATGCTGTGACGCGGATGCTATGACAATGCTGTGATGCGGATGCTGTGACGCGAATGCTGTGACACGGATGCTGTGACGCGATGGTGACACGGATGCTGTGACGTGGATGCGGATGCTGTGACACGAGTGCTGTGACGCGGGTGCTGTGACGCGGGTGCTGTGACGCGGGTGCTGTGACACGGATGCTGTGACGCGGGTGCTGTGATGAGGGTGCTGTGACGCGGGTGCTGTGACGAGGGTGCTGTGACGCGGGTGCTGTGACACGAGTGCTGTGACGCGGGTGCTGTGACGCGGGTGCTGTGACGCGGGTGCTGTGACACGGGTGCTGTGACGCGGGTGCTGTGACGCGGGTGCTATGATGTGGATGCTGTGACGTGGATGCTGTGATGTGGATGCTGTGACACAGATGCTATGACACGGATGATGTGACGTGGATGTTGTGACATGGATGCTATGACACAGATGCTATGATGTGGATGCTGTGACGCGGATGCTGTGACGTGGATGTTGTGACGTGGATGTTGTGACGTGGATGCTATGACACAGATGCTATATGACGTGGATGCTGTGACACGGATGCTGTGACGCGGATGCTGTGACGCGGGTGCTGTGACGCGGGTGCTGTGACGTGGATGCTGTGATGCGGATGCTGTGACGTGGATGCTGTGATGTGGATGCTGTGACACAGATGCTATGACACGGATGATGTGACGTGGATGTTGTGACATGGATGCTATGACACAGATGCTATGATGTAGATGCTGTGACGTGGATGCTGTGACGCGGGTGCTGTGACGTGGGTGCTGTGACGTGGGTGCTGTGACGCGGGTGCTGTGACGTGGGTGCTGTGACACGGGTGGTCAACTGTGTGCGACATGGTCTAACCCACATGCCTATAGACTGTTCGGCTGCTAATAGATCACAGGATGAAGGAGAACTCAAGAGAACATTTAGAGCTGTGGCTGGCAACCTTCCTAACGCTGTGACTTTTTAATACAGTTCATGTCGTGGTGACCCCTAACCACAAAATTATTTTCATTACTACTTCATAACTGTAATTTTGCTACTGTTATGAATCGTAATGTAAATATATGATATGAGATGGTCTTAGGTGACCTCTATGAGAAGGTCATGACCCACAGGTTGAGAACCGCTGACTTAGAGGCTTTTGCTGATGGCCAGGTAAGGGGTAAAGAACTGAAGTAGAAGAACATTACAGACTTGGGGCATGTGATGGCAAATCTTGACTGGACTAACACAGGCCTAGGGCATTAGTCTTCGATGGTGTTGCCAGAAGCAACCACA
This sequence comes from Cricetomys ansorgei, assembly GCA_026225945.1. Classification (NCBI taxonomy): domain Eukaryota; kingdom Metazoa; phylum Chordata; class Mammalia; order Rodentia; family Nesomyidae; genus Cricetomys; species Cricetomys ansorgei. Next base: position 770,942 of record JAMJFZ010002229.1, read on the forward strand.
GCCTTTTCCTCACCTGGTGCAATCTTCTTCTGAACTCAGAGATGCCGTCAACTCTCCACCTTCCCAGGACACACGGGCAGGAAGTGCTTGACTTCTATTACGTCATCATCACAGGCAACTTCATATGAGTTTTCTCATTCATCCTGGGAAGAGGAGGAGTTTCCTTAGTTCTAGATAGTGAATACCCAAGGTACTCAGAGTCAAAATCCACATTTATCTTTTCATGCCAGTGGCCTTTATTGGGACTCCCAGCCTGGAGATACCTTTGACTTCTTTTCTCTCTCTTCGCATATATCACTGGTTCCCTCTTCTGCATTCACAATTATCTCCACGCCCTCTGGCTGCTCACTTCCACCACTGACTAGGCTGCTTTCTGTTCTCTCTGTCAGTCTTTCCAGTGAAACAGACATTTAGATGAGGGAAGGATCAATGGTGGATGGATATCCCATAATTGATTTTGGGAACGAGGTGGTAGTCGTCTGCTTTAGATCCTCCTTTTTAGATAACGTAGATAGGACCTGTGACATTTGTCTCGGCTTTGGTGACCTTGGTCCCTCAAACACAACTTGAAGTAGAGCGTTTCTCATCAAAGGGTTTAAGGAGGACTGTAAGGGAAACTCTGTGCAGTAGAACGCTAAACCAGTACACCAAAGGCCTCCCAAATGGACGACTCTGTGCATTTGGGGTATCTTAAGAAGTCTTTGCCAGGATCTTACAGAAAATGATTTCTATTGATGCTTTGCTGAGAAGGAAGGCAGTAGCCTCCTGTGGCCCCATCAAAGCCAGCATGCTGTGTGGTAACTCAGAATTCTTGTCCTTGGGGCACTGTTGCTTCTCGCCCAGAGTCTGATGCTTAGATGCTGCAGTGTCACTTCCCTGAACTCAGTTTACTAAACTATCATATTAATGTTGTCCTATTTTAAAAGGCTATTGTGTGCTTGCATGCAGTGGTGCAGGTGCCCAGGGGACTGAGGCAAGAGGTTTGCCAGGTTTGGGCTGCATAGAGAGAGAGTCTATCCCAAGAATAAGGAAGAGAGTGTGGTTAATTCCCTGAGAATTAACCAATGAAACAGTCACAAAAACACTAAGATAAATAAAACCCCACCCACACAGTAGCTACTGTTGTGGATTTTGTTTCCAGTGGGCTCAGTCAGGTACTAAAGGCATCTGATACAGCTTTAAGAAACAGGTTTATTGTTGGAGCAAAGAGTCTAAACAGTACAGTCGAACACCCAGGTGGGGATCTTAATTCTAGATGATTCTGACCAAAGTACTGGATTTCTTTGTTTCTCAGCTTCAAAGCCTAAATGAAGATGATAGGAAATGTTTATTCAAGAATGATTTCATGTACATTGTGGCATGGTAAACATTCAATAGATATTTTCCCCTTTACCTCAAGATATTGATATGATTATTTAATTGAGCAGTTAAAATCATGGGACCTGTTACTCAGTAATTATGCAACTCTGGGTAGATCACTGAATCATTTGAAATCCAATTTCTTCACCTGAAGGTTGGCTATATAATCCTTTAGCTCATGGTTCAATGGAGTAAGTGAACTTATTTGCAGAGAACATTTAGTGTAGTGCCCAGGCTGTATTCATGAAACTCCAGCGGCTGAAGTCAGTTCTGGAAGTCAGCTATGCTAACCGCTAGACCACCGACGCCTCAACTGAAGTCCATTCTCAGGCAGATTGCAGAGTCATGTGTGTCTCCATTTATCATACCCTTGACCACAGACAAATTAATATCTTCGTACCTCAGTTTCCTTTTCTTCCAAGTGAGACAATGACAGAACAAAATCATAGATTTGTTTTAAATATGAAATGAAACAGTCTATGCAAGCACCTGACCTAGAGCCTGACATAGGGAAACTCAGAGGTGTTACCTAGCTTTATGCTATGAAGCTGCTATTTACCTTGGTCCGTTTTCTGCTTCTATAACAGAACACCCGATGAGGCAACTTACATAGGAGATTGATTTAGGACCCGTGGTTCTGAAGGTCAGATAGTCTTAACACCTGGCATAGAGAAGCCCTCCCATTGCCTCATCACTTGGCAGAACTGCCAAAGGCAAGTGGCCATGCAGAGGAGACACACCCAACAGTAGGGAGAATGGACCCGCCCACAAGAGAAGAGCACTAATTCCTGCCGAAGACACAGTCACTTTCGGAAGTCCATCCCCTCTCCCAACGCCATGACACTAAGAGTAGAATTTCAACATGAGACTTTTCAGGCAATGAACTTCATTCAGTGCACGGTGGTGCTATTCCCAGCCTTCCAATTTCTGAATGTAATCTTAACTGTTCTCCCATCTGTAAACTGGGGATAATAAGAAGACCTACTTTGCAGGGTTCTGCCACTGGCCAGTACTGAAACATTGCTCAAATGGAAGGGAAATCATTATCCTCATGTCCTGCCCGCACTGGCTGATGTTTCTACAGCAGTCCTGGAGCCTCAGCCATTGTGCCTCCTCCCCCACCTGCCCATTTTTTTGATCAAGGTCATTCGTTTCTGTCTCCAGAGCTTCATCCAGTTTGGGAGGATCTGTTCTTCCCATTTGTCAAGGTCACTTTGGAGTCTCATCACTATCTTTCAAAGTGTTAACAACTCTGCCAAAATCAGTGTGTGCTTTCCATCATCCTCGTCCCTGAAGGATGCCAGATAACGGTGACCCTGGAAAGGCCCTTCCAGCACGAGTGTAGTTCATCTAACCCTTCATCCATCATCCTCTTCCACCAGGTCCTAGGGCCAGCTGACCACCACTAACACACAACTTAGAAGAAGCCACAAGGACAGAATTAATTATAGCTTCCCTTGCTCTTCCTCCTGCCTTCCTTATTCATTCATTCCTTTAGCTCTCCATTAAATAAACATTTGTTAAACACACTTAACACGGGAGGCACTGTCCAGATACCAACATGATTAATAAGCGTTCCCGCTCATCAGGGAGCTCATAGAAGGTAGTGGGTTCCTCTTTGTTATAATCACCTGATTACAGTCATGGATGATTTACTTCATGGGCAGCCAAATGAGTTGCCACCCAAAGTGACTAACGATTTATATTCTCATTCACGGTACTTAGAATCAACCAAAGTATTTGATTTTAATAAAATATATTTACATGGAGTAGCGCCTAATATTTGTAAAGCAAATATATAATCACATCTGGTATTCAAATTAATCTTTGTAATAGTTTCATGAGGAATTGTGTTATTATTTCCCCTAATTTTATAGAAAGAAGGCTGGGGCCCAAAGAGCTTAAGTAAACACTGCTACGTGACTCGGCGCTGATCTGAGGTCTTGTGAACTAGAGTTTGTGTATCTTCCAAATATGTAACCCTTTTCCCATACAGTGATACGTTCTGCCATTCATTCTGATGTTTTATACAACCAGAGACATGGTGGTGGGACAAACCAACAGTTACCGAGCATTTCCGGAGAGATTAACATGGGGCTCATAACTTAAAATCCACTATTTCACTTAATGAGGAGACATTTGCGAAAAGGATAATAAAATGCATAATTTATAAAGGACTAGGGTTCAGCGATGTCAGATAATTTTTCCCAGTATCGTGTATCTGTCTCAAAGATTGCACATCTATGTATCACTGGAATCAGGTGTCAATCTTGGAAACTGTAACCTTCGTTTGTTTTGTTTTATTTTTCGAGACAGGGTTTCTCTGTTGTAACTCTGGCTGTCCTGGAACTCACTCTGTAGACCAGGCTGGCCTCGAACTCACAGAGATCCGCCTGCCTTTGCCTTCAGAGTGCTGGGATTAAAGGCGTGCATCACAACTGCCAAGCTAGGAAACTGTAATCTTAACTAATAATACTATAATGTCTCAAGGTTGTTGGAGCCTCAGAGTTTTCAAACTTCAGAATGTAACCTATTAATGGATTGTCCAAGAAATTGAGCCAATCATGACCAGCATTAAATTCTGCACAACACACCAAATTATGGTAGGACATAGAGGGTGAACGCGTCACTCAAAATATAATTAAGAACTGAAATTTCATTTAGCTGAATGTATGGAGGCTGGATCACAATGTAAGATGCATTTCTTCCTTGTGCAATCTTGTTGTAAAATGTATTTCTTACTTTTAGGGATGGTCAAAAGATTGTTAAAACTTCTGCCTTAATGTAGTATGCTCTACTGATTATGGATATGTACCAAACCACATGAAGTAAGGGGAAAATCACCAATAGCCACAGATAGTCACCAGGAAGTACATTAGTTAGGATTCTCCAAAGAAACAGAATCAATAGTATATAATTGATCTAGCTCTTTGTACAAAGTATCTATTATTAATGAAATTTACTATAAGGAATAAATTCACAATTATGGGATATTAGCAATCCCCAGATTTTCTATTCACAATCTGGAGACCCAGGACAGCCACATGTACCATAAATCTGCACTGAGCACCCATGATTTCTGATGCATAGAGGTGGGGTGTACAGATCCCTGCCCTCCAGCAATGTGAAGTTAGTTGGAGGTCCCTGATACCACTATCCTTGAATAGAAGCAGACACAGGCAAAGCACAAAAGAGAAACCAATCCATTTTTTTCCTGCCTTTTCCCGTTTTCAGCCTCTGAAGACATTCAGACATTTAGGGAGTGGCTGGCACATCAGTAGTGGGGATGAATGTTAGAAGGCCAGTGTCCAGGTTCGCTCCAAGTCTAGATTCTCTTAAGAAGGCCTTGTGCCTGTGTCTGGGTTGTTAAGACTAGTTATGATCACAGTAGGCAGGAAATGAAGTCAGTTTTGGCCTCAAAAGCCAGAAAGGATCATCAACTGCAAGAGCTGTGAAAAGATGGACACTCTAACCTGGAGGGTTCCTGATGCTGGGAAAGATGGCCAGTATCCGTGTAAGTGTGCTTTGGCCCTGTCCATATTCACTTCACCTTCACCCACGTCGCCATGCTGGGCTGAGACACACATTCATCCCTGAACACTCTCGCATTCCTTTAGGATTCTGTACTCCCTCTCACCCCTTCTGCACCTGTCTCATGCCTGCTCATCCTTAGGTCTCTGCCTAGCTTAGATAGGACTTTCCAAGCAATCACTCCAACCCTCCACTTCGGGTCTGGATGAGTCTTTAAGAGCTTCGGTGGGCTTTGGCCTTAGATATATGTACCCCTCTCTTTCGTGCACTTCTTGCCGTATGCATGCCATTCTTGGTAAATTTACAGTCCTGCCCAAGGATGGAGGCTGAACCCCACTGGAGGGTGGGTCAGAACCCTATAGTTGACATACATCCTCTGGAGCTTTCCTTATGTTCTGCAGAGTCAAGTGTTTCTCTAAAGAGGCTAAAGCTCCATTGGACAGAGAGAAGGGTGAGGTAGACAGAAACTTGATTGTGAAGGGTTCTATATTCATGGCTAAGCAGTCTGAGATGGCCCAGCATGTCTTTTGCTGTGCCCGCTAACCAACCAGTCACCCTGAACAGACAGCAGCTGGATTCTAACAAGCTCCAGGCTTTATCCCCAGTTACCATGACAACCAGGCTTCACAGTGATGGATGGTATTGATTGACTGACAGACTCCTGGTGCCTTGGCTCTGTCCCCACTCCCCTTAAGTCATTTGCATACACATGGAACTGAGAGACACTTGGTGCCATCCTTCTGACTCTGTCCTGATTTTGAATTTCTGCTTCTAATATCATTGAAAAAAGCTTCAAACTTACAGGAGAAAATCCAAGACGGTAATTCTTCCCACCGTTAGTTTCACAAGCATATAACATGGCACGGAAAGCACAGGCTTCGGGCACCTAGGTCTGTGCTGCTTATCTTACTTCCCTATGCCTGGGTTTTGCTTTGACTGCCTTCACTCACCCGCGTCCTCGTAGCTTATACTACTTAACTGCTGATGCAGAGAGCCTGTCATCACAAATTCAACTGCCTCCTCCAGTCTTACATCTTCTCTAGTGAGAATCAGGAACCCAGAGTCTCAGCGTTGCCTGCAGCATCCCCCCAAACAGCAATAAGTTTCACAATTCGGCCTTTAATGACATCTCAATGAACAGTTAAGATAGCACGGATTAATGCATCGAACATGAACCTTTACCAGAGACCCAGGAAGGGGACTGTACTGAAGTCATCTTCGAGGTGGGAAAACTGAAGCACAGCGAGGTCAAACAATTGTCCAGACAGACCTGGACAGAGATGGGACTCTAGCTCCTGCAGTCTCGGCTTCAGAGCCTGGCTTCCCACGTGTGGCTTCTTGTCATGGTCAATGTCATCCCATAAGTCAGAGACTCTAAAGGTCAGCTCTCATCGGCTAGGCAGAGGGCTGGGCTACAGCCACGGTGAGCACTCTACACGGCCGCCAGTCTCTGAGTTTCTTTGAGCAATGAGGACCTCACTGGAGGGCAGCCTTTGCAAGGCTCTTCTGGGGACCACCATCGATGCTAGTGATGTGTGATGAGTGATTCCCTGCACAGCACCCCTGGCATGATGACGTAGGCACAGAGTTGAGTAGTCCAGCTTTCAAAGACCTGATTCTTGAGTTTGATAGTCACGGAACCTGGGCAAGCAAGCCAACAGCAATAGCCAAGGCTATTGAGCACTCTATTGTGCTGACTCTATTTTCAGGGGTTCATTAATAGAAACTACTATTCCTTTTAAAGATAGGGGAACTGAGGCACAAAGAAGTTAAATAGATTAGCGTCACACTACCAGCTAATGGCTTCAGATTTTATACTCTTAGCTACTACACTCCTTCTTTGCTGGTAAGCTCATAATGTGGACAAACCCTCCGTGCCAAGAAGATAGTTGGAATGAAATAATGAGATAAAGTAGATGAAAATGCTTCATAAAATAACCAAGACCCCACCATGATTATTACAAAGCTCTGATTTATATTTCCCTTTAAAACAGTGGCTCTCAACTTTCCTAATGCTATCTATGATCCTTTAATATGGTTCTCATGCTGTGGCGGCCCCCAACCATAAAATTATTTCCATTGCTACTTCATAACTGTAATCTTGCTGCTGTTATGGATCATAATGTAAATATTGATACGCAGATGGTCTTAGGCGACCTCTGTGAAAGATCATTCGACCTCCAAAGGGGTCACGACCCACAGTTGAGAATCATTGCTTTAAAAGAATGCATACAACTCCCCAGGTGTTTTAGTGGTATTGTCTAGGAATGGTAGGACCGTGGCGGCTGGGAATGTGCCATGCTCTGTGATGGACTTTGTCTAACCAAACGGTGATTTCCAGTCTACTGATTCAAAAATAGACAAAACAAAGCAACAGCAACAAAAGCAAAGAAATGGAAAGTCCTAAGGGATATTAAATACAGCGCTGGAGAGAAGCACAGGTGCCTCAGAGCGCCCTAGGGGGTGGGGAAAGGCTAGCTTGACAAGAGCTGAGATGAAAGGAGCAAGAGGGGCTTTCTGTCCACACAGAGTAACACATGGAGAGGCTCATGGCACTTACACCCATCAGGCGGTTGGCTAGAAACATGAGTTTAAACATGAATGGGAGCGTGGCGGAGGCAGGTGAGTTAGCCAGCGTGTCCTAGCCAGTCCAGCCACAAACTAACCAATCATCTTTCCCACTGGGATGGTGGGAATACACACTAAGATTCCCTTTTCCCCATAGAGAGACCGCTTTTGCAGGCAACCACTGTAGCAAAGCAGCATAGCAGATAGATCATTGTCACCTGAATCGTATTTGTTTGTTGCGAAGAGATAACTAATGCATTACACCTATCTGTTTTCCACTCGCTGCCTTTAATCTGAAGAATGACAGAGACCTTCTGTGTCCTGGCACCTCACAAGCCAAGCTGCCTGCTTCTCCCTCAAAGTCCTGTTGAGTCAGCAGTACCCACACAGAGGTGTGAGGACAGCCCTGACTCCTGCACCACAGCCATGCCAGATAGGAAAGGAGACAGGAGGCATGGTGGTCGGAGACAGGCCCTTTGAGCCCCTGGGCTGCCAAGCAGAGCTCACAGTAGCCCTGTTTGGCACCAGATCGGAATGAGATGGAACCCAGGGAAGTTCCCGCTTTCTCTCTAGAGTTTAGGTCAGCCTGCGTGCTGTCTCGTTTCTGGGAACTTGAGCTCTCTACGTGGTCTTCTGCTCTCTACAGCTTACATTATCCTGATGACTGCAGCTGGTCCCGCTTGCATCCGGCATCCTCCTTTTGACTCTCGGAGAAGCCCGCTCCATGCCTGTCTACCTGTCTCCCCACCCTTGGCTCTCAGCTCCCTGTCTTGCTCCCCTTTACTCCAAAGAGCCTTGTGCACAGTGAAACAGGTTCACATGCTTACTAAAGCGGCCTGAAATGCTTTTGGAATCAAGAAGGTGTGATCGTAACATTTCAGAATCTCAGTGCGAGAAGACCTCAGGGGACTTCCAGTCTTCCACTCCTCTCCCCTCCCCACTGACTCCCGATAGGCAGCCAGCCAGCCCCTGCTTTGTCCTCTCTGTGATGGGAACTCTCTGCCCCCTCAGTCAGCTCATCTCTGCTTGGCTTCTGATCAGCACGATGAATCTCTCTGTGGAGCTCAAACCCACCTGTCTGAAGCTGATGTTCATCTTATCCCTATAACCATACACATGAGACTTTGAAAAGCCCCTGGGGTCTCTATCACTCAGTGTGTACCCCTAGACATTTGTCAGGTAATTCAATTACTTGTACCAGGAGAGATTTTCACTCTTTCTGATAAACATTTCCTGCCCCAAAAGGTTATGACTTTGAATGTGACTCTGTGGTTAAAATGTTTGCTGCACCCCACAGATGTGCCCACAGGCAATCTGATGACAGCATCTTCTCAGTTGAGGATCTCTCTTCCTAGACAAGGCATGGTAGCACATGCTTTTAGTCCCAACACTCGGAGGCAGACTCAGGTGGATTTCTGTGAGTTTGAGGTCAGCCTAGTCTATGTAGGGACTTCCAGGACAGCCAGAGCTACATAGTGAGACCCTGTCTCAAAAAGTACTTCTTACTTACTTAATTAAAAAAAATATGTTCTCTTTTCCTAGATGACCCTAGCTGTGTCAAGTTAACAAACAAAACAAAATAAAAATAGCTAATACTAATT